>SZWC01000532.1:0-33123 GCA_023375785.1 Penium margaritaceum
ATATACATATACATATACATATACATATACATATACATATACATATACATATACATATACATATACATATACATATACATATACATATACATATACATATACATATACATATACCTATACATAAACACATACAAAGACATAGATATAAACATATTAATATACACATACAAAGACATAAACATAAACATATACATATTAATATACACATACACATACAAGTACATAAACGTATACATGCACATATACATATACATATACATATACACATTTTTTACTAATTTTTTGTGTTGTATTTGTTTTCATGCTCATGCTGGATTTGCATAGGTGCATTTTCTGGTGACATTCGTGTTTCAGTGATCATAGCTGGTGGTGTGCACGTAATTGTACTTGTTTCTAGGTGTGGAATGATATAGCTCGCCCGAACCTGATCAATACGTAGTCGGGCCGTGTTTTGTGATATATCATCGAGGTCTAATCCACATAAACAACCTTGCAAAATAAAGTTATCTATCGCGTGGCTATCTTGATATTCTTGTTTAAAACTAATGCCGATGCTTTCGCTCGGTGGCCGTTCATGTAGCCGTCTAAAATGTTATTTCTATTTTTCGATTAAGTTGGAGCGTCCTCGATGTTCAGAAATTTGTACGTACGCATCCCTAGACGACCTCGAACCTATGAATTCCGGGGTTCCGTCTGACAGTGAATCCGCGAAACAACGCAATGGACGTACAAGCATGGGCAGCTTTCGTTGTCCATGCTCTTACATCCATCGCGATATCTTCCTTGTCATCGCTAGGAATTGGCGATGGAGGCTTTATAGTCTAGTATGGTCAACGTTTCATTCGGTCCAATAGACGCTCTATGAGCTTATAAGATAAATATAGAATGTCTAACCCGTCACATGTAAAACTCGACAACAAGGATGCGAGCAAGTCAGGACGGCAGACACGGCGGACCTGGTGCCTGGTACGATGTACAAGAGGTTTCTATTGAAACTCATTTTCAGCAAAGTGCGATACAAAAAATTATCGTTATCTTGCCCCTTCTTTCTAAGGTGGGGACAAGACGTCGATAATATCTCATCCGTACTGGGCGTCCTAGCCATTATTCCCCAGAGCACCAAAAGCGGGGGTAACCTGGCCACGACTTTCCGGAATGGGGACGACCTAGCCATTTTTCTCATAATGGGGGCGTCTCACACACAATGGAGCGAGAATGGGGGCGACTTACAAAGTCGCCCCCAGACATCCCCATAATCCTTCATAAATCTACCATATCCAATATTTCAAATTGTTATCGACTTGTCCAACTTCGACTATGCAGTAACAAAATTGATGTACTAAGCCGAATGTTATGCCGAACTAAGAGTAGATGATGAACAGGTGGAAGTTGCAAGGCAGAATATTGTTTATAATTAGGGAAGCTTTAGCAATTTATAATAAATAGTGAATGTACTTCGACGACAAGTGTCAAAATGATAAAAAATATACATACAAGTGTCAAGTTACAAATGAGCCATAGTCGGGGTCGTTCGGTCGATTGTCGAACAACGTGCGGGGAGCCGCGTCGTGAGTGGTCGAATTCGAGAAGGTCCGCCAAGAAATCGGGGGGCTTTGAGAATCAACAATGAAGATGCGAGATGCATCTCTATCAATCCATATTCGTCTTGGTGCGTCAAAAGTTCGACCGAAAGATCGTGATACTTCTGTCGTAGATTCGCGAGAGAAGCCGAAGGTGTAAGAAAGTTTGGGAAGGTTCACTAGAGGTGATGGCAGTTGGCCAGTTTGCCCTTGGTTGTCGGGTGGACAATTTGTGTACTAACAGAAATGCCCACTCGAGAAGCTTAGGTACTCGTGTATGTCTAGTACGTAACACTTCCGCCCCTTTTAGCCACGACATCGCAATGCACGTACACATGTGGCCCGATGACGGCGGTAATGGCCGTCAATGATGTGATCAACGTCTCAAAGGTTGTTGTACGGTTCCCAGCTGTTATGCGCGTCGTCGTAGCCGTGCCACTTGACGAGATATTCTATCACTTTGCCTCATTGTTGATGGCCGAGGATTTCTTCGATGACGTACTCTGTGTCCTCGTCCACTTGAATGGGAGGAGGGGGAGGGACATCCCTGTCAGGGAAGCCTTCTCTGGGGTCTAGGTAGTGCTCGAGTCTGGTGATAAGGAACACATGATGAACTTGCATAGTGTTAGGGAGTTTGAGTCGCGCAACCTTGGGGGTTTGCATGCGCTCAATCTCAAACGGTCACAACCATCAGGGTTTGAGCTTCGAACAACCGGCTATGTGAAGTTTGATGTTGGCTCAGCTGAGAAAGACTGTATCACCAGCGGCCAACACATTGTCGCTGCGATGTCGGTCAACTGCTCGTTCCTCCCACATGGTGGAGAAGTCCGGGCATTGGACGTCGACTGCGGGAATGTTGCTTCGACTGCATAGTCCGGCTGGTGTGGCGGGAATTTTGCCAGAAACCACTTCAAATGGATTTATTCCCGTTGTGGTGGGGACTACCAGATTATATGCGATTTCAATGGTAAGGAGTTATTGTGTGCAATCCGTCCCATGAGGTTTGCATGGCGTTCGGAGAAACTGTTCGAGCGTCTCATTGGTCTGCTTGATTTGGCCGTCGGTCTGAAGATGAAACGCAGTTGAAAGTTGCATTCTGCTCTTGTAGCGAGTCACCAGTTGGCGCCAAAAACAACTAGTGAATTGATCTTCTCTGTCACTCGTGATGGTTCTCGGTATGTCGTGTACCCGTACGATGTTCTTTAGAAATAGACGTGTCGTTCCCTCGGCGGTGACCATGGTTGTTGCCAGAATGAAGTGGGACACTTTGAAAAACCTATCGACTACCATGAGGATTGGGTCATATCCCTCGGGTGTGACTGGTAATCTTGTCCATGGAGATAGCAGCCTACGGTTTTGTCCAAATAAGGAGCGGTTGCAAAAGTCCCGGTGGCCGTGTGCGATGGGATTTTTATCGCTGACATGTGGCGCAGGATTTTTTTACCTTGGTCATGACGTTTTGCATCTTGTCCCACGAATAAAGATTTGCCAGATTCTTCAGCGTCTTGTCCTCTCCAAAGTGTCCACCTGGACCTGTGTCATTGCATTCTTCGAGTAGCATACGGCGAAGTTCATTGTTCGGGGGGACGACCACCTGGCGAGTGAATTGGCGTCGTCAATAGGGTTCATCGTACCAGAATTTTGGCTTGTCGTATCCGCCGTGCTGGTCGTAACCTTGTGTGAACAGCCGCTCAAGATACGGGTCTTGCTGCAGCTGTAACGTCACCACCTCAATAATTAAAATCTGGTCGGTAGCTGAGTGCGTCCGCCGGGTTGAGTTTGTCTTGCCGGTACTCAGTGTCGTAGTCGAACCCGGATTCAAGGAACTCCATCCATTGGGTTTGACGTCAAATGAGGTTCGGCTGCATCTTCAGAAATTTCAATGCATGGTGGTCGGTGCACACAATGCATCCGCAGCACTCCAAGTAACACTGTCATGTCTTAAATGGATGTACGACTACCAACATTTCATTGTCATATGCGGCGTAGTTGAGTTCCGGTCCTCGCAGTCTTTGAGACATGTTTATAACTGGTTTCTCACCGTTGCCATGGTCTTGTAGGAAGACTGCGCGGGTGGTTCAGTGAGAAGTATCTGTAGCTATGACGTAGTCGACCATTAGATCGACTAATCGTAGGGCTGGCGCCAAGGTCAGAGCGTTGCGGAAAGCGGTGAACACTTCTTGTTTGCTGTGCCGTCCCACCGGCACTCATTTCTTTTTTAGTGAGGGCGGAGAGAGGCGCTGACACTCTTGCATAATCCCGTACGATACGCCGGTAGTAATTGCACAAGCCAAGGAAAACTTGAACGTCTTGAACGTTCGTCGGTGTCGGCCAATCAGCGACTGCTGCCACTTCTTTTTGGATAGGACCTCCAGACCGTTACATTGCGTAGATCTCCCACTAGTAGTCGTAGTGGTTCTTAGAGTCTCTTTATTTATAATCTCCCATCGACAATTTCTCCGTCAAACGCTCCTGGTTCAGACTTTAGCTTACAAACCATGCTGTTGCTGACGAAGTTATGAGAAGCTCCTCCATCCAATAGTGTCAATACCATTATGTGACCCTTGCATCCTCGAGGCTGAACTTTTAGCACTATCACCGATTGGTCGTGCTCGTACCCCTCGTCAGACTTTGCGATATCAGAAACCCTATACGGCGATGTAAGCCGTTCATTGGGCAATCGTTTGGCACAGATCGCTCCGTGCGAATACAAATTGCGCCTTTCACTCCTGTCCTTTGCCGTTTCCCGACTCATTTTTTTGTGACTTCCCTCCTTTTTGGCCTGCAACCTGCTTCGACAGTTACAAGGGACGTGTCCGACTTTTCCGTCGTTGTAGGATGTGCGCGTATCTCTCTGGTCAACGGCGTCCACTTCTATCGGAGTCGAGGAGTCCGCCAACTGGCTTTTCCCGATTCTACAATAATTGTGGTTGGGAGGTTGCCACATATAGGATTCCGGGATCCGAGAGTTGTAGTTGGCATTGTCGATCCTTTCTGCTGCCGCAATCATCTGCAACAAGTCGTTTTGGATGCCAAAGATAGAAATTGCTCTCCGGATGTCTCGCTTGAGGCCGTTGTTATAGTGAAAACAGAGTTCATCGGGGGCAATGCCTGATCCGGTGATGATCTCACGGAATCTCCGCGTATACTCTTCCACGTCGGGGTACTGACGGAGACGCTGGAGCTTGTACCGTACATTGGATTTTTCCTTCAGCCGTCCAAATTGTGTGAGCATCACGCGCAAGAATTTGTTCCATTCTGTTGGTGGCATCAGGGCGTCTTGCCACTGTGGATTGATTCCCTCCAAGGGTAGAACGCCTGGGTCGGTGATATGAGACGGGCGCTGTTGGCCGTTGATGATCCTCCACCGGTCTCCTATTGCCGTTGGATGGTCTTTGGATGAGAACACTGACTTAGCATCGTGGCATGCATAAGTGCGGACGCGAGGTCAATCTTCTTTTGATCGTCGTTGACTCCAACAGCGATGAAGCACACCTCCAAACTCGTTAGACACGTTCAAACCGTCGATCCCTTCAAAATTGCAGGATTGAACGGTTCTGGTGGGGCCGGACGAATTTTGGGTTCGCCGGGGAATTTCTCTCGATGAGCACCGCTTCTTGTGTCACATCGTAGTCGCAAAGTTTGCAAAGTCTTGACGTGCGAGATGCGCTGATGGCTTGTGCGAGGTAGTCCTCCAGATGAGTCAAGTAGTCGGATGCCTCTTCAGCACGCTGCGCTCGGATACCAAATGTTATGCCGGACGGAGCGTAGATGGTGAACAGGAAGAAGTTGCGAGGCAGAACACGATTTATAAATTGGGACACTTGAGCAATTTATACTTAGCAAAAAGTGTACTTCGATGACAAGTGTCGAGTTACGAATGAGGCAGATTCGAGATCGTTGAATTGATTGTCGAGCGACGCGTGCGGAGTCGCATCGTGAGTGGTCGGATTCGAGAAGGTATATCAAGAAATCAGGGGGAACTTCGAGAACTGACGGTGAGGATGTGAGATGCATCTTTATAAATCCAGACTTGTCTTGGTGCATCAAGAAGTCCATCGAAAGGTCGTGATACTTTTGTCATAGATTCGTGAGAGTTGTCAAAGTTGTCGGAAGGTTTGTGAAGGTTCACTGGAAGTGAGGGTACTTGGCCGGTTTTCCCTTGACCGTCGGAGTGAATATCGAGGTCTTGCAATGCGGTGAGCTGTTTGTTTAGTAACAGAATTGTCCAGTTGGAAAGATTAGAGACTCGTGTATGTCTGGTACCTAACACCTAACATGGGTGGTTCACAAGGATGAGGTGTGGAGCAGTGGCCGATTTGAGGAATTGGGAAAAGTAAATAGTTTTTTTAAAAATTAAGTTTACATTGATGACAAGTGTCGAACAAGTCGCACATGTGTATGCAATGATATTAATCAAAATGAGGCATAATGTGGATCCCCAGCACTCGAGCCAGGGAACACGTGTATGAGGTCGTGTCATGAATGATCAATTCGACGTTGTGGAAAAGGGATCTAAAATCTCGCTAAGGGCTTGTACTCTGATTGACTCCACTGAGAATCGGGGGGTTTCGAGAATATCAAGGCATGGTTTTATAAGAGGGCCAAATAGCTCAGATACCCATAAAAAGCAAAGTGTGACTCAAATCCGCCCAGCACAGGCAGAAAAATGACTGATAAGCCCAGTCCGAAATCATGCTCGCACGCGGCATGCGTCGACGCCCGAGCAAAAAATCCTCGCCATGGCCATCCGGCCAATCGACAGTCAATGACGACAGGCGCCGATCGCACCTCGCCAGCCTTTGATCAGCCGATGCTTGATCGACGGCTTGCGAGGTCCACGATCAGCGACTTTCGACGCTGATCGTCGATCGGCCGGAGTCCTCGATCACGAGGATGACCCTGGAAATCCAGCATTGGCTGAAGAAAAGCAGAAAACAATGCATGAAGATCAATTTTAAAAATTACGGTTTAAGCAACAAACCTTAAAAAAACTAATTCTAGATAAATTTTGGAGGGTTAGGGTTCTACTTTTAAACTAGCACCTGCCGGGCCCTGCTACCGTGGGGCTCGGCAGCAGCCCGCGCAACGCATGAGGAGTCCCGAACTCCCTACAAACATCACATAAACCTCCGTAGAAAATGTCACAAATCCTAGCTTTTTGGGTTTGTGATACTTGGTGGATGAGGTCCATGTCATGCGTCGACGACGCATGACACGGTACCTCGACATGCCTTTTTCTCGCTATTTGTTGTTATTGGCGTGACGGTCGCTGCATCAGATGGGTACTCAGGGTATTTTTCACTCGACGGTGGGGGAATGAGGCATTTTGTTCCAAAAACTGGGTATATGGTGACCGAACCCTTTACAAAATAACATCATTAAGAAATTGAGCAAATAATTCAAGAATATCAGTATAATTTGTGACACTTATGTCAACCATACCAGAAAGTGGTCCAAAATGTTAGGAACTTGAAGAACATGACACTGCATGTTGGACCAGGTGGCTAAAATGCCCTCGACCAGTCGGAAAAAAATCCTAAGGCCGTCATGCGATGGGCCATGAATGCAAGGACAAAAATGCCCACTTGGGACGTTCAGGTACTCGTGTACGCCATGGACGAAACACTTCCTCCCCTTTTAACCACGAGGACCCATCGCATGAGTAGACATATACCGGTTCTTATGCCGAACGGAGCATAGATGGTGAACAGGTCGAAGTTGCAACACAGAACACGATTCAGAATTTGGGACACTTGAGCAATCCATAATTCGCAATAAGTGTACTTAGATGACAAGTATCGGAATGTTCGGTCATATATGTACATACAAGTGTTGAGTTACGAATGAGGTATAGACGGGGTCATTGGGTCGATCGTCGAGCAACGCGTGTGGAGTCGCATCGTGAGTGGTTACATTCAAGAAATTCTGCTGAGAAGTCTGGGGGCTTCGAGGAGCGATGGTGGAGATGTGAGATGCATCTTAATGAATCGAGATACCATACTGGTCTTGAATTTCGATTTTTTCAGAATCGCTATTCATGTGTTCTTGAATTTCATTCATGGTTTTTTAAAAAATAGTTGTTTGGGTGGTACCTTATATTTCGTTGAACGAAAAACTGTGATCCTTAATTTCAGCGTCAAACGAGTTCGGGACCGGCACCGACGGGAAAAGGCTTCATGAGACTGGCACTTGACCTAGATTCGTGCACAACCTGGCGTGTCCAAGAAGCTTGACACCACTGACATCCCAGCCATTGCTTGATTTCGGTCGTCAAGCAGGGGGTGAACGGGTCGTGGGTGTCATTCAAAGGAATCTGAGGGCAAATGCCTAGGATTACCAATAGTTTTCATATTTTTTCCTCGGTGCTAGTTATTTAGATGGTACATAATCAATTCGACAAAGAAACATTTTCGTTCAAAAAATATGACAAAAAAATATCTAGAATAGAAATTCAAGATCAGTATGGTATGTTGCGACGCATCAAGAAGTCGACCGAAAGGTTATGACACTTTTTTTCGATGATTCTCGAAAGTGGTCGTGATGTCAGAAAGTGCAAGAAGGTTCATCGAAGGGCAAGAGCAGTTGGCCAAATCTCCCTCGGCCGTCCAAGCGAAAGTCAAGGTCTGGACGCGCGGTAGGCTATTTGTGTAATGCCAGGAACGTCCACTCAAAAATATTAGGGAATCGTGTATGTCTGGTACGTAACACTTTTCCCCTGTTAGCTGCGACGTCCCAGTGCGTGCAGAGATGTGGCCCAGTGACGGCGGTAATATTCTTCAATGAGATGATTGACGTCTCGCAGGTTGTCGTAGGGTTCCCACTTTTTATGTGCGGTGTCGTAGCTGTGCCACTTGAAAATATAATCTATTGTTTTGCCATAGTGTCGATGGCTCAAGATGTCCTCGATGATGTATTCTCTATCCTTGTCTACTTGGACAGGAGGAGGGGTAGGTATATCCATGCCGACGAAGTTCTATCCGGGGTCTCAAGAGTACTTGAGTTTGCTGATATGAAACACAACATTGATGTGCAAAGTGTCGGGGAGTTTGAGCCGCACAACCACGAGGATTTGCATGTGCTCGACCTCAAACGCTCCCAACCATCGGGGTTTGAGCTTCAAACAGTCGACTCCACGGATTTTGACGTTGGTCGAGCTGAGAAGAACTTTGTTGCCGGTGGAAAAAATACCTTTGCTGTGATATCAGGCAGCTGCTCATTTCATTGTCATTTGCGTCTTTGCAAGTGTCTGTCATGTTTCATCCCAGATAGTGGAGATGTTGCGACATTGCACATAAATTGTGAGAATGTTGCTTTGGTTGTGTAGTCTAACTGGTGTGGCGAGAAGTTTTCCATACACCACTTCGAACAGATTTTTACCCGTTGCACTGGAGATCGCCGAATTATATGCGATTTTGGCGGTCGGGAGTTTTTGTGCCCAATTCGTCCCATGGGGTTTGCATAATGTTTAGAGGAGTTGTTCGAGCGTTTAGTTGGTCCACTTAGTTTGACCGTCGGTTTGAGGATGGAACACTGTCGATAGCTGGATCTGACTACCATAGCGAGTCATCGGTTTGTGCTAGAAACTACAAGTGAATCAACCATCTATATCCCTCGTGATGATTTTTGACACGTTATGTAGCCGCACGATGTTGTTTAGAAGCAGTCAAGCTGTTCACTCGGCGGTGACGGTGGTCGTAGTCAAAATAAAGTGCGACATTTTAGAAAACATATCGACAACCACAAGGATTGTGTCATATCCCTCGGGTGTGACTGGTAGTCCCGTGACAAAGTCCATGGCGATTTCGTTCCACGGTTCTGCCGGAATGGGAAGCGGTTGCAGAAGTCCGGGTGGCCGCGTGCAACGAAATTTTTGTCGCTGACACGTGTCGCGGGTTTTGAAGAAGTTGGCCATGTCAAATTGCATCTTGTCTCACCTATAGCATTTTGCCAGCTTCTTCAGCATCTTGTCTTCTCCAAAATGTCCACCTAGACCAGTGTCGAGGCACTCTTTGAGCAGGATTTGTCGGATTTCATCGTTGTGGGGAACAACCACCTCGCGAGTGAATGTTTGCTGCCAATAGGATACGTCATACCAGAAGTTGGCCTTGTCGTATCTACCATTCTGGTCATAGTCTCTTGTGAACAACTGCTCAAGATATGGATCTTTCTACATCTGTAGTGTTGCTCCCTTAGCCATGAGATGTGGTCAGCAACTGAGTGTGTCTTTTGGGTTGGTTTTGCCTGGCCGGTACTCAATGTCATAGTCAAACCCGGATTCAAGGAACTCCATCCATCGGATTTGGCATTGACTGAGGTTTGGCTGTGTCTTAAAGTATTTCAGCGCATGGTGGTCGGTGCGCACAGTGCATCGGCGGTACTCCACATTCACCGCCATGTCTTAAATTCATGTAGGACCACCAACATCTCCTTCTTGTGTAGAGCGTAGTTGATTTCCGGTCCGCACAGTTTTCTTGACATGTATGCGACTGGTTGTTCTCTGTTGCCATAGTCTTGCACGAGGACCATGCTGATGGCTCGAGCAGATGCGTCTGTATCCATGACGTAGTCGACCATTGGATTGGCTAATCATAGGGATAGTGCCAAACTCAGAGCGTTCCAAAATGCGGTGGAAGCTTCTTGTTCACTGCCTCTACACCTGTAACCGTTTAGAACCTCTAGCTCCATCTCTGAAGTCGTCGTTGGAGTTCGTAGAATGGCGTTCTCAGTCCGTGTCAGGGTTTACTCCCTTTGCAGGACTAAGGGGAATCGTCATCAATGACCCAGAGCAGGGAGACTGAAATGTTTCATGTCTTGGGAGGTCCATATCTATTTTGTATCTTATCCCTCATTTTGGGACCCAAACGCTGGGTGTTACCTCAAACTCATGAGTTCGCGCAATTTTTCTATCGTAAAAACTCGAAGTTTTTCATATAAAAAAATCGAGTATATGTTTGTCGTTTTCGCACAAAATCGTCGCGTTCAAGGCACGCAGGCAATTTTGCGCCAGGGTTCTCTCTCGCTCACCCCCGCACCCTCGCTCCCCTTATCCCTTGTCCTTGCTTTCTTGCTTGCAAGGAGGACGAGTGAGGGTGAGGGTACGAGGCCATGAGGCCTCGCCCTCAAGGCCCTCGTGGCCCCTTAGCCGCCAATCAGACTGAGGAGGCGATCCGCGGCTGGTGGCTGGCCGGCTGGCGGCCAGCCGGTCACTTGGCCGGCCGCCGGCCACCCAGCCAGCTGGCAGCTAGCTGGACGGCGGCCAGCAAAGTGCTGGTCGTCGGCCAACCCTTGTTGAAGCGAGGAGTGGTGCTCAACCACCCCTCGCTTCAGCGAGGAGGGAGGGCCGATTCGGCCCTCCCCCTATATTCCTCCCTACGTAGTGTGAACAGTCTCGGTTCATGAACAAGAAGCAAGATGGTCAGATAGTGAGTCATCAACATTGTGAAAGAAAAATAAATCTCAATCGCCAGCTAGACATGAACACGTGCCTAGCACTTGGACCTAAGCTGGAGCTTGTTGGCGAGCACGGCCTGCGACCTCCCCCCTTTAGGCTGGAGAGTCTGCGCAACAACCATGTTGGGCGTACCCAACCTCCTATGGTCGCAATCCGTGAATGTTGTCCTGCAGAAATGATGTTCACTTTTTTCGTGTTGAGGAGGTGCCCCTTGACACACGTCGATCTATGCAAGCTTCCATCTCACTCCAATACTCGTTGAACACCCCTACAGGCAACCGAGATTCAGGCTCCCATGAGTTATGTTTAGGTCCACACCCGGCCCAATGAACAAGGCATTCCTCAACAACTCGCGACCAGAGTGTATACTCTCGATGCTGGAGTAGACAAAGAACCTCATATTGGTCATCAGCTGCAAGGACTGTCGGTGTTGGTTGAACGCTTTCCTCTGCCGTGTATGGAGCCAACAGGCTCACATGAAACACGTCATGTATTTCACACTCGGCAAAAGCAGCAATCGGTATGCCACTGGCCCGATGCGTGCAATGATGGGGATCGGCCCAATCCACTTCGGTAGAAGTTTTTATGCTCCTGGTGACTTCAGCCAAAGATTCTTAGTGCTAAGCAACACTTTGTCACCGATGTCAAACGAGACCTCACGGCGACTTCTGTCGGCATATGCCTTTTGTCATTGTCGAGCAGCTTGAAGGTGTCCCTTCGCCTCCTATAACAAGGAGTCTATGCGCTCGGCAAAGGCTCGAGATAAAGGAACCTGTCCTCATGTACTCCCACTCTTCACCAATGAAGAGGGTACCACTGGATGCCGAGCACTATTCAACACAAACGGTGTGAACTGTGTAGACTCATTTACCGAGTTATTCACCGCAAACTCTACCGGTGTTAGGAATTCATCCAAATCATTCATGGCAAGGTCGATGTACACGTGGAACATTTGTTCCAGAGTGCGGTTCATGCACTTTGCTTGTCCGTCGGTTCGAGGGTGAAACGCGGTCGACATTTGTTACTCGCTGCCGAAGTACTCGTGCATCTTTTTCCAGAACTTACTAGAAAATTTTCTATCTCGATCGAGGATAATACGCAATCAAAACCGTGGTACTTTACAACACTCTCAAAGAAGAGACAAGGGGTCTCCTCTGCGTTCATATCAGTAATTGTAGGAATGAAGTGGATCATCCTCGTCAGAAGATCCACAACCACTAGTAGTGCATCATGGCCACGGGCCATGTCCGAAAGACCAGTAATGAAGTCCATGCGGACGCACTCCCATGGAGTCCTAGGAATGGGAAGCTGTTGCAGGAGTCCAGCTAGCTTCTTGTTACTAGTATTATTCCAAATGTAGGGACCGCATGTCATGCAATACTTACGGACATCGACACTCCATTCTGACAACCAATAGTAGTCCGAGAGTGTCTGTCCGGTCTTTCGAGGTCCCACGTGACCTGCAACCGGCGGGTCGTGGAAGTGGGAGATAATCTTCGCTCAGGGGTCTCCCGAGTCTGGCACAACAGCTTGTTCTCCGTGCCAAAATATTCCTGCAGCTTCCACTACTCCGTACTTGTCTAGATCTTGAGAGTCTTGAAACCAAGAATCCACATAGTATCCCATCACGATTATGTTAACAAAACCGTTGTAGTGGATAATCTCTCGGGATGGTTGCTGCAGAGGTGGAGGATGCTGTGGTGTTTACACGGTTGCTCTTACAATGACCATAAAACACCCACCGACCTCAATGGTCACTTTAATTTCCACAGGATGCTGGCCTAGTGGATCGGCCACATTGATGTGTCCTGGCTGATATTTCCATGTGAACGAGAATTGACTTAGGTATTCGCTCTTACACGCCTGTCGTCTTGACAGGTTCGGTTGTGTTTGGAAAAACACCAATGGGTTATGGTTGGTCACGGCCGTTATACCCCCTTCAGTACCCTTGAGGTAGCAATGCCACATTTTGAAACCGCGTACTACCGCAAGGAGCTCTTGAACCCTAGTCGTGTACCACGTTTTCACGGGGATGAGCTTCCGGATCTCATACGCCACTTGGTGACTGTTTTGCATGTGGACGGCTCTGAGTCCTACTACCCATGCATCACATCGAATCTCTCACGGTTGTGATGAATCTAGAAGATCTAGGACGAACGTTGTGGATAGAAGCTCTTTGACTTTGAGAAAGGCTTTCTTACAATCAGATGTCCATTCCCAACGCACGTCTTTTTGCATGAGTTTGGTTAGCAATGTTACCAAGGTCGAATACCCTTGCATACACCGTTGAAAGTAGTTTACAAGGCCAAGGAAAGACTGGATTTGCCCAACATTTTCCAGGTGTGGCCAGTCCACCACGGCTTGGAACTTTCATGGGTCAACACATATACCGTCCTCGCCGACAATGTGTCCAAGGTATTTGAGCTCATCTTGTGCAAACTTGCACTTGCTCACTTTCATGTAGAACTTCTATACCCGAAGGATCGCAAGGACATTTCGTAGATGCTCCATGTACTCTTCCATGGATTTAGAGAAAACCAGGATGTCATCTAGGTAAATCAAGATAAATTGACCGAGTTGCTTGACGAACATTCGGTTAATTTCTCCTTGGAAGGTTGCCGGGACATTTGTAAGCCCAAATCATAACACTTGGAACCGGTAGTGTCCCATGTGCGTTTGAAATGCGGATTTGGACACATCATCTTCCGTGATGCAGATTTGATGGTACCCTTGAGAAAAATCCAAGGATGAAAATACTTTTGCCGCTTGGAGTTTGTCAAACAGGTCCTCAATCCACAGTAAGGAGCATCGATTTTCCACCGTTAGCCTATTCAATGCCCGATACTCCACGCACATGCGTAAACCACCTTCCTTTTTGTTCACAAAAAGGATCGGCACATTGTACGATGAGCTACTTGGCTCAATCTATCATTTTTTAGGGTATTCTTGATTTGACGTTCGACCTCTCGCTTTTCCGGTGGACTAAGGCGATACATGGGTCTGAACAGGGGAGTCACCTTCGGTTGCAGCGGAATTGTCTGGCCCATGTATCGTTGTGGCGGAAGCCCAACAAGTGGATCTTGGAATACATCTGAGAACTCTGCAAATAGAGTTTTGTTCTCTTGTAGCATGTCCTCCTTCATGTCATCCTACACTTTCTCCACCTGAGCCAATAAGTATCAACAACCTTGTCGAATATGTATCTTGCCCTTCATCGCAGAAAAGCTGACATGGACTTTGAGTCGGGTCGATGACCATTCCGTACTCAGAATCAATGTAAAATGATGTCGTTTTCAGAGGATTAAATGCTTTGATTCAAAGCACATTAGAGTATTGTTTTCACAAAGCCAGGGATCACATAGCACCACATCAAACGGGTCAAGAAGGGTGAGTACCTTCAACATAAAACTCTGTGTGTACCCTTTAATACAATTTTTTGCTTTCCAGGTACCGATTACGGGTACCTTACGGTTGTCACCAAGGACAACAGCGTCATTCGATGGCTCGTATTTCAGGCCAACCTTTCGGGTAAATCCAAGGCTAACAAAGTTGTCATCTCCCCTAGTGTCAGCAAGAACGTCCAGGGGAGTACCAGTTTGGTTTCCTTTGAACTGCACCACCATGTTACCTCTACTCTTTCGAGTGAGCAGGCTCGACGAAGGCAAGCCGACTTTGTGATAAAGATGGAATCGGTGTGGTGGGTGCCACATCTCCCATGATTCACCGACTCGAGTCCACATCTTTTGGGAACATGTAGATTTGGCTAGCACCTTCCAGTCTTTAAATCTGACTGGGTCGAAATCATCGACCAAAGGTACTTGAACATGATTGAACTCACCACTTTGAGGGTGTTTTCTTCAGTCATTGCATCGCACAACCCTTGCACAGTTGTTGGTGTTGTCACCACTAAGCATGTTCGATCACGCATCTCATCCGAAGATACAAGGTTTATTGCGTAATGGCAGCTAGCAAGCGTAGAATGAGGTTCAACAAGAGGAGAGAAAACAACAAAGAAGTTTGAACTCATAAAAAAATCAAATTGTTTAACATCCTTGTCTGAAAACAGGAACCCACACTTGTGATCCAGTCTTACCCCTGAGTGGTCCCCACTAATGTCACTCATGGGTGGGGAAATTCTGTACCACGGCCCTGCCCGTTTCCATGGCCGGGTCCATTGCCGCGACCACGGCCATGTCCACGGCCTTGTCCGCGGTCTCCTGCTGCAACATCCCCACGAGGTGCTACTGCTACGGCTAACGCTGCGGCCTCTTGTCCACCACCAGCGGCCTGAGGGTACTGAGCTCTAAAATGACCCGGCTGCATGCAATTGTGGCAGAGTCTGTCACGGAAGGCTGTATTGCGATGCTCACACGCCACGTGTAGCTAGTCATAGTCGCGGCTGCGCTTGTGGTTTGGGGTCTTGTGCCCGTCACTCCTCTTGACTGGAGGGTTTGCAAGATGCTTGTCCTTGGCCCCACCCCACTGCCTGGCTACCCCTCTGGCCCCCGCAGAGTCCATACGCATGTCGCGGCCTTGCTATGCATGTGCGTTTGACCGTGCATCCGAATAGTGCTTTGGGTTTGCCGAATACACTTCACTCATGTAGTCCCGCAACACCCTCCAGCTTGTCCAAGCCTGGCCGGTTGCCGTTGTGGTGGTCTTGTCTTCAGCTTCTCGCTGAGGTGCGGCTGCTACGCACCCTACACTTTGACCACATACTTGAAGAGTGCTTTTTAAGCCGCTTTGTAGCAAGTTCACCCAATTGACTGAGTGGAGCCTTGTGGACACGTAGAATGTGCTCCATGCAATTTCGCCAATCGATCAGCTTCACGCCATGCTAAAAGATCTTCACATTGTAGAGGAAGGACGTGTTCATCACCGGCCCCGAAGTCGTCGAGGCATGCAAGCTGTGACTGCCAGTGACGGTGGCATCAGCAGCTGCAATGTGCTGCGATTGCTATTGCATCCACACTTGGGTCACGCTCAATAACGCCTTTTCAAGGTCGTTGCATTGGCGGCTTGCCTCAAGAGCGGCGAGGTACTACAGCTAGCAATCATGGTCTAGGTCCGTGATGCTCTGCTCAACGTGGGCCAACAGGTTGGCAAATGCAGAATTTAGCACTGATTTTGCCAGAGCATCGACGTTAGCCTCAACGGCCTCACGCTGTCTGTGCACCTTTACCCACTACAAGAGGGTACGGTTTGTGCACACATTTCTGAGGAGTCCCACCTTTTGGGGAAGGCTATCGTCTGTGACAACGTTCGCTTGGGCATTGGTATGCCCCATCACAGCCACATCATAGGAAGGGGGGTCCTGTCCCAATCCTCAGGGTGGTGTTGCATACCCACCGTCAGTGATCTTTAGTTGGCCCGCTACCTCAACAGCCAACTCGACATGCCTCTGGCGATGCTCACAAATTGCCTGCGTGCTGACGTCGTCTGGCTCATTCTCGTGGGAACCTCCCACGTAGCTGCTTTCGGCACCTTTGCTGCTCTCGGCAGCCTCGCTACTGTCAACAAATTTAGGCAATCTGACAAGCATCTTACATTTCTTGAATGATCGGCTCGAGTTCACCGCACAATGATGGCAATGATCATGATCCTTGTCTCCTTCGCCAGTGTCGGCATCGTGCTCTTCACCCGGGTCCACGCTCGGGTGGTCCTCCTCGAGCGCGTCGTCCGTCGAGTGGGGGTCACCCACGTGTGCGTCGACATTCTCGTCAAGCACTTTTCCGGCTTCCACATGCTTCTTGGTGTCACCGAGGTTGGTGTCAGTTGCCTTTGGTGGTACGGTTGCCTTTGGTTTGGCAACCGTGCTTGCGGCGGTGGCTCCCAAAGTTTGGAGTCCGCCAAGGGCGTGTGGTGAGGCTATCAACACCTTGCCATTGTTGGTCTTGGATGGTCCGGTATTTACCATCTCGCCACCCATGCAACTAGCACGTGAAGACCGTTGTGAGGATCACCCCACAACTTCGGGGATGAATCACCTCCCGAATTCTCCTTGCTATCACAATCGGCGAAGTTATCATAGAATTGATTTCTAACTTCGTAGGCAACCACGGTCGGGACAAGGGCATGGATTTTGAAACTATTCTTTGTAAGTTGTGACACACAGAAAATGGTAGTGACTAGAGTCTAGGAAGAAAGAAAACTACAATACAAGGGAATGACAAGGAATGTGATTTCTGCTCACAAAAGAAGAGAAAAAAAAATGAAAAGAGGAATTCTAAAAATTCGTAGCAAGTCTTTCTTGGCCTTCTCTTTACACTCTTTGACGCTTCTTGTATTCTTGAGCGATGTCTCCCTTGAGCCGGCGGTGTTGGAGAGCCGTCAAAAACCTTCAAGGTGACACTCTGCTTGTTTTTAGGGTGCTCTCAGGCCGTGAGAGTCCCCAATCTTGGAAAAGGATGTTGTCCCAATCCTTGGATGAGGGAGGAAGGAAGGAGTCTTGAAAAGAGGGAAAACGTTGGTCGTTTGGGGGTGGGTACTCCCCATCCTGTCCCACAAAAATGCAACTAGCCCCCTGGAGGTAAAAGGAAACCCAAAGAAAGGAGGTTGATGAGGAAGAGCTCATCAAGAGCTTTCTAATGCAGTTTACGGCGCTTTAAACCATGAAGTGTAGATGTCGTAGTCCCTTATAGCGTTTCTCCTGCTACTTGTAGCTGTCGGCGACATTTGATATACAACGTAACCACCGTTTCCGTCAAACCCTTAGCTACCGGGGTCGTCTAGCTCTGAGAACCTTTGTAACGGGCCGGAACCTCTAGCTCCTGCTTGGAAGTCGTCGTCCAAACTCGTAGAATGGCGTTCTCAGTCCTTGTCAGGGATTTACCCCATTTGCATGACTGAGGGGCAATCGTCATCAATGACCCAGAGCAAGGAGAGTCGAATGTTTTGAGTCTTTGGAGGTCCATTTCCATCTTCAACCGAATCCCTCATTTTGGGACCCAAACCGGGGGTATTTACCTCCAACTCATAAGTTTGTGCAAGTTTTTTGTCTTAAAAACTCGAAGTTTGTCATAAATTTACTTCGAGTTTATGTTTGTCGTCCTGGTACAAAATTGTCGCGTGTGAGATACACTTGCGATTTTGCGCCAGGATTATCTCTCGCTCACTCTCTCACCCTTGCTCCCCCTATCCCTTGACCTTGCTTGCTTGCTTGCGAGGAGGACAAGTGAGGATGTGGGCACAAGGCCATGAGGCTTCGCCCTCGAGGTCCTCGCGGCCCCTCAGCCGTTGATCGGGCTAAGGCTGCGATCCGCGGCTGGCGGCTGGCCGGCTGGCGGCCAGCCAGTCACTTGGCCGGCCGCCGGCCGTCCAACCGGCTGGCAGCCAGCTGGCCGGTGGCCAGCAAAGTGCTGGCCGTCGCCCAGCTCCGCTGACACGAGGGGTGGTGCGCAACCACCCCTCGCTTCAGCGAGGAGGGAGGGCCGAACCGGCCCTCCCGCTACATCACTCCCACTCATTTTATTTTCGAGTGAGGTCTAAGAGAGGCGCTGACACTCAGGCGTAATCCCGTACAAAATGCTAACCGATAGTCCTTGACGTGCTAGGGAGGTAACTGAATCAGAGAACACAAGCGTGGCTAGTCCACGTGGCAGCAAGGGAAGCGGAAGACAATATAGCTGCCCAGAAGACGACGACGGCCTCGACATCTGAGAAGTTTACAATAGTATCGAAGGAGTTTGTAACACTCATCAACGAGTTTGAAGGGATTTTTTCCAACACATTATCCCAAGAGATACCTCCACAGTGGAACATAGACCATCTGATACACCTGAAGCTAGATAATAGACCAACAAAGAAAGGGACCTGTCGAATGAGTGATCACGAGCTGACCGAAGTCAAGAAGCAGCTTGACGAGGTGCTCGATAATGGGTAAATCAGACCTTTCATGCCACCATACGCGACACCTGTACTGTTCGAGAAAAGGAAAACCTGAGAGTTGTGGATGTGCATGGACTACCAAGCGTAGAACGACATCACCATCAAGAACCGCTACCCTCACCTGCGAGCAAATAAACTTTTTGACCAACTCCATGGAGCCCAAAGTTTTGGCAAATTTGACCTATGCAACTGCTATCATCAGGTAGGTGTATCTGATATAGACATTAAGAAGACAGTGTTCCATACTTGATATGGGTACTTTGAATTTAGGTCTATGCCTTTAGGACTCATTAACGCCCCCACAACATTCGTGGTGACAATAACGAACATGTTTTTCTTGTACCATGATGACTTTGTTGTTGTGTATCTTGACAAAATCTTGATGTACAACCGTAACCCAGAGGAACACAATGGACATCTCGGAAAAGTTCTCAAATTTTTACAAAGATTTTTTTTGAGAAACTTTTGAAATGCGATTTTGGTCACTGTTCGATCAATGTTTTGGGCCACATCATCGACAGCGGACGATTCCATGGACCCGAAAAAGGTGGAGGCGGTCACTGATAGGCCGGCGCCCATGAATGTTTGGGACGTCCAAGTTTTTGTGGGCTTCTACAACTATTACCGTTAATTCATAGAAGACTGCACTCGAGTATTAGCTCCTCTCGACGGTCTCACTAGAAAAACCACCGAGTGCAATTTGGGGGACAAAGAACATAAGCATTTAACTCATTGAGAAACACTCTGACCTTAGAGCTAGCCATGGGACTGGCACATCCTACGGTGGACTACGTCATGGCCACTCACGAGTCCAATTGAGCCACCGGAGCCGTTCTCCTCCTGGACAACGATGGTGGAGAACAACCAGCCATGTATAGTTCAACAAAATTGTACAAACTAGAGCTCAATTGCGTAGTGCATGAAAAAATAAATGCTCGCAGTCGTGCAAGCATTCAAGACATGGTGGTACTACCTATAATGCCGACGATGCACTGTCCGCACCGACCATAATGCCCTGAAGTTCCTCAAGACTCAGCCAAGTATGAGTCATTGAAAAGCTTGATGGATGGACTTCCTCAAGTCTAACTTTGACTACGAGATTAAGTACCGACCTGGAAAAACTAATCCATCCAATGCTCCGAGTCGGTGACCGGATTTTATGGCCGAGCCCAACACGTTGCTTTTCCAACGAGACCCGGACCTTGCATTGCTTTTTGTGAGAGGTTACAAGGATTGTGGCGGTACGACAAGACCAAGTTTTGGTATGACGACCCCTATTGGTGACAATGATTCACTAGCCAAGTCGTTGTTCCACCAAATGAGGATCTGCGAAGAATTCTATTAGAGGAATGCCACAACACTGGTCCAGGTGGACATTCTGGCGAGGACAAGACATTGAAGAAACTGGTAAAATACTACTAGTGGACCAAGGTGCACACTGATGTGCCAGCCTTCTGTAAATCGTGGGACACCTATTAGAGACAAAGATCTTGTCACACAAGGCCACCCGGTCTACTCCAATCCCGAGCTGTTCCAAAAAAAACGTGGGTCGACAGCAGCATGGACTTCGTGACTGGATTACCCACCATTCACAATAGGGTATGATGGCATCCTCGTCGTGGTGGATAGATTTTCTAAACTGTCACACTTCATCCCGACAATGACCACCGTCACCATAAAAGGAACAGCACGGTTGTTTCTGAACCAAATCATACGGCTGCACGGTGTGCTACATACCTTCATCGGTGACAGAGATGGCCGCTTCACTGGCTGTTTTGGACAGTAATTAATGACACGTTGTGGCAGTCAGATCCAGACATAAAAAACATTTAATCCTCAAATTGACAGGCAAAGAGAGTGGAACAATCAGGTGCTTGAGCAACTTCTCCGCACATTATGCAAGCCATATGACACCAATTGGACAACCAATCTATTGACAGCCAAACTTTCATACAACTCCACCACTTCTATAGCAACAGAGAAAATCTCTTTTGAAGTGGTGTATGACAAGTTTCACGCCACACTGGCTGGATTATAAAGTCAGAGCAACATCCCCGTGGTTGACATCTACCATAGTAACTTCTCCAGAATTTGGAAGGGAACACGTCAAACCATCGTGAAGACTCAAGCACCTATGAAGGGAGCGGCTGACCAACCTTTCAGCGATGACATGATTAGCGCTAGCAATCACGTCCTCATGAGCTCAGCAAACATCAAACTCCGAGGACAAGACTTTGTGAAACTCCAGTCCCGATCGTTTGGACCGCTTGAGATCAAGTGAATGCAAACCCCTTTCGTATCTTGACTTCACCTGCTTGACAGGATGACAATTCACCCTATCTTCCACATCAGCAACCTCAAGCACTACCAGGATCCTAGTACAAACTTCCTCCACAAAGATGTTGTACCACCACCTCCGGTGCAAGTGGACGGGGATACGAAGTATGTGACAGAAGACATCCTCAGACATCAACACCATGGAAAAACAACTGAGTATCTGGTCAAGTGGCATGGCTACAATGCCGTGTACAAAAAATGGGGGCCCTATGACAACCTCAGAGATGCCGATCATATGATCGACGACAACTACCGTTGCCACTAGTTTATGCCTGCTAACACACCAGGACGTCGCGGTGAAGGGGGGGGGGGGGGGGAGTGCTACGTCCCTGACATACACGAGTCCCTGAACTCAGCAGATGGGTATTTCTGTTCTTACATTTATGGCAGACTACACAAAGACTTCAGGATTTTTACATTGTTCAGCCGAGGACATTTTGGCCACCTTCTTTGATCTCTGATGTTTCGTTCCAGAAGTTTCAGAAAACTTTGAACACTTTCCAGAATGTTCAATAGAATTATCATAAACAATAATGATATTTCCATAGTGTTTTGTCGACTTCTTGACGGCAATGAATCTTCATAAAACCATGCATCGATGCCCCTCCCCCCGACTTCTTGGTAAAGCTTCTTGAAACATCCACTCACGACAAGACCTCGCACGCGTCGCTTGGCTTGAGCACCGAGGACCCAATATATCTCATTCTCATTTTTGGAATTATATACATGTGCTCAAATCACATTACATCTATTATCAAAGGACACTTACTAGTTAAAGAAATTTATCAATTGATCCCAAATCCTCGAAACATCTTTTGTCCTACAACTCATTCCTGTGAACCACCTACCTTCTACTCGGTGTAACACTTCAAAGGAAGGTGGGAATTTTTAAATTTAGAAATGAGCACTACCGGGAGCACTTGACATGATTAAGGTATGGATGTTTTTTCCTAATGGGCGGAATGACCATACACTCCTCGTTTCAGAGAATATGCCTGATTCCCCCTCACTTGGAACAATAAGCCCCATCCGTCCCTGCCTTAGGACCAATAAGCCCCATTTGCCCATATGTCAGAACAACGAGCCTCATCCGGCCCTGCCCTGGAACAATAAGCCTCATTCACCCCTACCTTGGAACAATAAGCCCCATATACCCCTCGGCATTGTCGGGCTCTCCGTCTGATGGTATATTGTTCATTTTCTACAATAGAAGGGTAAACTAGTATTATTTTTACACCTTTTACAGATTTCATGGTTGTTTTTGTCTATGCGCATGTCATGCATGTACTCGTGTTGAGCACGAAGGTCCGACGCCATGAAAATATTTACATATTTACTTGTAAAATCGTATAGTTGGACAGAGTTATTGTACTTTGAAAATGGGAATATGCATTCTTCACGTACGTATTCCATTTGCTTTCACTTCATTACATACCACAGACCGAAGATCAGCATGGCCGTCTTGCAAACATGAAATTTATCATTATTACATCAAAACAAACCTTTCATGATCAGGAGTCATAAGCTGGCAGGCATTCATGTACTGGCTTGCATACGTGCTGCCAAACCTAAGAGTTACTAAGCCAGCTGAGTTCATGATACTCTTATCATGAACTCTCAGAGGCCAATAGGATTGCGGCGCTGAAGGCTTTGACACTTGTCACTGTGGCAACTGCCCTGGGAGCCTATCCTGAGTGACCTCGTTCACATGTCACAGTCACATTATTGCAACCGCTGGTCGCCAAGGACATGCGCAAGGGTACAAGGCTGCATGCTCAAGAGTACGTTAATGCAGACAGTGCCCTCACCTCTCCATGGTTCACCATACTTCGATTGTCCGGCTACGGGATGTGATGTCCCCCTGCCATGGCTCTGCATCTGATCCAGTCTCATTCAGTCGCGCTTGCTCGTCGTTGATGCCGTCGCGACCGCCACCAACCATGCCTTTGCTGCAGGTGTGTTCTCAATGACTACGGTATGGTGGTCCAAGTCGTAGAGAAGAACAGTAAGTGTGTTCAGGCGGGTATATGGGATATATAGCATGCTATATTTTAGACAAATTTCCCACGATTGCATATGGCTTCCCAACTTGAGGCGTGGCATATGCCAAGTGACCAAGTCTTGACAATAACAGTCTGCCTCCCTCTCTCGCTACTGCTCTGCGTTGATACCCTAATGTGCCACCACATGCTTCGGGGTCTCTGGATATTGTGAAGGATCAAATAGCACAAGTACCCACAAAACAAAACATGTGACTCTCATCTGCCTGTCGTTCAGAAGAAAAGAAACCACCCGTCCACCATGCGTGACAAAAGCAACCATCCGCCCAGCCTCCGCAACAAAATCAACCAGCCGCCCACCCCTTGTCCCATGCTGGATCACATCACGTGTTTCGGACATGACATGGAAGAAAGTGCAATGGTGCATCCGGCTGGTCCACAGTGAATGAAAAAAATCATGTCATGCATCAATGCTACATGGTATGTGGTGGGAACATGTCATTTGTTCTAGCGTTTCTAGGTTCCTAAAGAGTATTATGTGTAACATTGGCATATGCGTTATGTTATTTATGGCATTGTCGTATGCGTTGTTTTTTGTGTGACGTTTTCATATGCATTATGTTTTGTGCGATATTGTCATACGTGTTATTATGTGTGCGACAATAGTGTATCAGCTATTTTGTTCCAAAAAGTGGGTATATGTGACTTCTGTCCTATTTGGAAAGCCGGACCGGTTAGGTAGAGCATGGGACACCATCGCTTCTTATCCCTCCCACATGGACACCTTGGTAATTCTTGCCCTGTTTCCCAGTAGTGTATTGTCTTTTTTTTGTAATAGTACATGGTGTACAAAGTATTTTGTGTTGTACTTGACATTCCTGCAGTCTTTCTTGTTATGCGCTCGTCTGGATAGGTGATTCGGACGAAGAAACATGTCAAACTCCCAAGAAGCGCAAGGAGATAGAGAAAGAAACAAAAAAGGAGATGGTGTTCAACAACATGGACACCACTCGGGCGTACATTGAGGACTACGCAGTTGATAATTGCTTTTGTTTGAAGTGTATCGGTAGTGAGCCGGCACGTATCCACGTCACTTGCGCTGACGCCAAAAGCAAGAGCTGTACGTGGCTGCTTTATGCCTGTGTTACCAGCAAGTTTGGACACATGACTGTGTCCCACTACTCCAAGGGTCACCGTTGCGTCCCTAGCATTGGGCAGGGAAATCTAGTACGCCAGAAGGACTTGGTGGCCCGCAAGGTCTTGGAGGCTTTGCAGCACAACCCCATGGATTCCACGGCAACCCTACGGCAGGTGCTCCATGAATGGACCGATGTGAATATCTCAAACAACACGCTCTACCGCGCCAAGTCGCAGGCTCAAGAAATCTTGATGGGCAAGAAGAGTGACACATGAAGCCTTTTTCCCTCATACATCAAAGAGGTACGTGGTGTCTTCTTTCCTAGTCTTACAACTGGTCGTTCCTTCTTTTCACACGTGCATATCCACATGCTTTGTGTAGCTTACACAAGTCGACCCGGGCACACATGCCGTGGCCCACAAGGACAAGAGCGGTGCCTTCTTCTAGATGTTCGTCACTCCCATAGCCACCAGAATCGGGTTACATCATAGTCGCAGAGTCGTGACCATTGATGCCACATTCTTGAAGATTGTCAGAAGCAGTTCCTTTTGCTCAATCGGTTTTTCCATGCTAATGACCATGCAGTTTCCATAGCCTGGGCTCTGGCACCTATGGAGGACAAGAAGGCGCGGAATTTCTGTTGCGTCTAGCTTCTTCTTGCTTATCCCACTACTTGCCACGCTGGATCTTAGATCATCATACATAGGAGAAAGGGGTTGGAGAAGGCTATGCAGAAGTACCTTACTTGTGCTAAACACACCTTGTGCGCAAGGCACATAAGAGAAAACATTCGCACCACCTACGGCAAAAGATAGTACACTTGGCATTGAAATTGTCCATGCGATAAATGTCGAGCAGTGGGAGAAGGCCACATCACACCTTTGACAAGTGAGAAATTCGGTGTATGCATCCCTTTTTGGGAGGGGGGGGGAGGATGGGGTGGTGGCCGGGGGAGTGCCTCCCAAAAAGTGGACTCGTCTCCACTTCCCTTTGGGAAAAGGAGGGCACACAACGTTGAATGCTGTAAAAATTTGGAACACAAGCATTGCTGCACATCGAAGGCTGTACCCGTACTATTGATTTGTGTCGATCTACCCCATTGTTCAACGTCTGTTCTACACCTATTGAGCTCAGGCAGTAGAGGCGAAAGACGCCGTAGTACCAGCACAGGCGGTCCGTCTCCTCCACTGCCTTTTAGTGGCACGTGAGTACCAACTGACAAAAAATGGGTCAAACACTGTCACGGTGAATTGGGCCAACCTCCAACCCACTACACGTGTCTCTTGTTGACAAGTCTTGCAGCTGTCGCCGCTGGAAGGAGTATGGCCTGCCCTGTCAACGTGGTTGTGTAGTGTTGTTGACAAGATGCCAGAATGCAGAGAACCTGGCAAACCCTGGCCTCACTGGCATGGAGTTTTGTTGTGCATATGCCAACCCCATCCCATCTCCAATGATGAGGAACATACAGCCAGTTGAACCTGCCTAGCTGCAGCCAGAACCTCACCGTGGCAAGGGATGACCCCATAGCACAAGGAAGGACCGCGAGATATTGTAGAACAAGA
Source organism: Penium margaritaceum (assembly GCA_023375785.1). Taxonomy (NCBI): domain Eukaryota; kingdom Viridiplantae; phylum Streptophyta; class Zygnematophyceae; order Desmidiales; family Peniaceae; genus Penium; species Penium margaritaceum. Next base: position 25,959 of record SZWC01000532.1, read on the forward strand.
ACTTCATCTGCCCACACTGTTTTCAGAAGGGGCATCCAAAGATCCAGTGTAAGAACCCTCCTACACTGAGCCCTACACATGTAGCAGCATAGTATGATGGTGGTCTTGTTGCTGCAACCTAGCGTGTTGCAGCCGTAGTGGAAGCACGTGACAATGCTTTGATGGGTGGAGTTCCACCACTTACTGATAACGGTGTAGGTGACATGGATTACTACACCAAGATGCTACCTCGGGATGCATCAATCGATGAAGATGATTGTTTTGAAAGTGATGACTATGGTGCATACACCCCTCTTGGTGGTGATTTTGGTGAGATGGTTACACAGGATGAGCACACTGACCAGCTCGATGAGGAGGAGAGGGAGTGGCAGGAGATGTACAAAGAAGACCCAGAGGAGACAGAGTGAGGTAACGATGTGTGCCTTCATTCATTCCTTGTCTACAGTTTTGGGTCTTTGTGATTGTTCCGCGGAGTAACTAACCCATGCTTTTCTTTATGTGCAGGATGAACCATGCTGGTCTTTGGAGTTTGAGCACACATTCTTTTCTAGGGGCATTGGATTCGAGACAGAAGGGGGGGGGGGGGGGGTTGGGTTACACGGAGGGTTAGGGTTAGGCTGATTGGGCCAAGCCCATCGAGTCTGGGGAGGGGGGTGGGGTGTTTGTTCCTGTAAACTGAGATATTGCACGGGACTTACAATATCCAGTGTTATTCCATGTGCTACAAAGCTTGTATGACACAAGGATAAACTTCCTCTAAGTAGGACAGTCAGTGGACATTTGTTCAAAATTTACTTCATTTCACATGAATGGAAAAATGCAAGAAAACATGATATAACAATAGAAATACAATAACAAAATATAGTATCTACAACAGAAACTCACGTAAGCAGTTCCATCATTTTTTTCTCAATTGATCCCATAACAATATAGGCTGAAACGTAGTTTAAAGAGAATTATCCATAATGATTCACACACTTTCTATACCAAGAGCCTAGAAAAATGTTTATGGAAAACTGTTTGCGATCCAATACACAGGATAATATGCACGTAAAGCAAGGAATATGCTCCATATTTCACCCTAAATTAGGTATGAACTACCAAGTAGTGTGCTCATATGTTATCAAGGCGTATATGTCCACATCATACCACTATGACATGTATAATACTTTACTCTTTCTATACATTGAACACTAATTACACGGCATCATGTGTATTTTCTGATAACAAGCAATCATTAGATACATGTTACTTTGTTCATTTGAAATTTTGGAATGTTTGAGGGGAAGGGCTGATGGTTCTTCAAGGACCTACTCGAGGTTCGAATGGCTGTGACCAACGCTGCAATGGCGGCAGAGGACACTTATCTCCAAGATGAAAAAAAAATGGAAAATGGTTTGCAACATATTCATGAGTACACGATGGAGGAAGAAATGGATTGTGGTCGTACCCGTTCGATATGCAGTCCATACGTACGGGTTTGATAGTGCAACTGAGACCACTTTGGCCCGTATCGCTTCGAGTAGTTGAATAGCGTCACTCAACATGTGCACTCGTCATGTGCGCCCAACTACACACCAAGGCAGTATTACACACCAGATATACATGAGTCTCTGAACTTTCCAAGTGGGCATTTCTGACATTGAACAGATAACCCACTGTGCGCCAAGACCCGGATTTTTGCTCCTACATCCAAGGAGAATTTAGCCAACTGCCCTCGTCCTTCAGTGTTCCTTCGTGTACTTTCCTAAAACTTCGACCATTTTTTAGAATCATCAACAAAAGTGTCGCGACCTTTCGGTCGACTTCTCAATGCATCGAGATTATTAAAGATGCATCTTGCATCTTCACCATCAACCTTCAAAGCTCCCAGATTCCACAGTGGAGCTTTGCCTCCTCAGTGATCCAAGCACTCATGATATGGCTCCACACACATCGCTTGACAATCGACCCGATGACCTCGATTTTGTCTCATTTTGTAACTAGACACTTGTATGTATGTGTTCAGTTGTTCTGGCCCTTATCATTGTAGTACACTAACCACACAACAAAAATTTCTCAAGTGTCCCAAATTTCCAAACCGTGTTCTGCCTTGCAACCCATACATGTTTACCATCCATGCTCCGTGTGGCATCACACTTGGTATCAGAGCGCAGCGGTGCTGGAGGGACAGCTGACTACTTTACTGATCAGGAAGCCTACCTCGCACACACCTTTAGCACATCTCCCAATTCAAGACTTTGCAGACATCGCGACCACGAGGCGAAGCAAGCGAGTGCACCCGACGATCGGTAGCTGGTCTTCGGTGACGAATTTGACGATGGAGGAGCAGAACGTGACCATGCACGCAAACCTTGAAGTGGCGGCAAATGCTAGCGCGACAGGCTATGCGACAGCTAGGTCAGTCCCGACGGCTTTGACGGCCAATCTGGCCACGGACCCAATGGCAGTAAACCGGCCGTCCCTACCAAGAGCCTCCATGTCTGTAGCAGGTTTGACAGGTGGCACCGGCCGACAGGTGTGGATCAACGAGGAACTGGGGAACTGTATTTCCGCACTGGAGGGAATCAACGGCCATCTTTTCCAACAACTCTGTGTTGCGATGAGGCTCTTTGCAATGTAAGTGCATGGGAGGTGGTGCTCGTCGAGAGAAACACCCAACTCTTGAACTGACCCAAGATTCGCCCGCCCCTCATGTACAGTTCGACCCTGCAAACTACAAAGGCCCAGCAGTTTGGATGTGGCTGACGAACTTGGAGGTGGAATTCACAGCTGCTGGGATCAATGACGATCGGAAGGAAATTGACCTCGTGACCTCGCTTCTATGTGGCATGGCATTGAGCTGGTGGTACGACCTAAAGGCCATCAAATGGCAGCAGGAGACCGGCGGGGCCACATCGACGGCCGACGACGCCCGTGTTGTATCTTCAATTGCAGGCGTTCTACCCTTGGAGTAGATCAATGCGTAATGGCAAGTTGCGCTGACGCCACCAACTGACTGGAGTGAATTCACATACGCAATTCTCACACACTTTGGACGTCTGGACAAAAAATCTGTCGCTTAGTATAAACTCCAGGGCCTCTGTCAGTAGTCCAATGTGACAGAATACACATGGAAATTCTGCGAGATCATCACTAGTACAGACGTCGCCCCCGACGAACTCTATTTTCACTACAACGATGGCCTTGAACGGAACATGTGGCGAGCGATCGCCATTTTCAGCATCCACACAACTTACCACAGATGATCGCAGTAACCGAAAGGATCAAGAGCGCCGACTACAACACTCGAATCCAGGAATCCTACGGCTGGCAACCTCCCAACCATAATTATCATGGAAACAGAAAAGACTAGTCGGGGGACTCCTCGACTCTGATAGAAGTGGACACCATCGACCAACGGATACGCGCACCTGCTAGAGTTGTAAAATTGTCAGGCATATTGCTCGAAGCTGCCAAAGCAAGCAGCAAGTCAAAAGGGAGGAAAGTCACAGAAAGATGAGTTGGAAAATGGCAAGGGACAGGAGTGAAAGACGCGACTCTTCTCCGAGAAGAGAGGTCTGCCCCAAACGATCGCCCATGTGAACGGCTCACGATGCCACTGAGGGTTTTGGAGATTGCTCAGTTCAACGCAGGATACGAGGACGACCAAGCGGCGATACGTCTGGAAATACAAGAGTCACACAACGATACCAGCAATATTGGATGGAGAGGCCTCTCACAATTTTGTAAGCAACGACATGTTTTGAAAGCTGGGTTTTCAGACCAAACCAGGGTTATTTGAAGGAAAGAACGTCGACGGGATATTGGAGATATGGAGACTTGCGGGACGTAATGGTTGGAGTCCGTGTCCAATGAGTGACCACGAATTCATTCTCGGACGTGATTTCCAGTACTAGCACAACTTGCAGATTGACTGGAATAGTGGCGACGTGTACGTGGAAGTCAACGACGCCAAGCGACAACTTTTACACGTGAGGCGGAAGATGACAACAGAAGTAGAAGCAGTGGAAGAAGTAGAGGAAACTATAGCAACCGAGAACTGAAAACCTGTGCAACCGATGCCACTCAACGTGGCCAAGCACTGCATGCTAGGAGGGACTCGTGCATGGCTCGTGCACCTTGAGCCAATGGAGGAAGCAGAAGTGGCAATAGCGGACTCATTGGCCTCATCGGCTTCATTGGTCTCAACAAAGTTTGCGATTATTCCCGAGGAATTCTCACCTCTCATTCGAGAGTTTCCGGATGTCATCCCCAATGAAATCCCAAAAACCTTGCCACCTCCGCGCAACATCGACCATCGCATCGAACTGAAACCGGACAGCGGAACCACCGTTTGAGCAGCCTATTGCATGAGCGACCATGAGTTGGTTGAGCTAACAAAATAGTTCGACGAGATGCTTGGTCAATGGTTCATCCACCCATCCACGTCACCATACGCCGCACCACTACTATTCGTAAAAAAGAAAATTGGCGAGATGCGGATGTGCGTGCACTACCGGGTACTGAACGACACTACCATCAAGAACCGCTACCCTCTCCTCTGTGCCGACAAACTTTTAGACCAACTCCGAGGAGCTCAAAACTTCACACAAAATGACTTACGCAACGCTTATCACCAGACCTGTGTGGCAGACGTCGACATCGAGAAGATAGCTTTCCGAATGTGATACGGGAATTTCGAGTTCACGGTCATGCCGTTTGGACTCACATATGTCCCGACAATGTTTACGGTAGCAATGAACAACATTTTCTGCCCATACCTCGATGATTTTGTCGTGATATAATTCGACGACATTTTGGTGTACAGTCGCACCCCGAAGGAGCACGATAGACATCTCCGAAAAGTTCTCAAAGTTTTACAAAGAGCGAAATTCTTCAGAAAACTATCAAAGTGCGACATTGGTCGCCCTTCGATCGAGTTTTTGGGTCACGTCATCAACGACGGACAGATAACCATGGATGCAAAAAAAGTGGCGGCAGACGCTGATTGGCCAATGCCGACCAATGTCCGAGATGTTAAATTCTTCTTTGAATCCTGTAACTACTAATGGTGTTTTGTATGGGACTACGCCCAAATGCCAGCGTCTCTCTCGGACCTCAGTCAAAAAGAAAATGAGGCGCGGTGGGGAGACATCGAATAAGAAGCGTTCATCGCTTTGTGAAACGCTCTGGCCTTGGTGCCAGCCCTTCGATTGCCTAATCCAACGATCGACTATATCATGGCTACGGATGCCTTTGACTGAGCTATTGGCACGGTTCTCCTATATGATCACGGCAATGGTGCACAACCGGTCGTGTACATGTCGCGAAAGTTGCACGGACCAGAACTCAAGTATGCTGTACACGTGAGAGGGATGTTGGCGATTGTACACGTATTTTTTATGTGGCGGTACTATCTTCAATGCCGCCGATGCGTCGTACGCACCGACCATCACGCACTGAAACATTTGAAGACACAGCCAAACTTCAGTCGACATCAAACTTGATGGATGGAGTTTCTCGAATTCGGGTTTGACTACGATATTGAGTACCGGCCGGGCAAATCCAACCTAGCAGATGCACTCAGTCGCCGACCAGACTTGATGGCTGAAGCAGTGACACTTCAACTGTAGTAAGATCCGTATCTTAAACAATTATTTACATGTGGCTACAACCAACATGGCGGATACGACAAGGCCAAGTTCTGGCATGACGCACCATATTGGAGACGACGATTCACTCGCCAGGTGGTCGTATCCCCGAACGACAAAATCTGCCGCATGCTGCTTGAGGAGTGCCACGACATCGGTCTAGGTGGGCATTTTGGAGAGGACAAGACGCTAAAGAAGTTGGCGAAGTACTAGTGGTGGGACAAGATGCAAACCGACTTGGCCAACTTCTGTAAATCATGTGACACATGTCAACGACAAAAATCCCGTCGCACACGGCCACCCGGACTTCTACTGCCGCAATCCATTCCAAAGGAACCGTGGACCGAAATCTCCATGGACTTCGTCACTGGACTACCGGTCACCAAGGGATATGACGTAATCCTCGTGGTTGTTCATAGGTTCTCCAGAATGTCCTCTTTTATCTCGACGACGACCATCGTCACTGCCGAAGGTACAATATAATTGTTTCTAAACAACGTGATCGTACCGCTACACGGTGTGCCAAGAACCATCACAAGCGACATAGACAACCGATTCACCAGCCGATTCTGGTGCAAACTGATGACTCCCTATGGCAGATGGTTCCAGTTTTCCGCTGCGTTCCACCCTCAATCCGACGGCCAAACCGAGCGGACGAATCAGACGCTCGAACAACTTCTTCGCACGTTATGCAACCCACACGGGTTGGTTTGGGTAGCCAAACTTCGGACCGCCGAGCTGAGAAACTGCTAGGAAGCTTCCTAGCCTTGCTGCTGCTGACGTGGCAACACTGTCCAGTCAGCTGACGCACTAGCAAGCAGACAGGTGCAAGAAACAGCAAGGATCAGGCTAGGGAGACGCGCAAAGTCTCATAAGCTTCAATAGCTTAGCAAATGCAGAGAGAGATGACAACTGACAGGTCCAGGGCATAAATACCTGCCGCGGCGCACGGCGGGTGTCGCACGCGGCAGTCCAAGAGCTGTCCTAAAAGCGGCCCAAAACCACTGTTTTGGCCGTAACTCTGCGCACACATGTCAGAATCCTACGCCGTCTGAACCTAGACGTGCAAAATAAAAAGACGCACGCAACGACTGGTCACATGCATGCATCCATCAACCGACAGCGAGTGTATAATGCAAAAACATGCAAATGGGCCTCATGCCCAGTCCGCCGAAAGGCGCCTGCAAGACGTAGAAGGAACAGCAAGGAGTCCCGGTAACATCTGGGGCTCTGGAACAGTGGTCGGTCAGCTCCAGACGGGTAGTCCGCCGCCTGTCGTCGCGCCGGTGTCACCAGGGCCGCCTGCCTCAGGGATCTGCACGAGTATGGACACGGCCAAGTGGTCACAGTAAACTGTACAGGAACGGCACAAAGCACAACACTCCCCCATGACCCGATGGTACGCATGTCCATACGCGTGCAGCACTGGTACAACCACATAGTGAGTGACACAGACAGATGAGACGGCAACGTGCATCCCACACTCAACCACTGTCACGCACGGGGCGAAGCCCAACAGAACAAATGGCCAC
>SZWC01000532.1:83424-106745 GCA_023375785.1 Penium margaritaceum
AGGAGGAGGAGGAGGAGGAGGAGGAGGAGGAGGAGGAGGGTGGGGATGGCAGGAGAAATCTTCAGTCTTCGCCGTCGCCGGCAGCTCAAAAGAAGCTGGGGGTTTCTGGCTGCCGAGGCGTGCATGCGGCACCACAGGGCAGAGGGTGGAGCACCAAGATCAGGGTGAACGGCAGGGCGGTGTCCATGGGCGTGTGGCCGCTGCACCAGCTAAGAGAGGCAGCGGTGGCTGTGGAGGCTGCGCTGCTGGTGCTGCGGGGAGGGAAAGACGTGGAAGGTGGGAAAGGGTTCGAGCCCGTGTACCTGCAGGCGTGGCAGACGGAGGCGCTGGAGGGGGTGTCGCACGACCAATGCATGGCGATGATTGCGGAGAGGAGGTGGCCGCCTTGGGCCCCGAGGTCGGAAGACTAGGAGAGAGAGAGAGTGGTGATGTGTGTGAGCAACGGGGTGGTTTGCTTGGGCAGGAGAAGTAGTGAGGGTGTGTCATGTTGATCAGTTAGGCTGAGTTGGGACGCTGACACAGCTTGGACCTTTTGTGCAAATCAGGGTGAGGCGAGTTCATGCGGTACACACTCGATGGATGTCCCGGTTGCTACTAGTAGTAGTATTCACGAAAGAGTGTAGATTTTTTCTTGGGTATGTTTGGCAAAGTTCGCAGTGGCCTGGACCGTCCCTGAGACCTCCGTGGCGTTGAGTGTGGTGCACTGTCTTGGTAGATTGATCGTGGAAGTCATACGTCCGGTGACTGTCCTGCGCAATTTCACTTACGGACCGTGTATCACTTTGATAGAAGTTCGGAGGACAGTGCATCCCTGTGCGACATTGCCAACCATATCCTTATCTTGTACCTAAGCATGGGGGTGGGGGGTGGGGGGGGGGGGGGGGGGGGGAGGCGATGCTTCAATCATCTGGGAGCCAGTGTGGATGGGATGCGCAATGATTGGCCTTGTATGGTTTGTTTGACCAAGTCCCTCTCCCTGGCCAACACAAGTAGGCTCTCTAGGTTGGTCAAGGGACATGGTGACGTGCAGCTCCTTGCCATCTATGCATGATGTAAGAAAGGCGAAACATAGTCAAAGGAAGTCAGATCACAGTTTTCCGAAGAGTAGGATTGCAAAGTATCCTGGGCGACTGAAATTGCTTGTGTTGCACTTGGGTGTTGGTGTGGGGTGTGCAACCATGCAAGTGACCTCTTGACTTCACCCACACGCACTAGCATGCAAAAAGCTGACAGACCAAAACAAGCATGGAGTTCGAGGCGTCCCGCCAATGCACAAAAGAGCTTGCTCAACAAAGTGCAACATGCAGTTGCGAATGGTATAGTCTATTCTCTGTGCCAATAGGTAGAGAGAATAGAGATATGAAACGAAATGAGAATCACCTTGAGCTAGACATGAAAACTACGCATGCTGCATACATGCAAACTTCGACTGCATTACCTTGCATGCTTGGAAGCATCTTTGTTGGTTGATGATTCAACCAACAACGAAACATGGTTTATGGCCAGCGGCACGAGCAGTCAACATAGGGTGAAAAATGTTTGGCCGGGTTCGACATCTTTGGTGGCGTCGAGGAACTAGCTAGAAACTAGTCTAGAGCGGCTGGTTGGGGCTGCAGCTTGGCTGGAGTAGGCATGGCCCCACGCTCGTTGTTTTGCACTGCTTCCCCCCTCTAGCTACTCTGAGACTCGTGAGAGGAAAACTGTGCGCTAAGGAGTTAGCGCCAGAAAGGCAGACATAACTGAAAAATGAGTGATTAGCATGTGAGAATGAATGGAAATGAGAGACCCCTCTCAAAACTAGGCCTAGCTCAGCTCTGTAGAGCTTGTCACTCAAGCTACCAACCAATAAGGAAATTCTCTATTTTCTAGTAGGCTGAGTTTTCTCGGTGAGCCCTATCTCACAGCCGACAGCCCCAAACTCGGGCGTCGTCCGCTTTTCCTGAAAACTGAACCACACCAAAACACCCACGCTCCGCACGCATTCGTGCAGTCGGAATTATCAAGAAAAATAACAGCAAGGAGTTATGACCACCTAAACCCGGGTAGTGCCTAGGCCAGAATCATCTCAACCACAATGTGTCTGAAAAATTTGAAACTCGGACCCTAGACTAGACATGACGCTGCGGGTGCAATGGCGCAGTTAGGTCCTGCACAGGATGGGCGCGGGCAGCAATTGCGGAGGTAGTGACCGCCAGCGGCGCGACTGCTGTGGAGGTACGCCGATGGAGCTGAGCACGTCTCACGCCTGGGGGAAGAGGCTTCAGCAAGACGCATGCAGACCTCAGCACACGTCGGCGCCACTGGATGACGCTCCAGCAGTATCCCGTCTCGTCGTCAGTAATTTGCACGCCCATGTACAGAAGCCGGGAGGACACAACCGAGCACAATGAGAGGTGTGCAAAACCAACTGAATCACCCAAGACACCCTCACGTGGGTGGCATCGTAAACCACACTCATTCGCTGAAGCGGATTGAACGGAATCCTTGGCCGACTAGGCCAAAACCGCAATGCTTGAAGGTCTCCCACCCTCAAACCATCCCGTCCAACCGCCCACAGGCCAGGGACCCCTGCTCGATCCACGTGGCGCCAGCCGCGCGCTACACTCCCCCGCTTAAGAGTGAGCCGCCCTCAACATCCACACGTCGGACTCGATCCCTGACGTTCAAATACCAATGTAGCACGCCGAGCCTTCAACTCGTGCACGGAAGTTATTGTTAGAGTTCGTAGAATGGCAACCAAAGCTCGTTGGAGGGGTTCTCCCCTCCGAGTCAAGTCTTGAGGGCAATCGTCATCAACGACCAGTGCAGGGAGACTCGAATATTTTGAGTCTCCAGAGGCCCATTTCTGTTTTTACCTTGCCCCCTCGCTCTGGGTCCCAAACGAGGGGGGTAATTCCTCGACCTCGTGAGTTCGCACGAGTTTTTCTGGTTCACAAACTCAGAGTTTGTCCTAAACGAACTCGAGTTTCGTTTTTGACGCGTAAGCATAAAATGGTCGTGTGCGAGGCACGCTCGGCGATTTCGCGCCGACTTCTCTCGCGCACAGCTTGCTCCATCCCTTGTCCTTGCTTGCTCTCGCGAGCGAGGAGGAAGAGCGAGGGCAAGGGCACGAGGCCACAGGCCTTGACCCTCGAGGCCGCTCGATTGGCGGCCAGCAGGTGGCCGGCCGCTTGCCGGCCAGTCACGTGGCTGGCCGCTGGCCGTCTAGCCAGCTGGCAACCAGCTGGCCGGCTGCCAGCGAAGTGCTGGACGCCAGCCAGCCCTCGCTATTGCGAGGTTTGGTGTCCAACCAACCCTTGCTTTGGCAAGGAGGGAGGACCAAACCGGCCCTCCCGTTGCACTCGCAATCTCCCAACCTATCCTTGTGCCTTATGCTAAGTCATGACCAACCTTTGGACCCATGGTTTCATTTCAATGTGTGTGCGCATTCGTGCAACCTGTCTTGCTTTGTCCTCTCATCATCCTTCCCTAATTACTTCTTCCACTCTCAGCGTGTTGAGGGACACGCGATGGGAGTAACTTCTTCCACTCTCATAGATCGGGGCCATGGAATTTCTTTCTCAGTATTGGCACCACACCAACCAATTGCAGACGTAGCTGCTAGCACACTTCAGCTGTAGTAGTATCCACTACGAGCCTGGCACTAGTTGCTGTCCCGCTGCCTCTTGTCAATTGCTCGTCTTGGAAATGGTTATCTCTACAGCCTAAGCAATTGTGCTGATCGCCTCTGCCTTCACCTTATGACCCTTCTTGAAAGTGCATGCAACCACTCACACAGCTGATGCAGTAGTAGTTGCAGCAGTGGTTTGCAGAACCACAACACAGTAATAAACTGAGTCCACGCGGCCGATGGTGTGTCTTTGTTGGAGTCTCACATGCCTCAAAAGCATGGAAGTTTTGGGATCCCGTTCACCACTCATTTGTTGAGAGTCGGGATGCATCATTCTTAGAGCACACGCCATACAAGGTCGTCAAAACTCTGAAGCAGGCACCGACACTCACAGTCCCTGACCGATACCCAGATTATGTCAGTGTTCCAGTATTTGTTCCTGTTTCCATAGTGCAGCCCGACCGGCTGTGGTTCATAGAGCAGACTGTTGATGCCGATGAGGTGTTGTCTGGCTCCACCGACATCCACACAACTCCAGATGCACTTGCATCCTACACTGTACCGGACACAGACACTGTAACATAGCCTGATCCAGTCCGTCGGTCGCAGCATAATGTTGCAAGAGTCAACTGCAGACAGCTCTATCACACTGTCGCTACAACCAGTCTTGAAATCCCTCTCAATGAACCACTGACAGTGGAAGAGGAAAGGAGTCGCCCTGATGCTGTGGAGTGGAAGAAAGCGATGGCTGATGAGCTGAACGCCCTGCTTGAGCATGGCATTTACGAACTCACCCCACTTCCACCTGGGCAGAAGGCAATTGACTTCAAGTGGGTCTACAAGATTAAAAAGAACCTGCATGGTCTTCTTGAGGAACACGAGGCACGTCTTGTGGCCAAGGGCTTTCACCAAGTACCTGGTCAAAAGTTTACAGACACATATGTCCCAGTAGGCAAGTATACATCGAGTTGTGCCTTGCTTGGGGTTGAGGTTCATCAAATGGATGTGAAAAAAAAAAACCTTTTTGAATGGTCCCCTGAAAGAGGAGTTGTATGTGAAACAACCACCAGGCTTTGATGATGAAACTGACCAGGTGTGGCTTCTGTTGAAAGCTCTGTATGGCCTAAAGCAAGCACCCCAATGTTGGAACAAGGAGATAGGTCGCACGCTAGAGAGCGGGGGGCTCATCCAGAGCATCTCAGACCCCTCCTTGTTCATTTGGTGGGTCAACAAAGTCCCTGTAGCTCTCATTGTGTATGTTGACGACCTTCTGATTCTCTCCTCCCCCCCCCTCTCTCTCTCTCTCTCTCTCTCTCTCTCTCTCTCTCTCTCTCTCTCTCTCTCTCTCTCTCTCTCATCCAAGGCACTAAGGCACTATTCACTGCACACCATCACATGACAAAATTAGGAGAGGCACACAAATTCTTGGGCATTATGATCACTCATGACAGGAACCGCGCGCACACTCACTCTTCATCAGGGTCGGTTAATTGCTCAACTAATAGCAAGGTCTGGCTCCTCGGTCCATTCCCATCCTTGAAAGCACTCTCCCATGAGCCCCAGCATCTACAATCACCTCCTTGATGCACGCACCACAAACTACGGCCCCGATACCGATCCTACTCTGTACATGCAGATCGTTTGCAATCTAACCTACCTCTCCTCTACCACAAGACCTGACATCTCTTGTGCTGTAAACACGTTGGCCTAGTTCAGCCAGCAACCCCCCACAACGCATCACAAGGCATTGCTCAAGCTGTTGCGTTATGTGTTTGACACTGCATTGTTGGGTCTCGTCTTCAACCCAGGCAGAGGTGCCTTCGTTGATGGGTATTGTGACAGTGACTATGCATGGGACAGAAATGCACGCAGTCAGGGTGGGTACGTGTTTTGCATATGGGACACAACCATTTCTTGGTGCACTGCCAAACAATTGTGTGTTGTACAAAGTGTGGCTGAGGCCGAGTACATGGCATTGGGGGAGGCAGCATGCAAAGCCACGTGGTTGCGCAGACTGCTGGAGTAAACGGGCATGACAATGGGGCATGTGGGAATTGCATAGTGACAACTCAGCTGCACGTCGCATCACAGCCAATGACGATGTTTTGCACCCACGCACAAAGCACATAAGTGTTGAGCACCATTTTCTACGTGAAGCAGTGGAAGCCAGTGTGGTGCAAGTGTATGGAGTGAGCGGGAATGAACAACTCGCAGAATTCCTCACCAAAGCCCTGCCCTCCTCTTATTTTTCTGTACAACTCTATCAACTTGGTTGCATGCCTGCGAAACCCATTTCCAAGGGGGCATGATAACCCTGTGTATATTTTCTTTGTGCTTTGTGTATGGCCGTGGGTGTGCAGTGCATGTGGATCTGGTGGTCGGTGGTGATCCACGCTAGACTCAGAGACATTCTACAATGCACGGCCTCCCTCTCCTTGGCCGCACCATCATTTGTCTCCCACCGGCCGTCAGCCCATGCCTGTTCCCAGACCTAATTTAGTCCTTGCTCCTACAGTAGGCCACTATGTCACTTTGCTTAACACTCCTTCATGAGACCTCAATGTTGCTGTTTTTTTTTCTAGGTTTAGAATAGGTTTTGTTTAGTTCGGGCCTAGTTTGCCCATTTGAGGGTAGGTGCGGCTAGTGCCACGCCTTTTCCTGGTCGAGGGACAAATTCGCCCTCGACCTCGCAATGCACCGTCAAGTTTCAGTCGTCCGCCGATGGGTGAGGATCGACTAGTGAGCTCCACCCGTAACAGGGGTATTCCCTATTACTTAGGGACTTCTACTTCTTTCCCTTTTTCGCACAAAACTACATCTGGAGATTCCATGGCCAATTGACCACCATTTGACGACCTGTTTATTGCATTTGTATTGTAGCGTAATTCTCAGACATTGTGGTAGTTGTCTGATAACTGCTGGTGGATGGAGCCACTGCTTGTCAATAATCTGGTGCTAGCTGGGTCCGCATCAGGGATGTGCATGAGTATGGACATGGCCAAGTGGTCACAATAAGCTGTACAAATGGACGAGGATGACTCATATCACAACACTCCCCCATGGCCCAATGGTACGCATGTCCATACATGTGCAGAACTGACACAGGTGCACAATGAGATACTGAACATTCCATACTCACACACCCCACTCTCAGCCCCTCTCGGGCAAGGGGTGAATCCCAAAAGAATGAATGGCCACCATGAACTTCCCTCGCACCAGTGTCTTGGTCAAAAAGTCAACCCGATTCATGTCCATGCCGACTCAGATGACGCAGATCACCTGTCGCTCCACAAGATCATGCACAAAGTGATGCTCAACAACAATGTGTTTTGTGTGTGTATGAAACACACCTGAGTTCTCTGCAATGGCAAGATCACTCTGGTTGTCACAGTGTAAATTGATGCAAGACACAAACTGACACAACTCATGAAACAGACGATGCAGCCACACTGCCTTAGCAGCCCCAGCCCCCAGTGCAACATACTCACCCTTTAATGAGTTATGTGTGATACAAACCTGCTTGTCGCTGCGCCATGACACAACAGTTCCGCCCACCAAGAAAACATAACCTGTCCAACCATTTCCAACAAGGATCCATGTCCAATTACTCTCCGTGCAGCCATTGACTACCACCGAACACTGCGGTCAAAAGTAGAGTCTGAGATATAGTGTGGAAACCACGTATCGCACCACTCATACATCCGTGTGAAGGAATATTGCCCGAGGACAGTACAAGAACTGTGTAAGGAGGTTGACAGCAAAGGCAATGTCGGGTCATGTGTTAGTGGCCAAGTACATCAGAGAGCCAATGATCCGCAACTACAAAGCCACGTCCACTGTCTCCTGTAGCTGTGTTGGATCATCCATCTTGAAGGCAACCAGTCCTTCAAGTGTGATGGGGGTGGAGGTTGTGGGAACTAAGCCAAGGAGGTCAGTAATTTGCTAAACACATGAGCCTAACATTTCTGACACAGCAAGAGTTCCCGTCATTGTTAATCATGCAAGATTTCCATCCCAAGAAACACAGCTGCTTGACCAATGTCCTTATAGGTAGCCCGAAGGTCTGCCTTGGCCTCCTTCACGGCCCACATCAAAGGCGATGCAATCAGGAGGCCATCAATGTAGACTAGGATGGCAGTGAAGCTGTCAGTTGTTTGTATGAAAAAGAGGAACGGGTCGCCGTCACTCCGCACGTACATGGCATGTGTCAGTGTGCCAGTGATCTCTTGGTTCCACCACCAGGATGTCTGCTTCTTGTCGTACGAGGCCTTTCTCTAACACCAGACCTTCTCACCGACCTCAAAGCTTAGTGGCTCGACCATGTAGATCTCCTTCTCTAGACTGCCATAGAGGAACATGTTGTTCACATCAATCTCATGCAGATCCCAAGCATGGTGAGCAACAACCCAAAACAGTGTGTCGTCAGGTCTCACCTTCTTGCAAAAGACCCACTTGGCCTATGCAGTCTTGCACCCAAGCGGGAGGTCGACAAGCTCATAGACACCAAGCTCACGGGTGGCTCTCAGCTCATCCTCATAAGCAGCACTCCACAACTCTGCATGGTCAGCCAAGAGTTCCTAGTTCAATGTGCCCAGATCAGTCACCATCGAGGGAGAACTCCGGGTGGCCAAAATGCACGTCTCCGGGCTCGTCTGAAGATGACAAGATCAGCTGCGACATCGCAAACGACCAAGAACTCACGTGAGACCAACTCATGGCTGAAAGGGTATACTGGATGCACCTCAGTATAGTTTGCCTGGACACTCACGCCAAGGACCTTTTTGTTTGGCTTGCAACTCTGAACACTATAAATTGGACGTTTAGGCACCAAATCAGCAGTCTGTTGAGCCATAGAGGCCAATGGTCGAAGACCACCATCGAGTTTGCGGGAGTAGCCCGATACTGAGGTGTTCACCTCAGGCTGCAGATTAGGCTATGGGCCAAAACTAAAGGGGAAACAGGTGCAGGAACATGAGTAGATGTGATTGGAGGTATTGTCACTGGCTTGGGATCAAGTATGCTAGAGGGAACTGACGCTGAGACAAGATCATGTGTGTGAGAGTGGACTCATGCTGGCACAACATCGAGTGTGCCCGAGAAGAATGATGTTGGCACAGAATCAGATGTGCCAGAGGGGACTGACATTGTCACGGGATCAGGTGTGCCAGAGGGGACTGACGATGGCATGGGACTAGGTTTGCCATGCGGACTGACACTGGCACGGGATCATGGGTGCTGAAGGGAACTGACACAGGCATGGGATCAGGTGCGCTCGAGGGAACTGATGAGGCTACTAGACCCACAACTGGAGACTGGACCACAGGTGAGGAGGCGTGGATGGACCCATCCGGGACTAGACGCCCCCATGCACTAGGAAGCCACACAGGTGGGAATGTGGTCAGCATCCAGTGACAGAATGCTAGACAGGTCGCGGTAGGTGAGAGCCTCAAAGAAGAGAGTGTCTTCGGAATCGACAATGCAATGGCCAGTTTGGTCCCAAAAGCGCCAGGCCTTTGACCTTGGGGAGATGCCAAGCAAGGTACACATGTGACCCCAAGGTGAGACCTTGGACCCCTCCTGGTCCTTGGTGTACTAGGCACAGGTGAGGGACCCCCAAACGCGAGCAAGGCGAAGATCGGTGCAATGACCAAACCAAAGCTCATACGGAATGACACGGTCCAAAAGAGGACCATGTAGTAAGCGGTTCCAGACCCACGTCATGTAAGAGAAGCCCTCACATGCAAAGTATTTTGGAAGACCGCTCTCAAACCACATTGCACAAACCGCATCTCCATGGTGCAGTTCCAACGCTCAGACACACCGTTCTACTAAGTTGTAGCAGGGAGCGAGAGATGGTGAAAGTTTCCGTGCTCAGCAAAATAGGCATCAATCTCACCTAATAACTCACCCGCACGATCAGAGCAAATTGTGTGAAGGGTGACAAGAATGACGCTCAACCATCACTATCCACATGCAAAACGCCAAGGCAGCATTGCTCTTGTGTGGAGGAGGCTACAGACCCATCGTATCCGGGTGAAGTCATAAGTCAGGGTGAGAATGTATTGACACTGATCTACGAGGGACTTGACTGGGAGGGGACCAAAAAGGGCCAAGTGGGTCAACTCTAGCGGACATAGTGCCCGAGAAGTGGAGTCAAGGCAAGAGCAGAAATGTATCTTACCTTGGGTGCAAAAAAGACTATCAGTCTTGTGTAAAGGAAGCCGAGTCAAGACAGAGGGCTGGTTGATTTCGAATGAGCTTGGACACGGTGTCCGAGCTCACATGGCAGAGGCGGCAGTGCATCAAGCTCCGGTGCTCAGGGGAGAGACCACCAATGACAAGCACACTCGTGAAAGAGAGGGAGGGAGAAGAAGCAGAGGGAGTGCAACGAGACACATAATAAAGGTCATCAACAACGGATGCATGACGCACAATGTCACGTGTGTCAAGAGCAGTCACTATGGTACATCCAGCGGAGTGCTCAATGACAAGATCCATCCTCATGCATGCATGAACAGAGAGCAGGCTGAGTTCAAATTGAGGGATAAAGAGCACATCGGAAATGTACAAAGGGCTAGATGAACCATCAAACCGCTCAACCCCAACTCCCTACACAGGCAATGACTGATCAGACCCTGTGTGAACGGACACAACGGGACCGAGCACGACAAAGTCACTAGGACAACAAGTCATGTCATGGATGGCACCTGAGTCAATGATCCAAGTGCCACTTGGTTCACGACCAGTCTTCGACACTAAACAACATGTCACAGGACACTCAACCTGTGTTGGACGAGAAGTATAGAGTTCGGGACAACGACAAACAGCATGGACCTGTGACTCTTCAAGCCATTCGGTACTGTCAGGTCTATCCTCATCACGAACCGGCTAAGCTTTCCCAAAAGCATCATCATAGGCAACAGGCACATTAGGACCAGATGTCTAGGAAACACTTGGCTACGACAACACACTCCCACCTCCTTGAGTATGAAGCATCAGAAGCTGACAAACCGCAGCAATTGTACAATCCCAAGGGTACACATCACCACTGCAACGTGGTGAATTGGCTACTTTTGCTACAGTTGTGGATGCGGCGCTACCCGTTAGTATGTTTCCAGAGGACATCCACTGTGTATGCGCCGCATGGAGGCCGTGCATGATCCGAGGTCAATCAAGGGACTGCTCACACTCTGTGTAGCGATGAGCACTCCCACAGTTGTAGCAGTGGACAAAACGTCCATAGCTAATGCTCATTGCATTTGTTGCTACTGTTAATGTCCCTTGTCGGGTCATTTTTTTCTGTTATTCTCCTGTGCGGCCGTTGTAACGCCCTGAGTCTAGCCAATAGGGGTAGAGGAGGAGGAGGAGGAGGATGTGGTTAAGGTAGGACTTGTGAACTAGGATAGAGGCATAGGAGGGATCGCAATCACTGTTGCAACAAGTGGACTCTGGTGATGGATGGTAGCAGCCTCATGAGCCGTGTCACCTCGAGAAAGTAGCAACGAGCCCAAAGAAGCAGGTGACTCTGACAACTCGGAGAGGGTCGCATGGTTGAAGCGCGTAAAGAGCTTCACATGGTCCAAGTGCACCCCCATCATGATGGCGTCCAGTGCCCACAGCTGCGTCCCGCCACCAATGCATCCCGAAGACGTGTGACAAGGAAGATGGCACGTCTCCAAGAGTCTGCAGCGAGCTTTGTGGGACCCTGGCAGAGGTAGTGGAACTCACAAAGTCGAGCCGCCTTCGTAGCATGGGCCTACGTAGCGAGTAGTGTCAAGGCCAGCTCCCAGGCCTTGCACGGGTCTGCTCTAGTCCCGGTATCGGCCTCACCAAAAAGGGGCAAAATTCAACCACAGTCTCCCACGGCATGGCGTAGAGCAGATCATGTATCACTCTTACAATTGTCTGGACTTGGTGAGTTTCACGAGTCTGATACTAGCTATGATAGAAGGGCCAGACGCCCTCAGAGTCGGCCCAAACCTGACACAGGGTCTCCCAACAATCAACGCTCTCATCGCTATCGTAACAGGGTGGAGGTGTCTCAGAGTCCTTCAGTTGCCACTCCATGGGGAGGGCGACCTCAGGTTCGGGAGATGGTGGACAAGGTACACAGAGACCACTGGTGAGGGAAACGCCATCGAAGGTGAATGTTGTTGAACGACATGGCTAGTCATGATGGCAAGAAGGTGGTAGGGTGAGATGCTGGAACCCCAAACACAGCTCATGAATGCTCTCCTCAAGGATGTGAATCTCTTCCTCACGTGTGTCATCCTCCATATCCTCCTCATCCCAAGTTTCAACCTGTGATGATTGCTGGTGCGGCCGTGGTGATGTATAGGACATTGACTATTGAACGAATAGTACAGCTCCAACAGTTCCTCCTCATGTCTGCTGTGAGGTCCCTGAACTACCCCTCCGTATCTTTGCGATCTCCTATAGCACATCGGTCTTATGTTACTACTGGTGGCACATCTCATATTGTGTCCGACGAGGCTCGTCAATTGCGAGCGACTGCGACCGTGGACTCATGATGCCCAAAGAGGTGGAAGAGGAGAGGTCTCCCAGCCCCTTGTCCTTGTCGCGGACTGGTGGCATCGGTGCTGCATAGTATGGGTTTAAATGTCAATATTTTCATAATAAAAAAGCGTTGGCGTTTATTGAGGAGATGGAACGCTTGAAAAACTTGTTTCAGCCAAAAAATTGGATGTGTTGGTGCTGATGTCATCACCTTCAATGATGACGTCAGTATGGAGGTTGCCTAAATGAAGCGGAATTTGGAGCGATTATGTGCCAGAGGGTGCTTAATGCAATGGTGGTGGTTTTGTACCAAAAACATCACCATTTTCTTTTCAACCCAAAATCCAGGAAAATTCTTGATCTGAGAGCGTTGTTTTGTTTCTAGGATCCTTTAGGACACAAAATGAAGCAAGATTGGATGAGATGGATAGGTTGTTGTAAGAGCTTTCTAACAAACCCTTACAAGCCAAAAACAGTGGTCATTTGAGGCAGTTGTATTCTCTCATGTCCAAGAGGGGTGGTAGGTGCAACTTGAGTGAAGCGTTCGAGAACCCTCACGGACCCCTTCTCAACATCATGTATTCCAATTTGTGCTGGAGAGGGTTGGGAAACCCTTGGCTTTCCCATGGTGGTGGTGTGGTGATGTGGTTGCAAGGATGTCTCTACTACTACACTCTGATGCAGCAGGTTACCGTGGCTTGGTGGGTCGTCCCAGGACTGTGGCTTTAGCTATGACTCTCACTATTGCTTCCACTGCTACTTCTGTATTCCGCAGCTCACCAAGGGATGCCTCGCTGCTCTAAAATCATGAGAAACTACTGGGAAGCTTCCTACTCTTACTCTCCCTGACATGGCAACAATGTCCGATAAGCTGGCGCATTAGCAAGCAAGCAGGTGCATGGAACAACAATGGTTAGGCTAGGGAGACGTGCAAAGTCTCATAAGCTGCAATAGCTTAGTAACGCAGAGAGAAATGACAAGTGACACACACACAACAAAACTCCTGCTGCGGCGCACGGCGGGTGACACAAGCGCCAGTGTCAATCTGACCTAAAACCGGCCCAAAATCACTATTTTGGCCGTACCTTTGCACACATGCATCCAAATGGAACACCGTCAGAACCTAGAGACGCAAAATTCTGAGCCGGATTCTATGACTAGTCACACAAATATGTACAACATGAATCAGTGGACACATAATGTAAAACATGCAAATAAAGCTCAAGAGCCATTCCATCGAGATTTTTCAAACAACTGTAGAAAAACCACAGAGCACCCCAACAAGCACCCGGGTTGCTGTGGTGGCTGTCTAACAGCTGTTGGTGGGTGGATCCACCACCCGTTGGTCCTCTGGCACCAGCAGGGACCACATTAGGGATTTGCATGACCATGGACTTGGCGGAGTGGTCACAGGAAGTTGTACAAACAGATGGGGATGACTCACATCACAACAACCATTTTGCCCGTACTCACTTTTGTGAAAGCTTCATTTTCTCTATGGCCGAACTCGTTTGCTCCATTCCATGGTTGTGTGAATGATCTCCATCATGTGCGTGTCACACCCCACACCCTAGTACACTCAACCACATGCATTGCTTTGCCCACCAGAAGTTCGTTGAAATTTCTCGGTTTACTGGCTATCGGCCTGGTTTGTGGACAAGACTGTGACTAAAGCGCGTGTGTGCGTGTTGCACCCAGCTTATATTTTGTTGGATTTGTGTTCTGTTTGTTGGCCATTCACATCTCTATTCCCTCTTGTCTCACTATCAGCGGAACACACATGTGCGGATTGTGTGACCATGGACATACCTGCGGAGCCGTTGTCCAATAGTGCTTTTGGTTCTGACTCTAGCCTCATCAAGCAGTTGTCAAGCTACCCTCTAGCACAATCATGGCTCACATTTGACTATTTGACTATGATGTGGTAGATGCTAGGCCTCGTACATTCTCACTGCTGATGCATGCATCATGGTTGTTTTCCTCTGGGTGTTTTGGTGGAGGTGCATGTTATCACGGGTGCTCATCATTTGGGGCCACCGTGTCGGTTTCTGGACGCACACTGGTGAGAAGCCACCCTTGGGTAATTCCGAGAGGTCGGGCTTGACCCCCGGGTGGCGGTGCATGCTCACTTGAGCTGTTACTTGGTATGGGTGTGCACTTACCGGCGACTTAGACTCTTGCTCCCCCACTCCGTCTTCTGTCTTGGTTGTGACAATTGATTCCAAGGCAAATCCTAACACATCCATGGTGTGCGACACTCTCCTGCTCACGCTTGTCCTTTCACACTATCTCTTGAGCAACTTATTCTAGTAACTACTGGTACCATAGCAAGTGAGAAATCCCTCTCACCTCCTTTCAATTGATGGCTTGTGGGTGGAGATTTATCCCACCATCGAGCCATCTTGCTCGTCCGGTGTGGCCTCTTATGCCGCACAACATTGGAGGCGATAGTGTCCCCTACTGCTCCTTGTGCTCCAGCACCGACATTCCATGTCCACGAAGTGGTGTCTATTGCAGCCTACAACACACACAGCCGCCATCTGTCGGTAGCAGCGCGCGGTAAACCAGTCCCGTCTCGCACTTGCACCCGCCCTCTTCCTTTGGCCTCTTATCACTATCCATCTAGATATCAGCCTGCAGGTTCTCCACTGCATGCCCTTTGCTGACCTTCTCTCCAGCAAAAACCACAGTCGACGCATTTTGCTCAACCCCGCAAATGTAAATCTCCTCTCACATCTCCGACTACACCTACCGACACATCTCCCACGCTGGATTCTTTGCCTCTTAAGAGGCCTCCCAATAACGAACTTGACTCACCTCATACAACATCTCCCCTTGTAAAGCGTGTGATCTGGGAGGAGTGGAAAACCGTCGATCCACCTCCGCAAAGTGACGAAGCCGACACGCCACTTTGGGTGTGTATAATGGACCCTGCTTACTGGTGTGGTGACCTTGCTGAGGAGGCTGAAGCGACAGAGCATGAGATCGACCACCACGTTTACACAGCAGACCGCCTCCAATCTTCTCCATCGCCTTCCCCAAGTATGTTGCCCACCGGGTCGACCCCTACTCATGCTTCATCACCTGACTCCAATCCCACTCCCTGTCCGGCAGCTGCTGACACCGCCAAGCCATCAGTGGTACATGAGGTTCCTGGCACTATTCCTGTCCTACCAGTCCACATCCACCACATCAGCTTGGCCAGTGTTGTACTAGACATTGCAACTCGTACAGCTGCCACATTATGAGCCACGGCACGTGCAAGCAGAACACCGATCAAAACTGCGGTGGGTAGAGCGACTGAGGCATTCGCGCATGCAGCGCACTGACTCTGCTTGCTATTCCAGCAGCCAACATCACCACATAAGTTACAGTAGCAGCTGCTGCTATTGCCATCTTCGCAGCCTCTTCAGCTGACACAACCTCAAGCGCCGTCGACTCCATCTGGGCTTCCACCACAGGTATCCTTGTCACCTCTGCAGCTGCAGTGGTGGCCATTGTCACAGGCCTTCTCTGTCTCGTTGTGGCAACCTCCGTATTGGTGGCCATCCTGTTCTCTTCAGCTGCTTTGGTGGTGCCCCCTCTCCTCTTTTTGCTCCCACGCCATTATTTTGGTGACCGTACCCTCTCTCCCTCTCTTCTCCCCGCTCATCCCACATCTACCTCTTTGGCTGCTTATTCTGCCACACCATGCCTGTGCCAGAAGAAACTATTAAGGTCCTTCAAGTTGCTCTCAGTGAGGCGTAGGCTGCATGTTGTAGAGAAGAAGAAGAAATCCATAGCGGTCTAGAGGCACAGCAAGAACTGGCTATAACTTTGACCAACTTGGTCATCTAACGCCTGTGTGCCATGCCTGCCGTTGCTGCTGTCCTTCCTGCTAACGAAGTTGTCTCAGCTGAGTCCTCTGTACACGCCAATACTGCAACCAAAGACACTACTGCCTCTCTTTCAGCTGCTACTCTTGCTCGGGTGCTTCTTCCAACCAGACAGAAAGACTTCAAGAGTGTACCTCCATAGTTTACGTCTAAACTTACCTTCTCCTCCAGGGAGACCCGCTTTCATGCCTTGGCATAAGGCGAGCTTCTGTGGGAGTACTACTCAGCAGCCAAACCGCCCTTTGTCCCCCAGCCTGCGGAGGTCGCCCGAGCTATCCGTGCTCTCATAATTGCTAGGCGTGAGGGGCTTCTAGAAAACATTGGTACATACAATGCTCACCTGACTTGTGGCACCCCTGCTGATTCCATTCGTGCCTATGCTCTGATTTGTCGCCGCAAGACAGTAACTGGTCATGTCGCTCAAAGCGCCCTCACAGTGCAGTTCAACACTCTTCACATGCGCACAGACAAAACTGCTGATGAGTTCCAAGCGTGCAGTCTACGTCTACTTCGTGACTTGGAAATAGTAACACCTGGCCCTCTTTC
Organism: Penium margaritaceum; assembly: GCA_023375785.1. Taxonomy (NCBI): domain Eukaryota; kingdom Viridiplantae; phylum Streptophyta; class Zygnematophyceae; order Desmidiales; family Peniaceae; genus Penium; species Penium margaritaceum. Next base: position 99,973 of record SZWC01000532.1, read on the forward strand.
TTCCATTGTCCATTATCGCTGGTCTCATCCGTGAGATCTCTGACTTGTATCTGCATGTCTCCCAATGTAAACTTGATTACTTTGATGCTTTCCCAACTCCCTCTAACTCACCCCCAAGGATTGGGTCGCTCTACAAATTCAACGCTGCTCGGCTCACCGACTGGTAGAGCAACTTACAAAACATGCGTCTCCATCATGCATCCCTCGCGGCCGTCACCACAACATTATCCTCCTCGCTTGCAGCTGCCGTCTTCACTCCGTCCTCTCCCTCCACTACTACCATCCACACCACTCAAGGTGCTCACCGTGGCGGGGGAGGTGGGTCCAAACGTGGACGCAGCAAGGGTTGTGGCCGTGGTGAAAAATCCTCCAAATCCCACGAAGGTCACATGCTGGAACTGTGGTGCTTTTGGACACTCTGTCCCAAAGTGTGCAACAGCTCACGATGATGCCCGTCTCGCTTCTACCATGCGTGCTCACTAGGCTCGCACTGGCATCAGCTCCTCTTCCACTGCCACAGCTGCTGCCTCACCCTCATCCTCTTGCTCCTCTGCCTCGGCCCTCAATACCACTCTCGCACCTCTCCAGCCACCCGTCACTCCAGCTGGCACTTGGGATTCTGTGCCTTCTCACTTAGGCCCATCCTACCATGGGTCCCCGTCCATCCATTACTCTATGTCCTCTTGGTCCCGTGACGATGGCCACTACTCTTACACCTGTTCCTCCGACCGCTCTGCTGACCGTCGCGATGAGGAGCGTGCTTGAGCATCGTCTCACCAAACTCCTCTAGCTTCGTTCTCAGGGTGGTGAGAGTGTGAGTGGCCAGACTCGTGTATTTGTCTGTGATTCGGATGGGGGCCTTCGTGGTGCCTCGTTGGGGTGTGTTCAGGGGACCTTGCCTAATGGCCGCTCTTGGATTGAGGACAGGTTGTCTCACACGGATCCTTCTCGTCTCAGTCACCTGTCACGTGTTCCCCCACCTGGGACAGTCACTATATGCCTAAATCTACCCTCCGCTCTTGTTTCCTCTAGCTTCTAGATCATTGACTCTAATGCCACATATCACATGACCTCATGTTGTTCATCTTTTGTCTCTCTCGGTCCGGTTGGCTCCGTTCGCTTTGTCCAGGCTGGTTCTGGCCAAATGCTTCCTGATCAAGGTGTTGGTATTGTCTACTTCATTGGTCCCAGTGGGGACCTCTTCCTTCCTGACGTGTTGTACGTGCCTGACCTTGAGGTTAGCCTTCTCTCTGTCACCATCCTTGACGATCAGGGCACGGACTTCATGTCTAGTCGGGGCATTGGCACTATTGCGCTTTGCTTTTTCCTGCCGTGTTGTTCTTCGTGGTGTGCGCTGTGACTATTTGTTTTGTGTACCACTGTCTTTCCCATCGTCTTCCCCTGCCTCTGCTCTTTTTCAGAGTGCCCCAACCCTATGGCCTGCACATGCCGATCTCTTACATCGTTGTCTCAATCACATTCACACTGCTCCCATTCAACGTATCCTGTGCATCCGACCTGCTATCTGCCTTGACTCTGCCACGTTTGCACTACCATGCTCCACTACTTGCCTCGACTGTGCTTGTGGAAAAATGCACCGCTCTCCGTTCACAGCCGCTGAGTCCACCACATCACACCCTCCTGACCTGGTCCATGCTGACGTCATGGGTCCCCTGCCTCACGATTTCCTTGGTCGCTATGTCCTTTGTTTGACAGATACTTCTCGTAGTAGCGCTAAATTTTTATCCTTCGCCATACAAGTGACGTGGCTGAGGTTCTTGAAACCTGGCTTCCCCAAGCCGAGCACGCCTGTCTTAGTCCCTTGCGTGTTTTTCGAAGCGACAGGGGTGGTGACTTCTTTGGCCCCACCTCTCGTTTCCTTCCACCTTGTGGTGTCAACCTAGAAACCTGTGCTCCTTACACTCCCCAACAAAATGGTGTTTTCGAACGCTTGAATCACACGCTGGCTGAGGGTGTTTTCTCCATTCTCTCCTCCTTTGGTCAGTCTTCCCTCTTTACTTTTGAAGCCATGTCTTACATGACCTTAGTGTGGAACCGTGTCCCTCATGTTCATCTCCCTCACCATGTCACACCCTTTGAGCGCTGCACAGGCCGCCGTGCCAAACTTTGCCTTGCCCGTGTCTTGGGGACCGTTGCCTCTGTTTGGCTTCCTGCCGACCAACGAGATGGAAAACTCTCCCCACCATTCGTCTTTGTGTCTCTCTCTCGATGTTTCACATTTCTCCAAGGCCTAGCGCTTCTAGGATCCTGTGGATTGTTGTGTGATCGAGTCTCACAATGCTCTCTTCTTTGAGCTTTTTTTTTAACACAACATTCCTCGTTTCTCTCTGGGTTTTCTCCCTTCGCCCGTGATGGAGGAGGCACTTCTCCCTCTCGGTCCGCTGTTCTCCCCTCAGTACGTCCGTCGCCCTTCTCTTCTAACCCTAATTCTGTAGCCCCTATGCCTTCTATCTCTGAGCCCTCTCTCTCTCTCTCTCATGTGCTACCTGCTGCTTCTAAGTCATCTGCCTTTTCTGCACCCCTTGCTGCCTCAGAGCCCTCTGCCTCTTCTGTACCACCTACTACTTCTGAGACATCTGCCTCGTTTGCACCCATTGCTTCCACGGAGCCCTCTGCCTCTTCTGTGCTGACTACTGACTCTGAGCCATCTCCTCTGGCTGTGCCACCTGTGGTCTCTGAGCCATCTGCTTAGTCTGTACCACTGCCTCTTTTGTGCCCGTCATTTCTCCCTATACTCGGGTTAGTCACCTTCGTGCACATCCCTCTCACTCCCGTCCTATCGTCTCGGGTGAACCTGATCTCCGCGCCCTTGGCCTAGTAACCATCTCCTCACCCGTTATTGTGACCGTGTTACACCCTAGTACCTCCCTTGGCTACTCAATCATTGAGCACAAGTTTCGCCTGGCTCTTGACTTGTCCGTTGTTGGGTATGTTGCCTCATACTTTGCAGCTGCTGGTCTGTCCCCTCTTCCACCTGAATCCCTCACGGTGCAGGGTGCTCGTAATGTATCTAAATCCACTTCGTGGGAGCGGGCTATGCAAGCAGAACTTGACGTCGTCTTTGAGCATGGTGTCTATGAGCTGTTTGATCTCCCTCGAGGGCGCAAAGCAGTGGTCACAAAGTGGGTGTACCTGCGAAAGCTGAATCTTGACAACACTTTTGAACGATACAAGTCACGAATCACAGTAAATAGATCCTCTCAAGTCCCAGCAGTCGACTTTGATGAGACATTTGCCCCACTTGGTCCCTACACCACTGCCAGGCCACTGCTCAACCTCGTGGCCCAGCATGATTGGGAACTCAAATAGATGGATGTCAATAATGTCTTCCTTCATGGCACAATTCACGATGAAATCTACATGGTGCAGCCACCTGGTTTCACAAATGGAAAAAATCGGATATGACGTTTACGCAAGGCCCTCTATGAGCTCAAGTAGGCTTAACGTTGTTGGATCGAGGAGATTACTACAACTCTGAAAGAAGGGGGCTTTAGGAGGAGCATTGTAGACCTTGTTTTTTCCTTAAAGCTCTCTCTGGACCGCTTGTTGCTATCCCTGTCTATATGCATGACCTTATGATTGAATCTCCCAAAGTCGCAACTGTCCAATCTGCAAAGGCCCTTTTGCAGTCCGCATACAAGATGAGGGACCTCGGTCCAACTCTTGTCTTTCTAGGCATGGAGCTAGAGCGTGATCGTTCGCGTCGCACCTTACACGTCCATCAGGGTGCATACATCCATAGCCTCGGAGAGCGGTTTGAACCGCTTCTCACAGCTATGCCCTCAGCTTCTACACTCATGACCCCAGCAGGTCAGTCACTGCTGAAGTCCTCAGAGAGGTCAAAACTGGGGGAGACTAGATGTGACAGACTACCTCAGGGTCATTGGCTCCATGATGTACCTTGCTACCACTAATCATACTGACATTTCCTTTTCTCTGAACTTTCTCTCTCAGTTCTCTCAGTGTACCAGAGAGCGCCACCTTGAGGCCGCATTGCGTGTGGTGTGCTATGCACTCTCCACACCACGAGTTGGACTCTAAATTTGTGCATAATCCTCAGTGCTTGTTGATGGGTTGAATGAAAGTGACTGGGCACATAACATTGATGCACGAAGTAGAACAGAATATATTTTCATGATTGGTGGGACTATTGTTTCTTGGAAAAGTGGAAAACAAGGACTTTACCCCCATCACAACCAAGGCTAATTACGTGGCTCTTGGCGCAGGTATGTGTGAGGCTGCCTGGCTCTGTCGCCTCCTGCAAACTCTGTGTGTCCCCATTTGCTGCATCACTTTGTACTCTGACAATCAAAGCACAAAAGCCATTATAGAAAACAATTGTATGCATCATTCACACACCAAGCATATCAATGTGGAGCATCACTTTGTTCGTGAGTGCATTGCTGCAGGCATTGTCCGAGTGGCTTGGGTGGATACATGGTCACAGAGGGTTGAATTTCTCACCAAGGCTCTCAATCAAAATGTCTTCAAGTGTGCCTTCCATGACATTTGCCATACCTGTCCCCATGACCCAGGGTGACGTGCTTGGTGTCTGCCTGTCTAGTTGTCACCTTCACGCTTATGCACTGTTGTGTGTGCCATTCTACCACTACTTGTGGGATGTTTGTCTACGTGTCATGGGGGAGTGTTGGAGTTGTAGTCTGTTTGTTGGCCACTCACATCTCTATTCGGTCTTGTTTCACTATCCATAGCACACACAATTGTGATGTGATTCGTCCCGTCTGTTTCTACAGCTTACTATGACCACTCGGTCGAGTCCATGCTAGTGCAGATCCCTGATGCGGACCCAGCTTGCACCAGAGCACCGACGTGTGGGGCCTCCACCCACTAGCAGCTGCCAAATAGTTGCAACGACGTCCCGGGTGCTTGCTGGGGTGCTCTATAGTCTTTCTATAGTTGCTAAAGTTTTCTCGGTGGACTGGCTCTCGAGCCCGATTTGCATGTGTATTTTCTGTCCACTGATCAATGTCAGACTTGTGTGTGTGACCAGTTATAGCGTCTGGCTCCACATTTTGTATCGATAGGTTCAGACGGTGTTGCATTTGGATGCACGTGCATGGAGTTACGATCAAAACAGTGGATTTGGACTGGTTTTAGGACAAACTGACACTGCCGTGTAAGTCACCCGCATTGCGCCGCGGAAGCTATGTATGATGTGTGCTTGCCAATTGTCATCTCTCTCTGCATTACTAAGCTATTGGAGGTTATCAAAATTTGTGCGTATCCCTAGCCTAACCCTTGGTGATTAAGCTGGAAATCCTAGGCAGCAGGTTGGGGCAGCAACGTTGTTGATGCAGCGTGCGGGCTTCCACGCTCGTTGCTTAAGTCTGCTGCCCCCTCAGTCTGCTGCTCTAGAGTCTAAGTCTGGAAGCTCTAGGTTTGTTACTTAGAAACACGCACGCTAGTGTTAGTGCCAGAAAGCAGCTGAAAACTGAAAGTGACTGATTAGGAATGAAGAATGAGCAACAATGGGAGACCCCTCCAAGTTCTAGCTCCCCCCCACTAGTGTAGAACTTGTTACTCAGCTAACCAGCCAATCAGAAAATAGTCCTAGACCTATTTTCTGGCAGGCAGGGTTTTCTCGGTGAGCCCTGCCAGACGCCCGACAGCCCAAAACCCGGGCGTCGTCCGTTTTGCCTGAAAACTGGACCATACCATAATACCGACGCTGCNGCGCGCGCCAGTGTTAGCGCCAGAAAGCAGCTGAAAACTGAAAGTGACTGATTAGGAATGAAGAATGAGCAACAATGGGAGACCCCTCCAAGTTCTAGCTCCCCCCCACTAGTGTAGAACTTGTTACTCAGCTAACCAGCCAATCAGAAAATAGTCCTAGACCTATTTTCTGGCAGGCAGGGTTTTCTCGGTGAGCCCTGCCAGACGCCCGACAGCCCAAAACCCGGGCGTCGTCCGTTTTGCCTGAAAACTGGACCATACCATGATACCGACGCTGCAAACGCAGTCATGCGGTCACAATCAGCTAGAAAAGTAGCAGCAAAGAGTTATGGCTGCCCGAACCCAGGCAGTGCTTATGACAATGAGTGATGCCAAACAGGGCCACACAGTAGGAGACATGGACCCTAGGCACAGCATGATGCTACAGACGCAACGCCATGACCAAAGACAGCGCTGGGTGCATGCAGACAGCATCTGCAGTGGCAGTGACCGCCGGCAGCCCGACTGCCGAGGAGGCCTGCCGATGGAGCTGAGCGCGTCACCGCTCCAGCGAACGGTGAGTGGGCCTCAGCGCACGTCGGCTCCACCAAGCGACACTCCAGCAGCGTCGAGTCTCGCCGTCAGTCATCTGTACGCCGATGTACACAAGCCGGGAGGACACAACAGAGTACAATGAGAGATGCACGAAAACCAACACTCCCCCATGACTCACAGGCGTAGTGCACATATGCAGGCAGAGACACAGTCAACGAGCAGACTCCCCAAGGCCACGCAGAAACGTAGGCAGGGATAAAGAAAGCCACTCACGGACGCATGCCGACCAAACTCACCGCCTTCTTGAACGAGTGGCGCTTCAGTGCCTTGGTCAAGAAGTCAGCCAACTGCCGTGCTGTCTCAACCCACACGATGCTTATGCTGCCGTCATGCAACAACGAACGCACATAGTGATACTCAACGTTGATGTGCTTTGTGCGTGTGTGATGCACGCCGTCATTGTCGGCGATGGCCATGGCACTCTCATTGTCACAATGCAACGTGATGGATGCAACAAACTGACG
>SZWC01000532.1:106875-119212 GCA_023375785.1 Penium margaritaceum
GAACTCACAGCCTTCTTGAACGAGTCGCGCTTCAGTGCCTTGGTCAAGAAGTCAGCCAACTGCCGTGCTGTCTCAACCCACACGATGCTTATGCTGCCGTCATGCAACAACGAACGCACATAGTGATACTCAACGTTGATGTGCTTTGTGCGTGTGTGATGCACGCCGTCATTGTCGGCGATGGCCATGGCACTCTCATTGTCACAATGCAACGTGATGGATGCAACAAACTGACGTAACTCGGACAACAGACGACGCAACCACACACTCTCACACGCGCCTGAGCCAAGAGCAATATACTCGGCCTCAGTAGTGCTTCGTGCAATGCACCCCTACTTGCCACTGCGCCAGGACATAGCTGTGCCGCCAATCAGAAAGATCCAGCCTGTGCGACTCTTACTGTCCGGACTACCGGCCCAGTCACTGTCGGTGTAGCCTACCGCGACAACAGACGGCTGGCGGCGGAACATGAGACCTCACCGAGGAGTCGAGATGACATAACGCAGTACTCGGATCACGGCCTCATACTGGAGGTGACGCGGCTCCCGAGAGAACTAGGCTAGGAGGTTGACGGCGAACGCGATGTCTGGGCGTGTCATCGTCGCCAGGAACATTAGTGACCCGATGACTCGCAGGTACGTGGTCACATCAACTGGGTCCCTCACAGCAGTGGGGTCAGGACTCTTCAGCTTCACCTGGCCATCAGGTGACATGGATGAAGATGCGCTCGGCACGAGTGGCAGGTCCTCCGCAAAGCGGGTGGACAGAGTCTGCACATAAACGGCCTGGTGGATGTGCAGGACGCCCTGGGAGCGATCATGCTCGAGCTCCATGCCCAGGAAGACTCTGGCAGATCCGAGATCCTTATCTGGTAAGCGGCGTGCAGCAAGTCCTTGACACGCTGGATGGTAGCCGTGTCTGGCGACGTAATGAGGAGATCGTCGACGTAAACCAGAACATCTGCGAAAGTCTGGCCTCGCGGACTAACAAAGAGTGCGGGGTCAGTGGTGCTGCGCTGGAGCCTGCCGCGAAGGAGTGTGCTACTGATCTCCTGGTTTCAGCACCGAGGTGACTGCTTCAGGCCATAGAGGGCTTTTCGTAGCCGCCAGACTCTCCCAGTGCCATCGACGAAGCCTAGGGGCTGCACCATGTAGAGCTCCTCACCATCCAGTGAGCCATGGAGAAAGGCGTTGCTCACATCCATCTGATGCAGCTCCCACCCATGCTGGGTGACCAGGCTGAAGAGCGTCCGGCTAGTGGTGAACCGGCCAACTGGGGCAAAGATCTGGTCGTAATCGACCCCAGGAATATGGGCAAACCCCTTGGCTATAAGGCAGGCCTTGTACTTGTCCACGACCCGTCGGCTTCCACTTCCGCCGAAAAACCCACTTGGCGCCGATGGCCTTCCGACCTGGGGGAAGGTCAACGAGGTCGTACACGTCGTGCTATCGGATGGCAGCGAGCTCATCAACGCAGGCAACGTCCCGCTGTGCAACCTCAGGAGAGGCTCGTGCCTCGCGCAGGGTGGCTCGGTCCTCCGGGCGTGCTGTGGAGCAGACTGAAAGAGTGTGTGCATCTCCAGCCCCAGGTGGGATGCGCGCGAGTGCAGGCACGATAGCGTGCCGATGCTCTTGATGAAGCATGACATAGCCCAGTGTGGAGCCCGGGTGAAGGTCTGCAATGATTGCCAAGGTGGTCAAGCCGAGGGCCTTGGTGCTAGGATCCCCACTCACGACCGTGGGAGTGGAGGAGACGCGTGGAGCCACGAGGGGTCGAGGCACCACGGAGCGCGGTGCGATGGTCTGCGCACTCATCGATGGCCTGGGTCGGAGGCTGCCGCCTGGGCAACGTGTGTAGCGTGGCAGGGCAGGTGATGGCACTGCGTCCGACGGGCCAACGGAGGTGGACGGGGCTGTTGGCCTGGAGGGGCCAGCGGATGCAACCGGGGCTGCTGGCCCGGAGGGACCAGCGGGTGCAACTGGGGCTGCTGGCCTAGAGGGGCCAGTGGATGTGACTAGGGCTTCTGGCCCAGAGCGGCCAGTGGACGCGACTGGAGCTGCTGGCCCGGAGGGGCCAGTAGAAGCGATTGAGGCTGCTGGCTCGGAGGGGCCAGCGGGTGCAAGTGGGGCTACTGGCCCAGAGGGGCCAGTGGACGCGACTGGGACTACTGGCCCGGAGTGGCCAGTGGACGCGGCTGGGGCTGCCGGCCCGGAGGGACCAGTGGACGCGACTGGAGGTGCTGGCCTGGAGGGGCCACTATACGCGACTGGGGCTGCCGGCTCGGAGGGGCCAGTGGACGCGACTGGGGCTGCCGGCCTGGAGGGGCCAGTGGACGTGACTGGGGCTGCCGGCCCAGAGGGACCAGTGGACGTGACTGGAGCTGCTGGCTCAGAGGGACTGAGGGATGTGTCACCCGGAAGCGGCAGGACGGAGGATGGACTCACCACTCCCCCGGGCGACGGGATAGATACGGACGAGCCGGAGTGAATGAGGTCGCGAGGGAATAGGTCCTCGAAGAAGAGGGCATCGTGGGACTCGACGATGTAGTGCCTGGAGGGATCCCAGAAGCGCCAGGCCTTGGACTGATGAGAGACACCGAGGAAGGTGCAGGGACGTCCGCGGGGGACGAGCTTGCCGCCCTGCTGCGGGGCGAGCAGCCACACAATGGCCACGCAGTCCCAGACGCGAGCCGGGCGGAGGTCAGCGCACTGACCGCATCAATGCTGGTACGACGTGGACTGGTGGGGAATGGGACCGTGGGGAATCCGGTTCCAGATCCAGGTCATGTAGGCCATGGCTTCAAGATAGAAGCCATCGGAGAGACCTGACTCGACCCGCATGGTGCAGACGGCGTCGGCCATGGTACGGTTCCATCGTTCGGAGACACTGTTCTGAGCGGGCGTGTAGGGCGCAGACGTCTCATGGTGGATCCCGCGGGAGGCGAGAAAGGCCTTGGTCTCACCTATGTACTCACCACCGCGATCGGAGCAAAAGCGGTGAAGAGAGCGGCCACACTCGTGCTCCGCAAGGACAAGCCAGTCCTGGATGGCTCGGGCAACATCGCTCTTCTGCTGAAGGCAGAAGACCCATCGGTAGCGCGAATAGTCGTCAGTGAGGGTGAGGACATAGCGGCCACGCTCGCAGACGGACTCGGTAGGAAGAGGGTCCATGACATCCGAATGGACGAGGTCGAGAGGGGCGAATGCACGGGAGGAAGACAAAGGGTACGTGGACCGATGCATCTTCCCCTGAGCGCAATCAATGCACTCGGTGGGGCACGGGAGAGGGAAAGTCTCCGGGTCAAGGTCCTTGGCCGGCTCGGTGCGGAGCATGCTATCTACAGCAGCAGAGTGGACGTGGTAAAGGCGGCGGTGCAAGAGGCAGGTGTACTGAGGAGAGAGCGTGCTGGTGACAAACACATGGCCTATGGCGGCCGATGGGGAGGAGACGGAAGGAGAGGAGGAGAGGCGAGGTACATGCCACAGGTTTCCACGGGTGGTGGCGTGTAGTACGACAAGACCAGACGGACGCAATGAAACAGTGCCAACACCTCGTGAATGCACAACGTCCATGCTCATGCGGTCAAGGGAAGTGACGGATAGGAGGCTGAGCTCGAGACCTGGGAGGAAGAGGACATCGGTCAGAAAGACGTCACCGGCAGGACCACGGAAACGAACGACGCCAACACCACGGATAGGCAACACCTGTCTGGAGCCCGTCCGGACATCGGAGACATCGCCTATAGGACCAAGCATACTAAAGGCCTCACAAGAGGCCGTCATGTGATGCGTGGCCCCGGAGTCGATGATCCAGGTCTCGGCAGGGTCCTGGACCGGGGTCGCCAGATCGCTAACGGTCACATGGCAGCAAGCAAGGGACACGGACTCGGTGGAAGGAGGCGCGAACCGAGACTGCCAATCGTCAAGCCACGCAACGTCGTCATGGAAAGGGACAGAGGAGACCATGGGAGACGACAAGACAGACGAGGAAACGGGACACGACCGCAGCTCAGTCTCAGTCATGCAGGACTGGGCAGGAGAGCAGGAGGTGATGCAACTCGTACTTCTCTGGGGAGGAGGGCGAGGCAGGCCGAGCTGGAGCGCGATGAAATGCTCCAGCTGACGCTCGCGGGAGAACGGCCTGGGAGTGTAGACTGAGTGCGGAGTGATGGCACTGGAGCCCGGGTAGGAGGAGGACTGTGCCGGCGAAGGAAACGGAGGCATCGACGGCTGCGGATGGTGCAGCTGTGGCGCTGTTGTCGGCTGGACTGGCGAAGCGACCGGAGTAGTGGAGCTGCTGGACGAGGCCGAGGCGTCAGAGCCGGCGAGAACGACGGCTGAGGCGAGACGACGCTCCCGCTGGCGAGGCATGGTGGTGATGACGCACGCCTCGTCCGTCGGTAGAGGGCACGTGTACCACCCGTGTCTGGGCTGGCCACAGTTGTGGCAGACCGAGCCGCCACCGTTGGACCCGGTCGACGGCTGCTTCTACTGCTGCTGCTGACCCTTGCCTTTTTTGTTCCGATGCTTCTTCTTCCTCGACGACGATGAGGTAGCTGCGACGGGGGAGGCGACGGCCACGGAGGCGACGGTAGGGGAGGCGAGAGCCTCGGTGCGCTGGAGTCGGGACTCTAGCGAAAGAGCTCGTATGCCCAGGGCATGAGGGTACCCTGGACGGCCATGGTGGAGAGGACGTCGTGAGAGTAGTGTACGAAGACGTCCACGTACACATCAGTGGCACCGCACTTGATGGTGAGGAGCGCGGCCAGAGGGGGTGGGGCAGAGGTGCCGAGGCGACGAAGGATGTCCTCCGCCCGCAGCCAGTAGGCGGTGACCGTCGCGGTCTCCCCCATGTGCAAGGAGTTGAACTCCTGCAGCAGGTGGCTGGTCTCAGCCTCGCTAGACAGGCGATGGGGACGAGTGAGGACGTGCCACGCGGCTGCGGGGTCTGGGGTGGCGCCAGCGGCGAAGTCGCCGAGGAAGGGCTCTAGGGCGGGGCGGGAAGCCGGAGGGACGACAGGGACTAGAGCACGTACGTAACGACAAGCGTCATCCAACTGGTTGGCCAGGGTGGGGTCATACGGGAGGGGTAGTATGTCCACAGGCCCTCATCCTGCGCCCAGATCCGGAAGCTGAGCTCCCAGATCCGGAACTACTCGCCGGCCTGAAGTGGCGGCGGCGGCGTCTCAAAGTCCTTGTGCCTGCGGCCGGCATCCAAAGTGGGGCCAAGGACGGAGGTCACCGTCTGCCGCTGGCGCTGAGTCTGCTGCTGCGCCAGGTAGTGCGTGACAGCTGACACAGCTCGGCTGGCGTGCCCTGGAGGGATGAATGGTAGTGGCGCACTGGTTGCAGTCTGGGAGGCCAATGGCTGCAGCGCTGCAAGCTGCTGCGTCAAGGCGGCGAGCTGTTGCTGAGGAGTAGCCAGGGGGTCAGGGTTGCCGCCAACGACGCCAGGGGGCTACTGTTGCTACTGTTGCTACTGCTGCCGCCGCTGCTGCTGCTGCTGCTTCCGCTTCTACTACTGCTAATGTTGCAGCCGCTGCAAGAAAGGGGGGCTCGGGGTCCCCCCAACAGAGGAGGACCCCTCCCCACTAGGGCTGCCAGCCATGGTTTGATACCCCTTGGTTCCTTTCTTTTTGTTTTTTTTTTTTGTGTTGCTGATGTCAGCAGGGACATCAGCTTGGGGCGGCTGCTGTCAGCAGCTGCCGCCGCATTATCTGCAGGGCTACTACTGTAGATGACGCCCTGCCCACCCTTTGGTTTTCTTCCCCCTCCCCCATTTTTTTTGTGTTGATGACGTCAGTATTGACGTCAGCAATGATGTCAGCAGCGGGATGCTGACGTCAGCAGTGGCGGTTGTTGAGGCCGTTGGTGCAGCTGATGCTGCTGCTACAACTGCTGCTACTGTTGCTGCTGCTGTTGCTGATGCTCCTACTACTGCTACTGCAGTTGCAGCTGCTACTACTGCTGCTACTGCTGCTGCTGCAGCTGCTACATCTACTACTGTTGCTGCTGCTGCTGCTGTTGTTGCTGCTACTGCAGTTGTAGCAGCAACTGCTGTTGCTGCTGCTTTGGGCTGCTGCGGTAGCTGTGGCTGTTGCAGCAGCTATGGCAGCTGCTGCTGCTGCGGCAGAGAAGCTAGTGGGGTGGGGGATTTTTTTTTCTCTTTTTTTTCTTTTTCCTTTCGACTGTCACAACGGGCTCCGCTGCTCGCTGTGGGCAGCGGGCAGCGAGCCCGGTGTTTGCTGCGAGCAGCGGGCTCGCTGCCTGCAGCCCGTTGCTCGCGGCGAGCTGCGGGCCGCGAGTAGTAGCAGGCCATGCTGGCTGCTGTACGCAGCTGCTCGCTGCTGCAATTGCTGTAGCTGGCTACTACTGTAGCTTGCTGCTACGGCTGTTGCAGCCTGCTGCTGCTGCTGCTCGCTACCGCTGCTGCTCGCTGCTGCTACTGCTGCTTGCTGCCATTGCTGCTGCGGGCTGCTGCTGCTGGCTGCCGCTACTGCTTGCTGTTGCGGACTGCTACTGCTGCGGGCTGTTGCGAGATACTTCTGTTGCCCGCTGCTGCATCTGCACGCAGCTGTTGCTCGCTGCTACTGCCACTGCTCGCTGCTGTTGCCTGCGGCTGCCGCTGTTGCAGGCTGCTGCTGCTGCTTGCTGGTGCAAGTCACTGCACCTGGGTGACGTTGCAGTGTGCTTCGTCGCCCGCAGGTATCGGGCGCGGTCTGCCGCTCACCTCCTCGCGTCACGCGTGGGGGTCAGTACTGCCGAAAAAATTTCGGCAGCATTTCCCCTGGCCCAGTAGCCGTGGGAAAAAATCTGACGCCGCCACCAGGCGGGTCAATGCTGGCGAAAAAAATCCGGCATCATTTCCCCTGCACTGGCGCGTATGGGGGTCCGCCGGCGTTGTCTGGCACCTGTACGCCAGTCTTCTGCTGCTGTTGCTACGCTCTGGCTCTGATACCAAGCTGAAAATCCTAGGCAGCAGGGGGGACAGCAGCGTTGTTGATGCACCGTGCGGTCTTCCATGCTCATTGCTTAAGTCTGCAGCCCCCTCAGTCTGCTGCCCCCTCAGTCTGCTGCTCTAGAGTCTAAGTCTAGAAGCTCTGGGTTTGTTACTCAGAAACGCGCGCGCCAGTGTTAGCGCCAGAAAGCAGCTGGAAACTGAAAGTGACTGATTAGGAATGAAGAATAAGCAACAATGGGAGACCCCTCCAAGTTCTAGCTCCCCCATACTAGTGTAGAACTTGTTACTCAGCTAACCAGCCAATCAGAATATAGTCCTAGACCTATTTTTTGGCAGGCAGGGTTTTCTCGGTGAGCCCTGCCAGACGCCCGATAGCCCAAAACCCGGACGTCGTCCGTTTTGCCTGAAAACTGGACCATACGATAATACCAACGATGCGAACGCAGTGGTGCGGTTAGAATCAGCTAGAAAAATAGCAGCAAATAGTTATGGCTGCCCGAACCCAGGCAGTGCCTATGACAATGCATGATGCCAAACAGGGCCACACAGTAGGAGACATGGACCCTAGGCACAACATGATGCTACAGACGCAACGCCACGACCAAAGACAGCGCTGGGTGCATGCAGGCAGCATCTGTAGTGGCAGTGACCGCCGGTAGCCCGACCGCCGAGGAGGCTTGCCGATGGAGCTGAGCGTATCACCGGAGGGAGGAGGCTCCAGCGAACGGTGAGTGGGCCTCAGCTCACGTCGGCTCCACCGAGCGACACTCTAGCAGCGTCGAGTCTCGCCGTCAGTCATCTGCATGCCGATGTACACAAGCCGGGAGGACACAACAGAGCACAATAAGAGATGCACGAAAACCAACAGATTCTTGCACCTGCTTGCTTGCTAGTGTGCCAACTGACTCGACCGTGTTCCCACGTCACCGGCAACAAGGCTAGGAAGCTTCCTAGCAGTTTCTCACACACATGTACTGATTGATTGACCATGGCCATACCTAGGGAGTCGTTGCCAAAGAGCGCTTTTGCTGCTGACTCCAGCCTCATCAATCAGTTGTCAAGCTACCCAGGAGTACCCTCTAGTACAATCATGGCTCATGTTTGACTATCTGACTATGATGTGGTAGTTCCTAGGCCTTTTACATTCTCACTGCCGATGCCTGCATCGTGGTTGTTTTCCTCTAGTTGTTTTGGTGGAGCTGCATGTTATCCCAGGTGCTGATCCTTTGGGGCCACCGTGTCAGTTTCTGGCCGCACAGTGGTGAGAATCCGCCCTCGGGTAATTACGGGAGGTCAGGCTCGACCCCCGGGTGGTGATGCATGCTCACTCGAGCTGTTACTTGATGTGGGTGTCTACTCACAGGAGACCTAGACTCTCGCTTCCCCTCCCGTCTTCTATCTTGGTTGTGACGATTGATTCCAAGGCAAAGTCTACCACACCCATGGCGTGCGAAACTCTCCTGCTCACGATTGTCCTCTGACACTGTCTCGTGAGAAACTTATTCTAGTAACTTTTGCATCTACAAGGTCAAATGCCACCTCCTTCGAACGAGTGTGTGCAGAGTTACAACCACAACTGCGCTTTTTGGGCTGTTCATGGACAATGGGACCTGCTGTGGCACGTCACTTGCTTGGAGCCCACGACAGCTACGTGTGTTGTGTTCTTGTCAATTGCACATTCTCTCCAAATGCACGTTTGAGACTAGACGCGCCTCTCCTAGCCTGATGCTTGCTGTTCTAATGCTTGCCTTTATTTGACAGCGTGACTTCGGACAAGGACATCGCGAGGTCAACACCGACAACGCTAGCAATTATCGAATCTTCTCATCATAACGTGTGCATTTGGTGAGAGCCTACAATTGGACACATCTCTACAAATGCACTCAATGTTAGCCACTTGTATGCCCTTCACACCCAATGGTACACACACATGAAACATTGTGCCAACGTTCATCAAAAGTATGCACATGGGCTTCTTCGAGGATAAGAACCTCACAATCCACGGACTTCCGTCGTTGTACATGTTCTCATGTACGATGACGAGGGACTTGAGTCCCTCACAGCCCTAGCCTCAAAGGCATCCATGCGCTGAAGACCTCAACATGTCGGGAAAGAAACACGTGTGGCGCGCTCTACACATCACTTTGATGAGCACCACGGCCACGCAAATCACGATCAACTTGTCACTTGGTGTTGCACACACTAAGTAACAAGGCCATGAGTTGAAGAAGAGCGATGAATGCTTTGAGACCACGTGTCCAACCTGTGGGTGCATGCAAACAAAGCACCCGTCATCCTTGCAGGACTGCACCGTGTTGCGTCGAAGTTGACGACACCACCACTGTCTCCAACAGAGCATTAACATGTGTGCTTTAGCACTCTGGACAGTTTCCTTCGCACTGGCCACAAAACCAACAGCCACACGGCCAATGCGGTTCATGCTCGCTGTCTTCAACCACCAAGCAACGCAGCGCCTCAGGCACGACTACGCAGCTTTGCATTGACTGTGCAAGGACGACGCGGCGAAGGGACGGGATGCGTGCAAGCGAGCGTGGGAGCTCTCTCAGCACCAAACAGCCCTCCAGTCGTAGCACCCTCAGCTGTTGCAGCAACACCGTCTGCTGCGACACCCCCGCTGCTGCGTGCTGCTTCTGCACAAGAACCTCTGAAAACTGTGACGGAACCTGCAGCCTCCGTTTCTGCTGAATCTGCTGCTGTGAAGTCAACTCATGCTGTGACTGTTGCACAACTGGCCGCAGCGTAGACAACCCCAGCAGCATGCCTTTCCCACCATCCTCACCATCGCCATCATCCTCCGCATCCTCACCACCCTCCTGACCACCACCATGGGGATACTCGGGCAGCAGTGGCAGATTGTGTGCCTCGAGCACGAGCTCGCGCACGCTGGCAAACGCCGCAAACCACTCCCACGCCATGCTCTCCGCATTGGGCGCACGCACCTCCAGCCTCTGCAGCTGCGGCCACGACAGCCCCTCCTGCGGCAGTGAGGAGCGGTGGAGCTGACGGGCGCACAAGAGGGAGAGGCAGAGGTGACGCAGGCGCGGCGTGCGGAGGGCCCACGAGGAATGGAGGTGCGCCGCGGTCGCTCGCCTCACAAGCACGTCGAGGCGCGTGAGGGACGGCAGGTCGCCGTCGAGAGACCAGCGAGTGATCGGCACACACAGGCTGAGTTGCCGCAGGCGCTGAAAGTGGCAGCTGGGAAACACTTGCCTGTCGTGCCCTGGCTCACTCTCATTCGGCGTCTGCTGCTCCGTGTGCCCTCCAGCCCAACGGATTGTTGGGTAACTAACAGGGAACGAGCGCACAACCACTTCCCTGCTGTGGTCACCACGCTCCTCCTCCTCCTCCTCCTCCTCCTCCTCCTCCTCATCCTCATCCTCCTCGGGATCCTCCTCCCCCTCCTCCTCCGCTTCCTCCTCCAGTCCTTTGCTGAGCTCGATCGTAAGGGAGTCCAGGCACGAGAGGTGCGGAAACTGGCGTGCGATCTCAGGGATGTCCACATCAAACAGCTGCAGGTCCACGGTGCCCTCCAGACCGCTCACGTCCAGCACGGGCCACGAGCTCGGCCACCACCCTTCGTATTCCCGTGACGAGATGGGCTTCGGCCACCTCACAGCCACACGACGCACGTGCGACAGCCCTGGGGCGAGCGCCACCCTCCCCCCCTCCTCTCCCCCTTCACTCCCCTCCAGCACACTCAGGGACACATCCACCTCCTGCAGCCTCTTCAAGTACCCAACGTCTTCTAGACGGAGGCCCCTGCCGGCCTGCACAGTGCCAACGGCGGAGACGGATAGACTCACGAGCTCCACAGCTTCCCTCAACTCGCCCTCAAACTCCACCATGGATCCCACTTCCGCACGCAACTCCTCCATCCTCGGCAGTGCCAACGGCACGACGGCGTCGCAGAATGTGACAAAGTGCACGCGCCTAAGACTTGCAGGCAGCCCTCCAACGCCTCCATCCTGGCCCCTCTGTTCTCCCTCTCGGCCAGAAAACTCGCCATCTCGGCCCCCAGGGCCCCCCTGGTGCCCTTCCTGCAGATTCTCCCTCTGCGAGTGCCGGTCGTCCCATGTGATGTTGCACACGTCCAGTAGATGCAGCTCCGTGAGGGCTGGAGTGCAGCGCAGCACGCCCAGGTCGAAGTCGAACAAGTAGCAGAGGTGCAGCGAGAGCGAGCGCAGCCGTGGCAACCACAGCGTACGACCCTTGGAGAACGAGAGCGGCACTTTGTCGGAGACGAGTTTCTCCAGACACTCAAACGGATGGCAGACCACCGGTGCTCCCTCTCCCCCGCATGTTGCGCCTGCGGCCATCTTCACCGCGGGACTTTTTGCTGCTGCCGCAGCTGCGGCAGCGGTCGCAAGAGCATGCCCGAGGTCCACGGGGTCTCCTCGCCGACGAGCAGCGTCGCCGTCGTCTTCCACTTGCAGAGCCTTGAGCTGCGGCAGCGCAGCCGCCTCCTCCAACATTCGGGCCAGCTTGTGCTGCCACTGATCCACGCCCACCGTGAGGTGCGTGAGGTGCCGAAGCCCACCCAAGACACCGCTGTCGCCACGATTGCTGGTGTGGGCAGCCGAAGCGTGCAGCCTGAGGCGTGTGGCAGAGGGCAGCAGAGGGGCGATGACGGCTGACAGTTTTTGCCATGCGGCCAGCCCGATTGGGCAGTCCCCCCAGTCCAGGTCCACGTGCGTGAGGGACGCCAGGTGGGGTGAGGCGAGCAGGCACGTGCTCGAGCACACCGCCCAACTCCCGACAATCCTGCCGTCAGGGCTCGCACCGGTTGGTGCAGCGGCCGGTCGGAGAGCTGCCGGAGCATCAGTGGGCAGAGCCGGAGCACAGGAGCATGGGCAGAAGGGGCAATCACCGTGGCAGTCGGTGTCCCTCCTCCTGTGCCACTGCGGCGGCGGCGAGTTGGACGGGGCGAGGAAGCGCACACGGGAGAGCGAGCCAGGGGCAAACGCGGCCAGTGCTGGGTGCGATCTGCGGACACGCACGGTGACCGGTTGGTCCCACGGGCAGCGGGCAACACAGCGCCGCATGCGCGCGCTGGTGGCGCGCAGACTGAGCACGTCGGAGAGCGGAAGAGCGCGGCAGATGCGGTGCAGCACGTCGCCAGGTAGATGTGACAGACGGTCGTGTGGATTGTGCTCCATGCTGCTGCCTCTGCTACTGTTGCTGCTCCTGCTGCTTTCGAATCTGATGCTCATGCCGCTGCTGCTGGTTGGATTGTTGGATTGCTGGGGGTCTGAGAACAACAAAGTGAGAGGAGAGGATGCAAATGTGTCTGCGCACTTGTAAGTGTCCACATATGTGTGTACAGATGTACTTGTGCATGTGTGTGCGTGTGTGTGTG
>SZWC01000532.1:131037-142586 GCA_023375785.1 Penium margaritaceum
GATATAGATATAGATATAGATATAGATATAGATATAGATATATATATAGATATAGATATAGATATAGATATAGATATAGATATAGATATAGATATAGATATAGATATAGATATAAATATAGATATAGATGTAGTATAGAAAAAGATATAGATATAGATATAGATATAGATATAGATATAGATATAGATATAGATATAGATATAGATATAGATATAGATATAGATATAGATATAGATATAGATATATAGAGATATAGATATGGATTTAGACATGCATATATATTGAGATATAGATATACATATTGATATATATAGATTTATTTATATATAGATATGGATATATTTATCGATTTAAAGATATACATAGAGTCAGATCTAAATATAGATAAAGATATGGATATAGATTTAGATATAATTATCAACATTTATATAGATGTAGATGTAAATATAGATGAATACGTATCGACATAATGAAATAAGTAGATGAAATTTGATATATATAACAATATGTTTAGATCAAGATGTAGATATTTATATGGATGAAGATATTAATGCATAGGATTATAAAGAAAAATTATAAATATTCATAGAAAGTTATGTATGGATATAAATTTAATTACGTACAAACATGTAAATAAATTGATTGTATCATATACCCATTCGAAAATTTGAAAATTCATCCATAGTTCTTGACATTGATGATATTATAAAGACAATATTCCATACGGCTGATTGAGGCGGATATGTAGATTTACATACATATGAAGGTATTGGAAAATGCAAAAAATTATAAATAGCTTCATGTGGTTTACAAGTGTACAATAAAATTTCTTTTCTATTTTAAATTAATGTGAATATATAAGTAAATTAATGAATTTAAGTATATTAATGAATTTAATAACTAGAAATATATATACTAGAAATATATATATATATATGAATATATAAGTAAATTAATGAATTTAATAACTAGAAATATCATATTAAAAATTATTTGTAATTTTAATTGTTTTGGTTTATCTTGGTTTGAAAGATTAAGTTCGAATTGTTTACATTTTTCATCTTTCACATCACATCAAATAATAGTTAAATCGTTTTTCATGATGTTCTATTTTAGATTTTTTTCACTTTTTCCATTACAAAATTTGAATCCTTTGAATTTTTTTCTTGTTTTTAAAGTCATGGCAATGGTTTCTCTGTTGTTATCATCTCTGTGGTCTAGGTGGTCTACATGAGCTTCCGTTCGTTTGGTCGGAACCTGAATGGAACTTCGTCTTGTACGAGGACTCTTTATGCTATTTTAGTTTAAAGTCGTTCGTTGCGTTCGGCAGCACTTTCAGTTACAAAGAACGGAATGGGGGGACCTAGTCCTTGGACTCGCACGTCAACTTCGCATCCGCACTCGCAGTTTTAACTCCCCCCATCGAAGTCGCAAAACCTAACACTCCCCGCACGATCTTTTTCACCGTTGGCTACCCCCATCCAGGACTTCGCTGCATGAATTCAGGTGTCAGAAATATGGCTGCATGCATTATGCCTCCGACAGCGGCGATTTGTGCATGGGTAGCGTGGAGGTAGGCGAGAGAAACTGGGCTCATCGGGGTGTACGCGAGAGGGAGAAGTACGAATGCATCCAAGGCGGAATGAAACGATAGAGATACGGGTCCATCTATGGACGACGTCGCAAACGAGAAACCTGTCCCGCTCCAGTTATCGCGATCTTCCCAGGGACCTGATCGATAACTATTGTTCGACAAAAAAAACCATTACTGTCGCGATGTTGCTAAAGGTTTGAAGTTTCGTCCAGATCTTAATGTTCCATTTCCATATACCGGAACAACCATATTTGACGCGTGTTCGAAATATATCATTCGAACGACTAACGACTTCAGCATTATGGCCATCGCGAGAATGATTTCATGCGCATAGAATGATACTAAAAAATGACCTGCTACTGTCCACATGTAAAATTGTCGCGTTTTATGAAGTTGCATAACATGTATTGAAGAATAGTCGACGAGCCATGGACAAATATCCTTCTCACCGCAAGATTTCTGCTGCGCCGCTATAAAGCGGGAAAATAATGAAGCAAATAAAGAGATAAATACCGTGGGCCTCGCTCCCAAGCTAACCTTGTGGTGGTGAACGGAATGGTAAGATAGATAGATAGATTATTATGTTTATCGTCACTACCTCTCCACGGGGAATGGACGGTGGCACAGAGCCACAGATGACAATGAGAGTCAGGGGGGGACATACACGTACGACAACCATGGGGAGGGGCATGCATGTGCCCACAGTCAAATGTAAAGAAGCATGCAGAAGTCAAGGTAAGCGATGTCCTAGCAAGATCCTGAAGGAGGGGAGGGACGGTGCATACGAGGTCAATATGGGTGACATGCCAATGGTGGCCAAGGAGGCCTAGTAACGGAATGGTAAGACAAAGAAACGCGGTTTTCTGGACGTGGTTCTGTGGACATTTCTACCGTCTGTGGCAGGTTACCAAATTGACATTTATACAATGCAAGTTTCATCTCTCAAGACTTCCCAATACCTGTTGCGAGACCACGATGTGGCTCTGTCGCCGCCTTTTCTTCGAAGACCAGGCCGAAATCACAGCATTCGGCATAGGGCACCGCCGAAGATAGGCTCTCCATGTGGGTTAGACTACCAATGCAGGGCCTCGCGTGCAGACAAGATGGGAAACAAGCATATCACAGACATTTATCCTATGTTTCCACGGCAACGTTCCGAGGTATCCCGTTCCAAGCGATCAAAAATACTATCCAACCTGTTCGAAGGAATTTTATCTCCATTCGCCACATAGTTCGCTTTTCAACATCCACAAGCCCCGACTTGACCACTTTGACTACGGGACGCCCTACAGCCGGAGTGTGGGAGCCAAGGTACCCCGTAAGTTACATGGTCATTGTCCAGACGTTTTCATTTTCGGACTTCAGCAAAATCTCTCAATGTAAAAAACATATTTTTGAAAAACATTTTTATGAAGTAAACAAGACCTTCCAAAAAGCCGACGGGGGGGGGGGTGCGTAGATACATTGCAAAACGTCATTTGGCAAGGGTAACTAACAAACACGCATGAAATTCAAGAACGCCAGCTCAAAAAAGGAGGAATTTCCACCAATTTTAAAAAAAAAATCGGGGGAAAAAATGCTGAAAAAACCTTAAACATCTCAATTCGAGAACGAGGTATGTTGTGATGTTACAATACACCCCTCATGTCCAGGTATATTGTAACAAAGCAATCTACCCTACGCGCTATCATAGGGTTTCTTGTAACCAGAAAAGAAAAGAAAAGGCTTTCTGTCATCAAAACATGAAAATGGGGTGAGTTGTGCTCAATTTTT
This sequence comes from Penium margaritaceum, assembly GCA_023375785.1. NCBI lineage: Eukaryota > Viridiplantae > Streptophyta > Zygnematophyceae > Desmidiales > Peniaceae > Penium > Penium margaritaceum. The sequence continues at coordinate 134,405 of SZWC01000532.1, forward strand.
CAACGATAAGAGGTTTCACTTTTTTTTTAATTAGGGGTATCTGTACATGTTCATCTAGGTATAAAATGAGGAAAATCTGATACTCTTAGGAAAAGGAAAGCATTAACCTCAACGGTAGCAGTTTGAGGGAGGTGTAGGATTGACGACGTCCAATTTTTTGTTCCTCTCATTTGGCCATCACTTTATTTTCCAATTGCTTCATGTCATACTTCACTCCCTAACCAAATAATGGAAAGTCAAGGATTGAATGCATGACACGTGATCAAAGCAAGGGAAAAGAATAAAATATCAAGATACCCCAGGTTTCGTTTTTGGTTTTCAAGATGCAAGTCCAGGCAGGAAGTATCCCACGTTTAGAAGACAAACTTGCCAAACCCCCTTGTAGCTGAAATCTTCAGTCCCGTTTGCCCCGCTTTTCATTTTTTTACCACCAAAAGCCACGTCTTAACTATTTTGGTCATAAAAAACTACAAGATGGAGCATGGGGTAGATTGTTTTGTTATAGTATACCTCGTCATGAGGGGTACATTGTAACATCACAATGCACCCCGTTTTTTATTGAGTCTTCTATAGTAATTTTAGCATTTTTTCTATTTCTCACAACATGTCCTACAAAACAACGAGAAGAGCCCCCATTTTCAAGTGACATTTTCAGTTGCTCGAATGTTTGTTTTTAATCCCCCAACCCCAGAATGACATACAATGTGACCACCCATCCCCCCCGCCTTTTTTGAAGGTCTTGTTTGCTTCCTAAACATGTGAAGGAAAAATAGCATTTTAAAATGGAAAACATTACAAGGAAGCCCGTTTCAGATGTTAAAAAACACTATCCACCCTCTTCAATGGATTTTGATCTCCATTTGCCAATTGTTTTGATTTTTGGGGTGAATAAGCCCCAACTTCAAAAGTTCGATATCAAAATGCCCCACAGCCAGAGTGTCGATGAAAAGGTACCCCGTCAACTACATGGTCATTGTTTAAAAATTTCCACTTTGTGACTCAAAAAGAATCTTTCGATGTAAAAATGTTATTATTATCAAAAACCAAAATCAAGTGAACGGAACTTCCAAAAAAGTGGATGGGGGATGGCCGCATAGATTGTGCAACGTTTTTTAAAGGGGCAAGGTTTCAAAACCAAACACGTGGGAAATTGAAAAATGACACATAGCGATAGGATTCTCTTCCATCTGTTAAGTAGGGTGTTTTCCAGAAATATAAGGAATGCTTAAAATACCATAAATGACTTAGTACAAGAATGGGCTAATTTTGATGTTATCAGATGCCCCTCATGTCGAGGTATATGGTAACGTATCAAAGTCCCCCATGGGCCATCACGGGGTTCTTTGCATTAAAAAAATATTAGACCAGGATTTTGGTGGTCAAAAAATGAGAGGGGGGGAATTATGCTCAAATTTCCAAGGACGAGGGGTTTGGGGAATTCAGTTTCTGAACCCGGGGTATATGGATATTTTCTTCTTTTCACATTGAGAGTTGCAAGTGAAGTCATAATATGGAAATGTGTGGACAGTGAGCACGTACGCGACGGGGTTCCTAGTCACCAACACTTTGGCTGCAGGGTTTCTTGAGATGAACGTGTTGATGTCAGGGTTTGTGGAGATCAAATGTTAAATCACAAGGCGAATGGAGATGAAAATCCTTCGAACAGGGTGGACAGTTTTTTTGAACATTTGGAGCAAGGTACCTTGTAATATTGCAGAAGGGAAAATGAATGTCCAAATCTAAATCCATGTTATTTTGCTACTTTGTTGCGATCTGAAAAACACTTGTAAGAATCCTGCAATTTTTTTTGCTTAAATCGAGTCTTCGAAAGATGCAGACATAATGGAGAGGGTTGTTTCATAAGATAGGCCACTATACCCATACATTTGTTTGTACGCTTACTTGGTATGAGAAAGGCAAAAGCATTCTGTTTTTCCATGTCCCCAAAAAAAATTCCTTTCTGGAAGGACCTTATGTGGTTGCGATGTCTCTTCCGTTCGCTACTGTCTTGGATTGCTTTTGTTTCGTAAATCTTTTTATTTTCTTTAAACAAATGCACGACCACTGCACTCAACGATCATGGGCGTGCCATGGAATGGATGAATTGGCAGTGGAAATTGGCCCCACTCACGTTTGCCAATTCACTCACCCATCCGTGCCTGGCAACACGCTTACGCAATGTATCTGGCGCGCTTTACATTCTATCGGCTCGGATGTGGTGCTCTTAAAATCCCTTTTCCACAAAACTTTACCATTTACCTGCTCGCTCGCTCACGTTTGACATGCCTTCTGAAGCGTTGACTCGTTAAGGCCTGACTATCGAACAAGGATCGTCAACCATCCGATGCTTTTCACATCCGACCGCTCATCATACTACGGTGTTGCACAGTGCAATGGGAAAATTTTTAACTCGTCCTTGCACATATCTACGCGCATCTCTTCCATTGGTTCAATCCACCCTTTGTTCTGTCGTTTAAACACTCAAACTGGGCGTTGGCCGGTCGACGTAAGAAATGAAGACAACCCACCTCATTTCAGTAGTCACCGTCAGCACCGACGTAGGCCTCCAAACCCTAGCTCACCATGGCCTCTCCTTTCACTGTCCGCTCGCAGAACGCCACGTTCTGCCCAACACGCCCTGCTCCATCCCAAGCCGGGAGCGAGCCTCTGCCCCACCGTAGCCTGGAGTCCGGTTCCACCGACCTGTCTGAAGCGATCCTGTCCACCGCCTCTCAGCCCGTCCCGGCTCGTTGTCCAAGGACGTACGTAGCAGCTTCTTACCGTCAACTCACCCCTACTGTCGCCGCCGACGCCAGGCGCGTAAGGACCTGTACCTCGGCCCGGGAAGACGCTTGGGAGAGAAGCGGCATACTGAGATTTTGCTTGATTGCGTCCTCGGCGTGCCTTCAAATGTTCGCAAACACAACTACTGGCCGGCAGACACGTGGCCTGTTGTCCTCCGTCGCTTCCACTCCATCCTAAATGCAGAGCAAATGAAGGCATAGCTGGAGCATGTCTTCTTCACCCAGACGCAGTGCGTGACACGCCTTCACACGCTGAAGAAGGTGTACCTCTACCTCTACCAGCTGGCTAAGGTGAGCGGAGCGAGTTGGAAGAAGGTCGTCCCTGTCTTGAAGCAGGATGGTGGGACGAGTGGCGTTGGGTGGGGAAGAAAGGAGTGCGCGAGTGGGGTGATCGGCGCTTTGTGTGGTATGAACAGTGCTACAACATCTGGCCCGACGAGATGGCGCAAGGCGGCCTAGCCGCAAATGCATTCGTCGTGGCGGAGCAAGCGGCAAAGTATTATGCAGCAGCAGTTAGGGGGGATGACATGCTCGCGCTCCCTTGGGATCACGAGGCCGAGAAGGAGGTCGACTTGGACGACCTCGACGAGGTCGTTATGTGGGAAGGGGGAGACACCTAGCCCATTGCCGACCTCTACGAGGATGCATGCGAAGTTGATGAGGAGCAGGACGAGTATGACCCGGCGGGGAAAGCTGACAAAGAGGGGAGTCTCGGGGCAGCCGGCCGTTGGCATGGTAGGTTTGCCGACAATGAGGATCGCAAACTCATTGCCATGGGGATACTAGACCCCAACGACCCTTCTGTAGTGAAGAACCGCCGCAGTGCCATCCTATACGTACCATTCTATGACGAAGGTACAATGCCGGCGGGGAAGGTGTCCAAATTCATCACAGCCCGAGCTGCGACACGAGTTGCATCAAAGAGTAGTGGGGGAGATTTGCTCATTGGAGCTGCATCCTTGTTGCAGCCGGATGGCTCTTCCTATGCTTCTGCTGTGGCAAGTGCTGCGGGGTTGGGCTTGGGGGGGGACAAGCGCCACAGTTGATGCGTGTGGTGGGGGAGCTGGATTACTACCGGTTGGGGCTACAGTGGGTGCGGGTGTTGGTGCTTGTGCAGGTGCTGCCAGTGTTGGCGCTGCTGCATGTGGCCCGGGTGGTGGTGCTGCTGCAGGTGGCCCCGGTGTAGCTGCCGGTGTTGCTGCCTCTGGTGGCGATCGTGGAGGAAGTGCCGGTGCTACAAGGGCCATACCTGGTGCCCGGCCTGGCACCCCGCACGGGAGTCCAGCCAGTGTTGAGCCACGGGCTCCAGGCGGTGGGGGAAACTTTGCAGCAGCCTATGGTGGAAAGACGACCAGTGGTGATGGAAACTCCCACAATGCACCATCTGCTACAGGTGCCAAAGCAACAGCAAAGATCCTCAAAGAAGGTCTCGGCTCACCTGTGGGTTGTGGAAAGGCGGGGCTGTCTGCAGGGCGGAGCGTTGCTGAGGCAGCGTTCTAGCTCACATAGTGCCTAAACCATATGGCTGGGGCTGACTGCGGCCCTTGGATGCAGCAGCATCCTGAATAGTAAACAAGCAACTGGATATCAACCCTGCCCGCAAGGCAGAGCTGGTCATTTTCTTGTCTGAACATCTTAAGACAGTAAATCACTTTGTCGAAGCCGATGAAGAGGTGCAGAAGTTATGGGGGTTGAAGTAACCTTTGAGGTGAGTTGTATTCTTCATCCCAAGTCCTGCTCAGCACTCTTTGAATGCATGTTTCACCATGTCCACCAACTAATCCTAATTATGTATTTTCTGGTTCAGTGCATTTCACATGGCGGTCTACGTGTACCAAGACCCAACCTTGTTCTTGACAATGCTAGTTGTAGTATTTCTGCTCTGTTGGGGGATGGCTACCGTGAGGAGCTATGTGGTCTGTCCACGGTGCAAGAGTGCCCTTGGGGCGACAATAGCAAAAAAATGCTACGATGTTGGGTGTGGTGCTGGGTGTAAAGCCAGGCCCACCCCTGTTAAGTCCGGGTAAGTGTGTGGAGTGTTGAATTTGTTGTTATAATTATGTTTGCCATTACTCTGGGCAGTTGTACTTTAGACTAGTTTTCCAATTCATACTTCTTCGTATTCCTTGATTTATACAATGTGAGTGCTTATGCTTGCATTGTACCTTTGTGACATATGCATGCAATGCTACATGATACAATGATGTACGTACTAATGGTTGTACAGCATGCAATGTAGAATAACACCACTCAATGTGGAATTACATTGGACATGAAGGGCCCGGCTTATGCGTGCACATCTGATGACTGCTTTGAAGAGCACAAAAGTAGCATGTGAATGACATAAACAGCTATGCAGGTGTGATGGACATAAATAGAAGGAGAGTTCTTGTAGAGGATCCCTTGTCATGCACATAGAAGAGGATTGAACCCAGAGAGGCCGAAGTCAGTCTAAGCTCTACCACGCTGCACCCTGGCTGCCCTGTCAGTGGCATACGCCAAAAACATTTGGCGGGCCATGTCAAGCCTCCATGGTCTTGTCTCCTCAATGTCTTGCAATGCAGGTGCTGGAGCCATGTTGTCGTGTTGCCACCTCCGTGCCTCTTCGATGTCCAACCTGAAATCTGCACAATACCTTTGGGCATCATTGGAACACTTTATGAAAATATTGTGCAATATGCAAGTGGCCACCACAATGTCCCTTTGCACCCGAAGCGAGTACCCCTCCATGTGATGGAGAACTTGGTACTTGTGTTTGAGCTGGCCTATGACACGCTCTGCAGTCATACAAAGCGACAAGTGGCGCAGGTTGAACAGCTCTTGTGGAGTCTCAGGCTCAAATGCTACACCCTATATAACTTTGTCGCGCAACTGATAGCACACCCCACGATATGGGGTGAGCACAGACTGAGACAAGGCATAACCGGCATCGGCAAGGTAGTACCTTCCCTCCGGGATGTTGAAGCCGTTGGCCACTGCATCATGGAAAACATGACTGTCATGGGCACTGCCTTCCCACCCAGCATGAACCCACGTTATGGTTTCGTCGAAGGCCACTACAAGGAGGATGTTCTGTGTGTGTTGAGACTTGCGGTTGAAGTATGGTTGTTGACGTCCTATTGGCACCCACGCAGGAATGTATGTGCCATCCAGCGCCCCCACACATTCTTTGAACCAAGGAAAGAACCACGATGACCAGAAGATCTTCGGTGGCACGTGAGCGGTGTCTAGAGCTGTGATAACAGAGGGTCCAAGTAGAAGGACACGGTGAAGGACACGCCAGAAGTGACAACAAACGGTCTAGCAGGAGTGTTGGAAAGCCTCCACGCACTGGCGTTGGCCCTTTCCTGCCGTCATGGCTGACAGGAAAATGGTGACAGACTCTTCTACTGAGACCCAGCAGGTAGGCTGCAGACCAACCTCCACCAACATATGCACTAGCACATCAAAGCGCCATGGGTCGATGCGAAGCACCTCATATACGCGCCTTGCGTTGGCTCCATGGCGTAACAGTTCGCTAGTGTACTGGTGCCCTCACAGGGCACGTGTGAGGTATGGTTTCTTTAGGTAAGGCAGGCAGGCGAGGATGGTCAAAAGAATGGCTAACAACATGGCGTTCGCCTGGATGTCGTCGTCCATGGTGGCGGTGGTGGGAGGAGGTTCTACTCCCTGCACAGGATGGTGCGTTGCGAGGAATGCCGGTCGTCTGTGAACAAGGCTTGCGACGACGTCGCTACCTCAGGGCTCGAGAGGAATGAAAGGATGGCTTGTGACGTCGTCGCAAGCCCTGAGTCACCGAAGCATGCGCTTCAGCAAGCTCGAACCCTATACCCGTCCGGAACCGTACATGTATGGCATGATGATCCGCACGGTACACGTCAATCCACGATGGAAATTTTCACCACAAAACATGTGAGCCGATGGGCATCAGTTCGCACATGCGAGGAACCTTCAATGATGATGTCAACATGTGAGCAAGCCTATTCGCCCATGCCAATTCATCCATTCCCAGGCACGACCCATAGGTAATTTTACTGTGCTGAATGCCTGATTTGCGACTATTTACATCCATCCTATTTCTCGTCGTGGCAGTTAGAAGGTGCGATCGTCATCGAGAGGTCGCAGTAATGCATTCGAGAAAATGGCGCTTCGATTATCGGTGTTTCCATTTGAAGAGAATGCATTAGGAAAATATTTCAGTCCCCAAACTTCTATCCTTCTGTCGATGTCTCGTACCTCATATTCCCTAAAAACCTGCATGTTCGTACGAATGCTAGAAGGTAAAAGGAAAAAAAGAGTTACGACAAGCCTCTTCGTCATATACAGGGGTTGTCCTCCTCTCAGGCCTCATGGTGGCAGGGCCTGGGAGGTTTCCCTTCAAAGGTGCTACATTTGATGAGTAGAAATATGTCGCACATGCCAAATAGCTTGGTTGACGTCGGATGAGACTAAATATTCGGAAAGAACAGAGAGAATAGACGATCCATCTATCGTGGAATCTCGGTGAGAAAAGTGGGCGCCTTTTTTCCCTTTATACTGCTAGTGAAACGTGCGAAGGAGACCGCATCCGGCTGAACCAAACGTGAGTCAAAATACGATTGCCGAGAGTACACGACCCCATAACATAGCAAGTCACCCGAAAGCCGAAGACATGAGACAGAGTACCAAAAGTCTGCCAAAGTCAAGTAAGGCCAACTAAAACCACGAAAACCACAATTCTTAAATAGTTGTGCGATGCCGGCGAACATGATTCGTGAAACTTCCAATAAGGAATCATTGATTGGGACACATGAGCATCTCTACATCATAACTTACTTGATAAATAAAAGGATAAAATGATCTCAGGTGCCTGTTTTGACCCTAGTTTTGATGCAAGGTCATGAACGCCTTTTGTTGTCCTAAATTTGCAAATTAATTAAATATAACTTTTTCGGGTCCGGCCTAGAAATAGATTCTGGCTCTCTCGCTTGTGGGTGGAAATTATACTGGAAATGGCCTTCCAAAAATTACGGTCCGAAAAAACAGATGGAGTCCGGCTCTTGCTGGATTCAAAGTCGACGCAGCAACAACGTGCGCTTTGCGAGCACGTGGTGCGTTGTATCCCACGGTGCTGGCACAACGAGCGATAGCGCACCACGCTAAAGCAGACAACAAAGTGTGTGCAAGCGGGGATTAGAACAGGTCGTTTTGAATTAATACGTTCTCTTCCTCCTTGACCCCCCTAGCCAACGGCCCAAAATTCAGCCCCGGGTGCTCGAATAAAGGAGAAAACAAATTCCTTCCCAAATGACCTTCCAAATTTTAGCGGCAATACAATGTATCTATATCTATATCTATATCTTTATCTATATCTATATCTATATCTATATCTACATCTA
>SZWC01000532.1:195894-213394 GCA_023375785.1 Penium margaritaceum
CTCACAGAGAGTGTTGTGATAGTCTGCCACTGAAGACGAGGTACAACGCCGCTAGCACTGCTGCTGCCACGATAGGAACAGTGAACGCCAATAGACTCTCATCTGTACTTGCTTGCCATGCCGTGCCATGCCATGCCGTGCCATGCCATGCCATGCCATGCCATGTAGGGCCACCACACAAAGGAAGAGAGAGTGACAGTTACAGAGACGGTTAGCAGTCCACAGATGCAGGAACACCGATCGTCGGGATTCACCACGTGTGAGTGTTTGGACACACATCTGGCAAAGCAGGTGTGCGAATCGCCAAGCACTGCATCGTGTCCAACTTGCAAAGCAGAGTAACGCATGGCATGGCATGGCACCATCGTGTCTCTCCCCACATCACATCGCATCGCATCGCATCGCATCGCATCGCATCGCAACACATCGCATCGCATCGCATCACATCGCATCACATCGCATGTAATCACACTCCCTCTGAAACACCCACCCACTCTCACAGTCCTCAGCAAGGACTCCTTACTCACCCCATCGCACGGCCCAGTAGGGGCCGTGCTGCACCCACGACTCCACCACGGCACGACTGCCGTAACCAAAGAACACCATCCACGCCGCCAGAAACAACACCACGCCCGCCACCGCTCCCAATGCAGCCAACGCTGCAGGCCTGCATACACACACACACACACACACGCACACACACACACACACCTTGCTTGATAGCTGACTCACCCTCTCTCTCTCCCCTTCTTCCTGTCCCTCTCGGTTTCCCTATCCATCTCCTCTTCCCCAATCCTTTCTCCCACTCCACCACCCGCACTCTCTCTCCCTCTCAAGCATGTGGTGGCCGCACTGCAGCCTACACTGCAGCCTACACTGCAGCATACACTGCAGCCTGCACAGTGCAGCCACCACTACCAAAACCTGAGCCATGGCCCATGGCTCAGGTTTGGTGGTGGGAAGCGCATGCATGCATGCATGGTCGTGCTGCTGCTGCAATGGCGCCACCATCGTGCCTTAGCACACCTGCATTGCATTGCATTGTGAAAGCACAGCTCACTCACACGGTCGCAACTGCGTCCAGTGCGGCGCGCTTCGAGCCGCCGTCCGCGTGGCGCCCAGGGGCGGCCACACCGCCAACCCTTCCTGCTTCGATGCCCGCCATGGTGAAGAAGAGTGATGCCGAGACGAGAGTAGATGTCCGACGGAAGTGCTGTGTGTGTGTGGCAAGGCTTGCGCCGCAAGCTCTGTGTGTGGGTGTGTGTGCAGCAGATGCAATGCAATGCAATGGAATGGACTTTGTGTCCTTTCCGCGTCTGCGACCCGAGCTGAACTGGGGATTGGCGGCGTCAGTGGCAGCCAGCCACGTTGGAGGCACACCGCTTGTTCTTCGTCGCAGCGGGGAGAGAGGGTAACGAGCAAGCTTCGTCCGAAGAGGAGGGGGGGGCTGATCCGGCGAAGAGGGGGCGTACCGTGCAACCTTTTACAGTGGAGGATGCGACGCGTCGGTGGCGGCAGAAGGGCCCACGTGTGTGCACGTACGAGCGGTGTGGTGCGGTGTGGCGCGGTGTTTGGCGCTTGGGCGCTTCAAGCACCGTGGTTGCTCGTTGCGTCATGCACTGAGTATGTTCTGCAGGGTGTGGGGTTTTTGGTCCGTGTGTGTGGTGGTGCGATCGAGGAACTGGGGCTTTTCTAGTCATGTGCTGCGCTGCGGCTCTGCACGACGACTTGCTGCTGCTACCTTACGCCGGAAAAGCAGACTGAGGATCAACAGTGTTGGGGCAGCAGCAGACGAGGCAGCAGCAGCGGTGTCAGAAGCAGCTGCAGCAGCAGCAACAGCTGGGTTTTTCAAAGTCGTCTCCCTCTGGTCGCCAAAAGCGACGTGGCACCACCAGCCCATCCTCCAACGCAAGCCCCAAACACGCGGCTTGGTTCTTCTGCCTCTCCCTGTCCTCCTCCAGCGCTCAACCTCCGTCAGCCACGTCCACTGATACCAGTTGCTCTACAGAATTTGGTGTGGGGGGGGGAGGGGGGGGGGGGGTAATGATGGCTTCGGTGCTCTCCGGATGTGCGCTCCGAGCGGATCGCTAATGCGCCTCCCCCGAGCCGCCATGGCCACATGCTGCCGGAACGGAGCCGCGGAAAAGAGCTTAGAAACAACTACACGACAAAGGCCGCTGCAACATTTAGAGCAAAAGAGTCAATTGGCCTTGCACATATGGGTCACCCTTGATTTCAAGGAAAAGGTCCACATTGTCACATATACCAGCATGAAGGCTTATAGGGGATAAACATCATTCGCTGTATCCTCGCTGTTGATGCACTGGCAATTGTGGATGGTAAGCAGCGTACAAGCAAGTTGGTCTCAAGTGTTTTATTTTTCAAAACACGAATGAAAATTCCTATGTGATCCTCCTTTGTAAAGAAGCTGCATGTAGTAGGAAAAAACTTCATAAATCTCGTAAAATCCAACGTGACGCGTCTATATCAGCAAAATACAATGCCTGACAAATTCTTCAACTAGAAAAACAATTTGGAGGCCACAATTCTATTGTGCAATCATTCCAAACGTAAGGTTTGCTCAAAACAATTGACAGGCCATAAATTTACGAGATGAGAGACATGAGTTTCTTTTTCAAACTCCATCTACGACTAAACCACAAAATCTAAAATCTACATTCATTTTTCCACCATTTTACCAATAAATATTCTTTATTAATGTTTGTAACCAAAGTCCAATGTGACTCAAGCCCATGGCACAATTTACCTACAATATCAAACCGAAGAACCCATTATTACTGAGAAGGAATGAAAAACCTTTTCGAGAAGAAAACATTATAGCATAAATCTTTTTGAATATTGAACCAAGTTCAAAATTGTTACGTAGGATGAAGCAAAGATGGTCAAATAGTCAAATAAAATGTGAGAACTAAAATATGTCAAAATTCGACATTATTATAACTCCTGTTGAGTCTAAAGGGACACATGAAGGAAAAAACAAAGTTTTATTCTGCAATAATACAAGTGTCAAGTAACAACAAGCATACTTTAGGTCTTCCGTGCTAAAATCAAGATACATGTGTGAATCCATGTTAAATTACAAACTTTTTAGCAATATCAAGAAGTCTAAAGAAAACCCTTTATCAACGTAGATCTTTCCAAAATTTTGGAAAGCTATGAATAACATAGAAATTAAAATACTAGAGGTAAAACTAGTTGACCAATATTTAATATCAAATAATGGAATTTTTTACAATAATTTCATTTATACCTTTTATTGTGATAGTCTAAATTGCAAAAATGATGTAGAAATATCCAACCATGGCCCCTATCGTGGTGGTAGACGTTAAAGTGAACGTGAGGGCACGGTTCAACAAAACGAATATTTTTGCAATAGCTTCATATTAGTTTAAGTTTTATTATATTACAACTAATGCACAAGTTCTTTTGTGAATCTTATCTTCCACAAATTTTCCAACAAAAAACCTTTGTGGAACTCTTTTTATAATATTCTAACTGTTGAGATTTACCAATGTCATCGATCGAGTTGTCCTTAAAAGGGCCTACGGAAATCCTACTAAGAATTTCTCTAAGGTTTGAAGCTCATCTCCTCACAAGAAAGAGGGAGAGAGAGAGAGAGAGAGAGATAGAGAGAGAGAGAGAGAGAGATAGAGAGAGAGATATATATGTGCCACACACTGGCAACCTGCGACCCTTCAATTTCCAGTGGCCCTTCACCTTCCTAGTGACCCTTCATCTTCCCAGATGCCCTTCACTTAGCTTGGAGGGTTATGCAACTACCCAGGAGGTTATGCAACCATCCAGGTGGCTAAGTAACAACCCACATGGTTATGCAACCACCTAGGAGGTTATACAACTCCTTACAACCTCTTAGCCAGGATCATTACAAGGGGGGCTTACCTTAAGACTAATTAAAGGATCATCAAGTCTTTTCGTTAGTATGCCTTCAATTTTCAATCTAAGTAGCCGTCCCTCTGACACTCCCAAGAATAGATCTCCAAATGTTACCTCCATCACTTGGACCTTGTATAGTGTATAGCATGCATCGTCACTAAGGTTCCTCACTAAGAAGGCATCCAGGGCGGACGCCGGGTGGTTCAAGCTACACCCAAGTCCTGTCTCAAACACTTGGTGCACTACTCAACTTGTATGGCTACAACATACACTACTATTGTGTTTCTGGTTACCAGACTTGGCGTGAGTGACCTATGTTGATGAAGATCCTTGTACAAACGTCTCCATGTGATGCATGTGTATACGTTTTCTCACTAATTGTGTGTGCTAAATCTTGTGTCTGAAGTGTTCTTTCACCCATCAATGTTGCACATGTTGTTTTTGGTGGTACAACTCTACAAATAGATCATTTATTGTCATAGTATTTCTAAAACAAATATAGATTATTTACTCCTTCAACACTTATTTCAATTCCTTTGAAATTGTCTCAAGAGGGAAATGTTTTACTTACCCTTTACTACATTGATGTCAAACATCAAGTATCATTCTATCTTTCAATATCCATTTAGTTTGTTCTTTTAAGGGAGCCTATGTTTCGTCAAATCCCAATTTGAGGAGTTCCACACATACATTGATAGATTGTTTAAACTTTGGTTGTGGTTAATTGGGTGATGTTGTTGTGGTCATTGTGCATAACACAATGTTTTCTAAAGTACGAAACCGTAGCACATTTTCACTTATGCACAACTTCCAAAATGATTGACTATAAATGGCATATGAAGGCTCTAAGAAATGTATTCTAGAATATAGGTGCCTAACCCGGTTTCCTCCACCACCACTTTTTTTAAGGAAGACAAACTAAAACATGAGTTGTAATATTCATGTTCACATTTCCCTCATTCATTTTCCAATAAAAATGAAACACAACACTCAAAAGCTACCTAAACTATATGAACTTATAATACTTTAAAAAAACCAATGCCACATAAACAAATAAACACTTAAAGGTCTCAACAATTTGGATACTATTGACTAGATTTTTATGTCCAACATTATGCTTTTCATTCTACTTTATTTTTTTAATATGGCCTAAGAGAATGATCATTGAGAAACAAAAAAACGTCTGAATTCTATCATTATGATTATCTATTTAAACAAAATGTACTTAGTTTTCTCCATCTAAATTATTCTTGTATTTTTAATCATATGAAAAAGATTTCTAACGTGTATTTCTGCAACGATGTCCAAGAACAACCCAAACATGATTTTTATCATATTCATGACTCCTATACTTATAGATATAAAGGGCATGATCGTGAAATTTGAATCCACCTACTATGTACAAAACGTTTTCTATAAAACATCATCTATGTTTTTTAAAATATGGTAGTAAACTTTATGCATAATAATAATGATAGATAATATTTATTATAGGTTGTCTTATAACACATTTCTTTCATAATAAAGTAACATTTATACATTGTTTTCACATTTCCTACTTTTTATTCCACACACATCCATTTCAAATGAGCATTCCTCTTAGCAAAAACAAGAAAGCCTTTCATAGTGATGTGATTGGCCTGATAAAACCATTCTTATGAGTAACTTAGCCTAACATAAAATTATTTACTTTTGATGGATAGAAGGTGGAAAAACAGCTTCAATTGGAAATTATCAAGATCATTTTGAAAAAAACATGAATGCTACTATATGACATGTCATCGTTCCTTGGCATTCACACGTGCAAACATAGACAAAAAATTATAGCCAAGATGTAAGCAATGTTCAACAATAATGATACTTGCAATGCTTGTAAAGGAGCTTCATGAGTTCCTTAATCAAAGACATAAAGTTTAACATTAGAAACAACACGTCATATCGTCATTTTTGCATGCAATATTTGAAGATAAATGATAAGAGAAATCAAAACCCTTGTCCGTTTTGTCATATTTTTCTAAAGCAACAAAGGAATTGGTCAAAATATCAAGCAATCCTTCAATTAAGAATGAAATGAAACAAAGGATTGGCCAAGTTCAAGCAAGGATTCAACATAAAATGAAGTAGTTCACCATGTGATGTTCCCTTTCTTGAAAGATGAAGGTCTCACAAATGAAGCTTTTGGAAGTGTATGTTTTGAGTAAAACAACAAACATCAAATCGCACTCAAATAGCTTTTAAATTAATAGCATATTTCCGGTTATAACCGGTCAATATGAGAATTTCTCTATAAATTAAAAGACATTGAATTTCGCCACATCATGCTAAGGATTCTTTATTCATAAAAGCATGTTTGTAATTGTTTTCTTTATTTTTAAATTTTTCCTGGTAATGTAATAAAAATAAGTGCCAAAGGGTAGAAACATTTAATTGAGAAAACAATTACGCTTCCATTCTATGAATCCTCAAAATAAATAACGATAACTCTTTGTTTATTCATTAACCATGATTCCCTACTATGATATTTAGTTAATCATAATGTAACTTTTAGAACATAACATATGTATTTTCAAACCAATGTAAGATTCCTTCTCTTTAAGAAGGAAAGAAAACAGTTGTAAAAAAATGCATTTTCAACCTATTATTCTCACTATTGGTATTCTACATTGTTTATATTATTGGTCACACAACAACAAGCCATTTCTTAACCAATCAACGTAATAAAGGGGGTTTTCAATCATTATTGGTGGAAAAACACTGATATGGCATCACTTAATTCAAATGATGCCCTTATTTTTCCATACGATATTCTTTTTTCACAATCCACTACAGAAGCAAACCATGATCTACCCAACTCACCAAATGTTCTGTAGCAAACCTTCGTCACTACTTGTGTTGGCGAGCCTCATTTAATCTTACACTTTCTTTCCATCTGATGTGCCCATTTGGCCATGCGTGTAATGTTTCTTACATAATGTACGTCTTCTTATGTGTCTACTCTTTTTTTCCTATATTTGAAATTTATAAAAAAATCATTTCTTTTCCACTTAAATACTTATTCATCAAGTAGTGCCAGAGGAAACTCAATATATTGTTATGATACAAAATGTAAAAAAGAATGCATCAAGTCATTTGTCAAATGTTATGCAATTATTTTCAGTATAGTTCATTAGTTTTCGTAATGGTGTTAGGGATTTTGGTAACATCAATATTCCTTTGCATGTTAATTGACTATTATCAAAAAAATGAATAATAGTAAACATTCAATGTATTGGGAGGATTTAAAAAATCATGTTTGTAAATATTCTTCCTTGTACAACACATTCATTTTTAACAACCAGGTTTTTTTTGTAAAAGTAATTGCAAACAACACCATAATTACTCCTTTAGAATAGGTATGCCTTACAATTCCATGGAAAATGATGTATCAGTTCTAGGTTGTTTTATAAATGCTTGAAGAAATCATAGTTCGACCTAAATATATATAACTAAGGGAAATCAAGTGATTAGAAGCTACACCATTTTGGTGGACATGCGCGACATCAAAAGGGACAAGTTCCTTACAGGGTACACAAAAATACATGCAACATATGTATCTCTGTTACAGGTTACATTGGCAATCAAGAAACAAGGTCCTAGTAACATCAAAGAACTGCAAGAAGGATGTTACTATTTTTCCAGAGCAAGTCTCTTGATGCCCTTATTTATGGAAAAAGGTTACTTTCTTGGCCTGAGTCATAACTAAACACTAGCTCAAATGTGCTTCTTGATACCTCAAATCTTTCTCTGGTGTCCCTTCCATAAACGAACCACCATAATTTATATTTTTAATAACCAATTATAATCTCAATAAAAATAGAAACATTGCTTTTATTTTTCCCTGCCATAAAATCCATTTTGTCCTCATTTGGCGTGATACGATGATTCCATACTACATTTATTGAAAATTTGAAAGAAATTTCTTTTTAAAAAATATTTTTTTAAGAATGATCTTTCATCAGGCTCATGCGTTAAATTATATCCACAATATGCTTACATAGTTTTATTTATTTTCCTTGTGTTTAATATCCTCCATTGAACACAAAAGATCTTATCTCCTTTTTACACAAGGTAGTTTCAAAACTGGTACACTATGTTTTGATGGAAGTCCATAGTTATATCCCATCAAATATGTGTAGTACTTGTGTTACTCGTTCAATTAGCAAGGTGGTAAGAAAATCATTGCTTGATTACTTTTCTTATACTTTACAAGGTAATAAAAAGATAAATTCACTTATCATTTTTCATTATCAAAGTTTTGGATTACTAGTGCTTTCTCCTATGTAGAATGAGCCTTCTGACAGATGATCAACCAAGTGAATCCACATAAACCATGAAATTACACACAAAAATCGGGTGTCTATTTTAACATGATCTCTTCTTTGAGAAAAACAGTGTAACAATGCCTCTCTGGTGGCCTCACAATTATTTTCAATTTGAAATTTTATTTAAAAATTGGTATGAATTGTTTTTGCTAAAAAACGATGGTAATGTCGTTGTCATGGTGAAAGTTATATTCTCTACCTTAATTTTCATATTCTTGACATTTCACTTGTGTCCATCATATTCTTCACCACCTTCCTCCCCAAAATCTCACTCTTACTCATTTTTGGGGTAGAAGGAGTTGTTCCCAACCATGTCCGTTCCCTTTTAATCATGTTAGTTCCATGATTTTTGTCACGATTTCATTGGGTTGGGTTATCTGTATAGGTAATTTAATTGATAGATCACAAGGTGATCTCATTAAGTTATAAAAAAACCTTTTTTCATGTTTGTTAATATGACAATACCACGTGAAAAAAATACAAAAGTGATTTAATCGTTCGTATTTATAGTCGCTTTCAACTATCAATTTTATCTTAGTTTCAGAAACAAAATTTACTCTATCTTGAATTACCATCATTGTATATGTACTTCAAATCACTTAGATTGCTCTTTTGAAATTCTCATAAGAAATATGCGTAAGTTTATTATAGAAAGTAGAAATTTTTAATGAATTGTTTTTTCTAATTAATTATGAAAGTTTTAAGACCTTTGTGCTCTAAACAAGAAACGCACTTTTTTTTCCTTCGTCAATGTGCACTACGCTTGGAGGTGCAAAATATGCAGCAATGTCGGCACTGAAAGGGTTCCCGTCCCAGATGTATCATTCTAATTGATTCAGTCTGTAAGTAATGTAGTTCACTATTCATTCATCATGTTTCCAACGACGATAGGTCTTTGCCTTTCCGCATGTAAGCCGATCTGCGCGGTGCGGAGCAGCCTGACTTCGCTGCTTTTCCAGCGCGATCCAGTGACCCCGATCTCGCCGTATCCAATCGCAAGGGCGACAACCTGGCAGCGATAAAAGGAAGACAAAAGAGTGTGGAAACGACTCGTCAACCGAGCGAAAGCGAGCCCTCCAAGTTGCAAGCGCGCGCCAAGCAGACTTACTCACACTATTTTTTTTTTCTATTTTTTTTTTGCGGCTTAGAGTGCCTTAGAGGTGAGGGAAGCTCTGGTGCACCCTTGAGAGTTTTCCTCCTTATGGAGGAAAACTACTCTCTGGCGGAGGCTTACGACCAAAGGTCGCGCCTCATGTACTCGCGTACACCACTTTAGCTACCCATGAACCCTCGTTCATGGATTATGTGGGGCTCTAACCCACTAACCCCACCCCTAACGGTATCTTCGCCACGGGTCGTAACCCTGTGACAGGGGGTCTCCTGCTCATATGTCATATGAACAGCAGAATACCGATTCCCCCGAGTTTGTTGTGTTGCTCAGCCAGATTTTGCGGAAGTTGGAGTGCAGCGTGAAGTGTTGCGGTTGGCAGTCGCGGTCGATGTGGCAGATTGGGCGTGATTGCGTGAGATGTTACCAACATGCAGCTTGGCACATGCGCTTCTACCGTTGTAGGTGCGCCGTTTGTGCAGTTGTCGAGACTTACTCACACTAAAGGCGCGTGCCACGAGCAAGGCAAGCGTGTCCACAACATGTTCAAATATTTGCCTGCAAAAAGGCATGTACAGTATTCATATCAAGTTCTCATTTTCGTGTGGTTTGACTGATCCGCCCGTGTAAAATCATTTGGAGAGCCCAAGTGGTCATGACACTAAACATGAAGAAACCGTTCCCGGTTAACCAGAACATTGGACATCTGTGCCCAAAACATCAATGGATTCCATCAATATACACTTGATTCTCATGGGGGGATAAAATTTTGAGATCCTTCTGACTTCATTTCCAAGTTTAACTTCAACAGCGTGACACGTGTGAAATCCAGACGTGACCAGTGTTACATGTCAAGGAATTTATGCTTTGAGTAAATTACGTGGTATGCAAGTATAATTATCTCATTAACAGACGATTGTTTCCCATTACATGGCTTTGAACCTCCTTTGTCATTTGTGCGACGAGACTCTTCCCCCCCTGTTCCTTTCATGAAATGGCGTTGCACCAGAGACAACGATGAAACAAGGGACTTGGTGAAGGGTGGCGGTTTGTGGGTGTGCACTTAGAAGTGAAAGGGCAGGCATTTTTAATGTCCCTCGAACAGAGATGGCACGAAATGCTACCAACATGCAGCTTGGCACATGCGCTTCTACCG
This sequence comes from Penium margaritaceum, assembly GCA_023375785.1. Classification (NCBI taxonomy): domain Eukaryota; kingdom Viridiplantae; phylum Streptophyta; class Zygnematophyceae; order Desmidiales; family Peniaceae; genus Penium; species Penium margaritaceum. The sequence continues at coordinate 206,435 of SZWC01000532.1, forward strand.
TTGTAGGTGCGTCGTTTGTGCAGTTGTCGAGACAGAGGGGTTGTATATTAGTGAACATATGCTGAATGTGGTCTACTCGTTATTACTGATGCGTTACCTTGAGGCCAAAAAAACTTCTTGGTTTTTAGGGATCACTTCTTTATGATGAAATCAACGACACTTGCACTGAGAATCCGGTCCTGAAATTGTTCCCGCATTGTGAACCATACTTTGGTGGCTTTTTGGACAAACAATAACGGATTTGACGGAATCCTTGGTTGACTAGACCAAAGCCGCGGGTCTTGAGGGTCTCCGACCCTCAAGCCATCCCGTGTCACCACCCACAGTCCCAGATGACCCCGCTCGAGCCACGTGGCTCCTTGGACCGGTCGGCGTTTTACTGCCACGCTACACAAACCGTGTTTCCCAGATTGCCTGCCAAACAAAGTATGTCCGAATGACTCAACAGCAGCTAAAAGCCTTCGGAATCCAAGTCATGCGCATGTGGAAAATGTAGCGGGAGACATGTGAAGGCATTCTTTACAGGTTTCTAGTGAATGGCGTGGTGTTAGACGCGTTGGCAGTACTTCGGCTTCTTTCAAAGAAAGGGCAAAAAATTCCACCAAGGAGACTGGAGGAGGTGTCACCGTCGAATCAAGCAATGGCGGCGATAGTGGTGCACGTGCCAATGTACAACCAACGGCGCATCATTTCAACTTCAATGTGAGACCTACGTCTTTTGTAATGAGTGCATACCCTGATTCGTGTTCCACTTGTCAACATGCGTATTTTGAGTTACGAACAATGTGTTGTGGCATGAACATGGACCAAGACCTCGTATGTACACGGGGATGCCCTTCTAACGAAATTTTATGTTGAGGAGGAAAGTTGTGAAACTTAAACCAAGTAAACCGATTTTTGGTGATCCATACATGTGTTTGAAGCTGACCTTCAGCTTGTCCATGTGTCCATGTGAAATGGGATGAGAGTCAACAGAGGAGGCCATTAACAGATAATAGTTGGAGAGAGGACCCTGATTTCCCTCTATTTTAATCTTATAATGTGAATCCATGTATTTCGATTCTGGATGAGAGGGCAAGCCGCCAAGGCGAAAGGGTGATTGGTTGGGTTTTGATGGACGGTGAAAACTCTGAAACTTTTAGGTGTTCTTGCCACAGAGGTGTTAGCAAGTGTGGAATTAATTTTAGAATACTTCAATCTCATGTCGGAGACAGTCAGGAATGGCATTCACCGGGCGATCTAGGTAGGGGATTTCATGGTAATCAACATGTGTACCTTATCACCTCTATTTAACGACAAATGTTTAAACCTGTCGCAAACGACACAATCTGTCGATGATATTGTTAGTTTTTTATGGTAATTTTGGACATAGTCTTGTTCATGTGACATTGTCGGTTCACCCTTGATGGCATGCATGTAAGTGCGAGATTGCGAGAAATTTTGGCGGGAAGGGAGATCGTTTTGTTCCGCATGCGAGGGAGTCCACCGATCGCGACAATCGTCATGAGTGGGAGCTGATTGGACGCAAAAAAAAGTCAGAGTAGACACTATTTTACGGACTAGATGTCACAATAGGCACCATTTCACAAAATCCCGGGAGGTTTTCACCAATAAATAGCATCTGTAGGGTACTTGGAAATTTTGATCCCAGAGCGCACGCCTTGTACAAAAGACTGCCCTTCCAGCATGGCAGAATACAACTCAATAGAATGGACATTATGTCGTTGGCCAAGAGTTTAAGATTTCTGGAAGATTGATGTCATCCATGATCTGCACCCAAGTCGACCGAACAACTTTGCCTACGCTAAAGATGTTGCACAGTTGGTGGCCTTTCGTGATTTCATGTAAGCACTCCTTCCCAAAAATACTACACTTGCTCCTGCAAACACCAGTGGACGAAGGCAAGTGTTGTAAAGCTAATGGCCTCAGTCTTAGAAATTCTTTGTGGTTTATGAATTTCATATTCATGGTCATTAATGCTGTGTAGAAATCAAATATGAAGAAGTTTTATGACAAAAAAGAGAAGCCAAGGTCGTAGTTTACATATCAAGTGTGCATATGTGTCTCGAAAAGAATGATTTCAGATAGGGATACATCCTAAAATTGATGAAATGAAATACAGGTTGACGTCGACTGTTTTTGAACGAGCAACTGTGCATGCATGACTTTTCATGATCAAGATGTAAGAGTGATCATACACTCCTCTGCATCGACGTTCACACACAAGGCAACACTCTACGTGTTGGTAAAAGTATGTCATGGGACAACTCTCACTACAGTTCATGTAATACAAGAATTCTTCTCAAGGACAACGAGGGATCATAGGTTCGTCTTTCGGATTCTGCTTGCTTATATGGCGATGTAGGTATTTTTAAGGCTCATTGATGTGGATGGACTTGGAACATGGCTGTGGTGAGGTTCCGGAGATGATCGTGTGTGATGGCACTACCTTCATCAACAGACAAAGAGAAAAAGTTTACAGGTCACTGTACACAAATCATGATGTTAGACATAATTTGAGGAGCAAGATAGTCCCTCAAAGGATGGTCTCCAACCGTCAAGCTAGAGTGTGGTTACGTTGTTTTAGTCTTCGACGAGAGGAAAAAGATGTCGCGCTGGAAGTGCATCTTGCCATGGTCTTCCAAAGCTTGCGCAGCTGTGGGATCATAAATGATGTTTTTATCTTCAATAGTATGAAGGTGGAGAATGTCTACCCGGATTTCGAGAACGTGACAAGTATGAGTTGCTTCCGGGTGGTTTCTGCTCATCCTGCATTTTTACGTCAGAAATATTGGTGGGCTTTTGAGAATTTGACCTGACTTGTGCATTTCTATACTACACGAATACCTTATAATGATTTTTTTTTACTCTCTCGGTGCATGGGGAACCAGATTTGGTTTTATGCATGGCAAAGGTATACATGACCCCCAAGAAATGCTCAACAACCTCGAAGTGATGACTCTCCAACGGTGGCAAGGTATATTGGACCACATGCCTATCGTGGCCAAGGTTGTCGATAACCACATTGCTCGAGTTTTGTTGAAGCACGGGAAGGAAATGGATGGATCATGTTGGGTTGAGGCCAGAAATACATTGTCGCAAGCAACAATAAGAATTCTATCAAGTCATGTGGCCCGCTATGCAAATTTTGTGACAAAAGTGAGTGCTGTGTTTTTCTATTCCAGATTTCATGTTACTTTATTTTCCATTAATGGAGCCAGTAGAATACCTTTGCTTGAAGTATGTGGAGATTCCTTGATTTGGAGGTCCAATGCTACCAGTTCCAACACTGTTCTATCCAAGGTGGATCCAGAAAAAAATACGGCCCTTGGTTGAGGACATTGAGCAGGAAGATGGCAAGAGCATGAATGACCAGCATGACGCCAAGTGTGCTGCTAAAAATCCCGATTGGCCCCCCAAGCATGCAACAGTGGGTATCTTTACAATTTTCTGCCCTCACCTTGTTGTTTATAGATTTCATGTAATGTGTGGTGGTGAATCTCCACGTGGAAGTTTTACCATGGGGCATGACGAGGTTCAGTATTCCGAAAAGACCAAAGTATGCTTTCTATGACAATACGTGCGAACTGTAGACGTGTTCTCTACAACGATAGGCAATGATGGTTGTGTCAACAAGATTTCTATGTGACCGCTTTCACTATGGCCACCAAGAGACTGCTAAACATGAGTGTTCACAAGCATTAAGTTCTGACATGTACACCCACCTCTTAAGTACGATTCCCATTGTCATGCTTGGCGTCTTGTCAACTCATGATGTGCCATCCCAATATGGTGTGGTAATCACTATCCATGGTTGTGTAGGTGTGAACACTTTAGTCAACGAGCAGGTGAACAGGTTCATACGGCGTTTCTCACTCAAGAGCTACACATACAACACCAAAAAATGCATGGAGATGAACCGGCTCTAATTTTCATGCAGGAACTTGCGGAAGAACAAGAACAAGATATACGTATATGTTCCTGATGTGGAGCTTGAAGAAGCAACCAATGCTCCTTCCAATTCCATTGCTCTGTCTGGTGATGGAGTCATTGATGATGAAAACCCAGTTTGGATGGATGATGATGATGACGACGATGATTTTTTAAAGATGCTACCTTTGTGAGATGATATTGAAGTGGCAAATGTATCTTCAAACATGTCCACTAGAACAGTTGAAAGTGACAGTTGAAATGCTGACAATGGAAATGCAATTAGAGGACCTTATAGTCTCTTGACAGTGACAAACAAAATGAAGGGCATGTGATAGCCAAGTTTTGCACATGAAATCGATGGCAATCATGGAAAAAACATGAAGAGATGATCATGCTAAACATTCTTAACGCATCCATAGCTGGTGTACGAAATGTTTTGACGGCATGACCAGTGTTGGAGGATGAGGCACTTCATGGACGTCGTCATTTGTATGACGTCTCTTTACAAGAAAGCTGTCACGTCATGAACATGATACAAATACAAGGCATTCACGAGTGGCGTAGGCATACGATGTTGTGCTGTTGAAGCGGAAGCCCACTTCAGAAACGATGTTAAAGCACAAGGCACTTGGTGGATTTGTTCGGAAATAACGTCTTGTTGTAAACGGTGTAACGAAACAACGTGTGCCATGGATGTACTCGAAGTCTCATTCTGAACGAGGTAGAAACACCAAGCTACCCATAAACTTTGAAGTCGTGCGACGTCTCCTTGACGACGTCGTGACGTCATGAACAACAAAGCTAGTGTGATCTTGGTTGGGAACATCTCTAGGTACTTCAGGACATACCGTATTGCTCTTGATATTCAATTCCTTCAAATTCTTAATTTTATGTGTCCATATATTTGAGCAAGGTTTTTTTGGGAAACGTCATGGTGGTAATTTGGGTTTCGTCGAGCAAGAATGTGAGCTCTTTCAATTTGGAGTCGGTGGTCCTCAAACACCATTGGAGGAAGTTTTCAAGAGCAAATTTGTCTGACGTGGCTGGCTTCGCGCGACCAGTCGCGCCCGATTGACATGCTTGAATCATAAGAATGGCTTGCGAGCACTTTCTCCTAGGCCATGCTGGACGTGAACACAAAACCAAAGGTTTTCTGCCTTTAGTCAGAGGGTTTTTGTAACCAAGTCACCAAAACTACTTAATTCGGACATACTAATAAAATTTGATGGAAAAAGTATTCGTTGAAAAATGGACCAAAACAAATTTTTATTCAAATATCAAGCGGAATAGTGAAGTAATATCTGATGACCACGTTGTATTGCAACTTAAGGTATCGTTGCTGTTGGTGTGTGGGCTTTGGCCTGGCACGTTTTTTAGGACAGCGACGTTACTTGGGGTGTGGCACGATGCTATGGTCGAGGTTATGCTGGTCGGGACCCGCGCACCTGGTGAGTTCTACCGGTGTGACGTGGAGACCCATTGCTTCCATGTGTTATCTATGATCCATGCATGGTGTGGTCGAGACCCGGAAACCCGGAGACATTTTCCGGGGTCACGAGGAGACCCTTTTTCTCTCTATCTCTTGTATGATGTTTGACACGTACGTGTGTGATTGAATTCTTGCATGGTCGAGACCCGGGCACTTGGTGGGATGCACCATTGTCACGAAGAGACCCTGTGTTGTGGTATGCTTGATCCATGATTGGTTGCCTGAGCCATCCTTCCCTGCCTTTGCTCAGCCATCGTGGTGTTGATGGATGTGTCAGCTAGAAGGAGTGTTGGTGTATGTGGCTTCCACCCGACACGAGCCATGGCTGTGGCAGCTACGGGTGCACCCATAGCTGATGGTGAGCGGCGGCCGTACTGGAGATCGTGACGACCCGACGGGACTCCAGATCGTCCAGGGACCTATCCAGCAGCTACGGCATGACATATCCCTGATGCGGACCCAGGAGGCACCGCTGCGTCAGCAGGTGGTGGACCACCCACTCAGAGCTGACCGACGACAGCCCCAGCGTCCTGGATGTTGTCTCGGACCTTTTGCAGTTTTCTACAGCCTGTAGGATTTTATTTGTGGACTGGCCGTGGACCCAATTTTCTTGTTTTGCATTGTGTGTCCACCGTTCGATGCCAGATGCATGCATGTGACCATTCATAGCGTCCGGCTTGAGATCCTGCACGTTTGGGTTCAGACGACGAAGCGTGTTGACTTGTCTGCGTAGAGTTACGGCCAAAACAATGTTTTTGGGCCGGTTTTAGGACAGACCTTGCACTGCTGCGTGCGACACCCGCCGTGCGCCGCAGCAAGTATTTATGCTGTGAACCCGTCATTTGTTAATCCTCTTTGCAATTATATTCAATTTTTGCTTCCTGACACTATGTATGTGTCCTTACCCAGACCCTTGCAATTTCGTGCATGACTTGTGACTGTCGTCACACACTGACTGAGCGCTGATGCTTAGTCAAGTGGCAAGCAGTGAGGAAGGTTCCAGGAAGTTTCTCAATCGCCACTACTTTAAGGCATGGATCAAAGGCATAGTCTCCTTCTCATAGATTTTATAATTCAGCTATGCACCTCGTAACTTGTGATATGCACACGCAATCGAGAGCAACCCCTTTGTGTTTTTGTACATCATCACTACCCTTACATTGTAGTCGCTTGTGTCGGTATCCATGATGCACTCCTTGGATGAATCCCGATGCACAAGGACCAGATCATCACACATTTCAGCTTTGTGCTCCTCGTAACTCCTCTGCTCTTGCTCGCTCCATTGCGAGTAGTGATCCTCCATGAATAGCTGATTCAACGGCACATCTTTCTTTGCGTACCTCTAGATGAACTTTTGGCAGTTATCAACAAAGCATAGGAAAACCTAAATACATGTGCTCATCCTAACGTTGGTCACTGCTTCATAATTTCCACCTGATTACACTGCATGCAGAGACCATTACAGCTCAAAATGTCCTTGGGAGCTCCACACCATGCTTGTTGAAATTGCACTTGGACTAGATGAGGATGTCATGAAG
>SZWC01000532.1:217389-229612 GCA_023375785.1 Penium margaritaceum
GGGGGGGAAGAGGGGAGGGGGTGAGGGGGGGAAGAGGGGAGGGGGTGAGGGCGGGGGCAGTGACTTGTAGCTCCTCACTGGGGAAGAAGGCGCATGTGCACGGGAGAGAAACACAGGTGTGATGAGCAGAAGCAACTACAACTCCAAGCAACTGCTGAGCTAACAACAGCTGCGAGAACTCTCGTAGCAGTCGTAGCAGCAACAACACAAGCAGCAGCAGAGGGCGAAGCAACACAAGTGCCGTAAAAAGTGGAGTCGATTGCAGCAGTGGAAGCTGCAGCGGCAAGCCCAATGCAACTACCATGGCATGGGCAATGACTGCCACTCACAAAAGCTGGCAACCAAGCAGAAGGTGTAACAAACAGACACAGATCCTTGTGTAAGGCGAGATTGAGCTCCAGGCATCAAAGCGCCACACAGAACAGGGTGCAGAAAGCTTGCTAACCAGGTCTTTATCTGGATATGGTCGTCGTCAATCCATTCACTGGAGAGGTGAGGAAAGACAGAGTGATAAGGAGTGGCTGCGTGATGAACTGCACAATGTGGATATAGTACACGGTGTCCATTGATGGAGTGGCTGGCGTGGAGTGGTCGGAGGTCTTTCACACACATGGATGTATAGCATCTGCATGGAGTTTCTTGATGTGTCGTCATGGGGCCCTGAGTTGTGTCTGTCTGGAACCATGTAATCGATGCTCCTCCAGTCAGGTTTGCTCAAACGGAAATAACTGTGCCTAGATTCTAATGAACTGTAGGGGAAATGAGAGGAAGAGTCTGGTGATCATGAATGGACACATTTGTTTGACAAGGGAATGCTATGGTGACCTTAAATAGCAACTTCTCATGGGCAATGACATTCTTCCTGCATAACTGACTCACCTGAAGTTCGGTATGTAATGTTTCATGCATTTCTAAAGTGTTTTGCATTCATTCCACAATGGCCAGATGTTGGCGCATACCATTTTGCATTCTTCAGAAGTCAGCGAGAGTATTAAAAGCAACTCGATGGTGCAAATTGGCGAGTATCTATAACTTGTTTGTGTCGTGTCGTCAGTTTTTGCGACACCATGACCTCTCGACTGGCTACTTTGAGGAGTAGGAGATTGACGTCCGTCTTGGCGATCCGACATGTGGACCGACACAACGATCGAAAGGGGAAGACTTTGTGAGGGGAAGCAACTGGCAGACCTGTGTGTGCGGCGACATAGGTCTGCAGTTCACCCGGGTCTTATGCCCACACATCGCATGCAGCTCTTTTGCCGAACTTTTTGTTTGCCGCCACATTTGCGTGCCTTTGCACCTTTGCATGATAGATTGTAGGGCGCCCAGGCGCACATGACGTGACTATGTGAATTGTAGTTAGCGAGGTGAGTCCATCGTAAGGGGAAGATGCTGCAGTAGGTTTCTGAGGGCAGCAACACTATGGTGTGTGGTCAACTTAAACGTTTTGCAAAACGTCTAAGATTTTTTTTCTTAAACGTTTTGCAAAACGTCTAAGAATTTTTTTCTTAGACGTTTTGCAAAACGTTTAAGAAAAAAAAAATACTTTGCATGATAGATTGTCGGGTGCCCAGGCGCACATGACGTAACTATGTGAATCGTAGTTAGCGAGGTGAGTCCATCGTAAGGGGATGATGCTGCAGTAGGTTTCTGAGGGCAGCAACGGTATGGTGTCTGGTCAACTGCAAGGCTAGATACACATTGTGTGTAGCTTCGAGGAGAGCCTGCCTCCTCGCCGAAGCGAGCTCGTCGCTCGCTCGGTGAGTGGCGGGCCTATCCTTATCGTCCCTCAACACAGTTCTTGTCGCTCACTTCTAAACACTCACGCTTTGTGTTCCAATGGCTGCCCCCTTTCTCTCTCACATTGATATGGTATGCAAGCCTACTTGACAGTCCCCCTCCTACCTCCAGGGAACTCTATTGTGAGGAAGCAACAGCTTCTGTTTTCTCCCGGCGTCTTGCTCTTTTCTTCCCACTCGGATACACTTGACGGCTCTTAGCATCCTAGCCACCACAACAGCCCAAGCAACTCACATTGCTGAAGCTGCCAAGGGAGCAAAGGCTGCTTAGCCGAAGCAGTCGGCCTCTCTCCAGGCGAATGCCCCGTGTCTCTTAGGAATAGGGGAAGCCACCAAGCACTTGGTGTAGTTCAGAAGCATAGCCGCCAGACTGGTAAAGAAAGCAAGGGCCACTGAAGCAGCCAAGACAGCAGAGGCTGTGTTGCAGAAGCAACCAACATCTCTCCAAGCAATTTTCTTATATCTCTGTGCATTTTTGCGCAATCATCGCAGTCCAACAGCCTAGCTGCAACACCAGACTGAGAAGGTCTTATCACCGATGTAGCCGAGGCAGCAAAGGATACACAGTAGAAGCATTTGGCATGTCTCCAGGCAACTGCCCCATGTCTATACGCAGTCTGTGCGCTCGGTGCATTCGAACAGCCTAGCCACCATAGCAGTCCAATTAGCTCATGGCGCTAAAGCAGCTGAGGCAGCAAAGGCTACGTAGCCAAAGCAGTCGGCATCTTCCCAGGGGACTTCCCTTCATTTTTTGCACATCTCCATGCGATCAGCGTAGTTAAGCAACCCAGCTACAGAATGCACAGGAGTGCAAGCTGCAAAAGGAGCTGAGGCAGTAAGTTCGCACCACCAAAGCATCCAAGGCATTCAGATACTTCAACAGTCGAGATAGCTTCGTAGCCCCCCGGCCAAAGCAGCCCAGGCAGCTGAGCACGTTCTAAAGGGAAGGGCAGGCAGAGCAGCCAAGGCAACCAAGTAGCTCAGCCATTGCTGAGGTGGCCCAAGGGGCTGCTCCATCCTTGAGGAAGTAGCAGCAGAAGCGGCCAAGGTAGCCAAGCAGCCAGGGCGGCCAAAGCAATCCAGCTGGCTGTCCAGAGGGCAGAAGTAGCCGAAGCAGCCAAGGTGGCCAAATAGCTTATCCGCCTTTTAGGCGGCCCAGGCGACTCTCCTATTCTTAAGGCAATGGAAACCAAAGAAGCCCAGGCAGCCAATCAGCCAGAGTAGCCAAGGCGGTTCAGGCGGCTGCCCTGTTCAAAGGTAACGACAGCCAAAGTAGTCGAGGTGGCCAAAGAGCTCAGCCACCATCGGAGGTAGCCCAGGCAGCTACCTCATTCTTAAGGTAGCAGCAACCAAAGAGCCTGAAGAGGGTAGTCGCCTAGGCAGCATAACGGCCAGGCTTGGAATTCTGCGATAGAGGCAGCTTACACCACTGACGTGCACATCTTTTCCATTGCTGCTATCACTTCCCTGCTTTCAGCAGCATTTTCAGATCTCACCATACCCTCTTCATTGTTTCCTCTGCCACATTTTTCACTGTCTTTGCAGTCTCACTGGCTACCTCCATTGCAAGAACACTGGTCCCGCACTCATACAGAGTTCACCCAACACTTACTTTCTCAGCTCCCTGCTAGCTCTAGTATCCTCAGTCATCACCATAGCCGCCACTCTCCTCTTTGGAGTAGCAGTTCTGGTTCTCTATCTTGGTGTCACCTCACTCTCTACCGTCACTACCACCATGCTCATAGCAGCTCACTTCAGCCTTTTCCCGTCACAGGTGCAACCCAAGGACATGCCACATCATGAAGATGATCATTAGTGCCATGGAAACAAGATTTCCTAGCCGACATGCAGTTTTCTCTTCAGTTTCCTCGCCATCTTATGGTAGACACTTCTTGATTGTGATGGCGGAAAAGGATGAATGCATGGCCTCACGCAAGGTAGAGCTGGAGAGTGTGCGTGCTGCACAGATGGTTGCTTAGGATGAGCAGCGCACAATTGAGACTTCCAAAATGGAGCTGGCCAATGAAGATGTTGAACATCGGGCTGGAGCATTTTCAGCACACCCCCCTGTATGTTGCTCATACCGACAATTACATTTCGTGTGCTTGACCCTCTCGGTCGGCTCACCTGTGCCTGACCTCATGTTGCTACAAGTGCTCCATGTCAGAGGGACTTTGACAATCTCCCTATGCTCTCATCGATCGCTTCCAGTTCTCCACCTAGGAGGTCAAATCCAGCGGCCCAGGCCCAGTCGGCCCAGGGCGAGCGACTTTGGAACTTCTTCACTCGGGACCAAGCCTTGATCTCCATCCATCTGATCTCCAAGTCTGTGCATGTGGTGCACACTCTCATCTCTGCCACACAGCTGCACCCTGCTGAGGAGGTTGCCTCTCACAATGCCAATTCTGCTCGCAAAACTACCGCCGACCTGGTCGGGACATAGCCCCTCATCTGCTGCCTCTCAATGGCGAGTTGTCAGGATGCTCAGATTCATTTGATTGTTTTGCTTCAACAATCTTCTCACACGCGTTGGAAAGAGTGATAATGCCTGTTAGTAAGGCTTTGCCGGGCGAGCTTCTTGCGGCTATGACAATCGTCATTGGTCTCATCCTCGAGCTGGCTGATCTACTCCACGGCATCCGGCCCTAAGAGCTTCAGCACCATACTGCCAAACCAATTTTTCCTGGCTTGCTCCCTAGTTTAAGAACTCTCCAGGATCTCATCTCCGAGCGTCTCAACCAATGGATGAAAAGCCTAAGGAATTGGCATTTTCACCACACTATCACCTCGGCCGTTGCCATTGTCATCGTTACATCCTGCTCCATTCCTCTTCTCCCTACCCCCACCTCATCCACTGCGACATGCCTTGCCACTCCCTTTTCTACCACCAGGGCCACCTTAGTCATCCTCTGAAGACACCCAGCTCCTTCAGCATCATCCTTTCCATTTTCACACTGCATCCATCTCCTGTATGTTGCGTACTCAAACTTCTCTTCGACCTGTTGCTAAGGCTACACACTGATCCTATCCACAGAGAATGAAGAGGATCCAGATCAGTGGGAAGGGTCCTCCACCTGGATCCGCATCCGAGGATCCGGCTCTGGAATCCACAAAATATTCATTTTGTTAGCTGATTAGTGAATCTAGATACACAAGTAGAGTAGAAAAAAACCAAAAGGGTCAGTATCAGCTCTCGCAACCTTGCCAATTTTACCGTAAATACGGAACTTTTTCCTCTGTAGGTAGATGGCCGCCGTACATCGCAGGGTTGAATGCTAACGTGGCATGCAGTTTAGCCACATCTGCCCAACACCTCTATCATCTACTTGTCCGCTCACTCATTTGATGTTTGAATGATCATTGTACTGTTTGAACGTTGAATTAACTTTGGTAGGCCAAACAGTGTGCAAGTATGTGTTGATCAATGATGACATGTTATGCAGAAAGGAAGGTTGCAACTGGTGCTTCCTCACATGGCAGTGGGTCGGCACCCAGCCTCTAAAAAAGTGATGCGCGGCACCAGGAAAACCATGTCGCACTGGCCACCAGATGAGACTTCCGTTCGTTGCCTGACATATTTGACAGGTTCGTTTGACTTGGCCGTTGAACATCACCTCCCTCATAACCTAGGCATGCATGTTGATGCTTGAATCCAAAACGGGCTACTTATATGGTGTATGGAAGACATGACCAGGATCTCTTTCCAGGATTACTAAGCCGCTCCTCCCTCCCAAGGTCCGGTTCCGGATCCAGGGATATAGACTGGACCCAAGATCCTGGATCCGGATTTGGGTCCGTATTTTTGGGTACTTCCCAAGGATATTAGTATCCGTGTACAATCTTGCTTGTCGCTGCTATTTTTACCTGGCCTTGTCCCTTTAGATTGCCTCTCTTGCACTCAGGGAAGATACTAAATCCCTTCAATATTTCTACCTCTTGCACATCCCAAACCCTTGCCCTAGTCCATGCGGATTTCATGGATTGTCTGCATTGGGACTCCCTTGGTGGTCTTGATCAGTACGTCTTGTGCCTCACCAATGATTTTTATTGCTATTGTTGGATATTGTAACGGATTCGACGGAATCCTTGGCCAACTAGGCCAAAATCGCAGTGCTTGAGGGTCTCCGAACCTGAAGCCATCCCGTCTAACCACCCACAGTCCCAGGTGACCCCGCTCGAGCCACGTGGCTCCTTTGACCGGTCGGCGTGGCACTGCCACGCTCCACTCCCCCCCGCTAGGAGTGAGAGACTCCTCGGCATCTCCGGTAATCCGGACGTGGGATTTGAGCCCTGGAGCTCTGATACCAATGTAACAGATTCGACGTAATCCTCGGCCGACGAGGCCAAAACCATAGTGCTTGAGGGTCTCCGACCCTCAAGCCATCCCATCTAAGCGCCCACAGTCCCAGGTGACCCTGCTCGAGCCACGTGGCTCCTTTGACCGGTCGGCGTGGCACTGCTACGCTACAGATATTCACTCATCACAAAATGAGTATCGTTGGTCGTGTCATTGAAACCAGAGCCACCGTGCTTGCCAGGGCAAACTTTGCATCTGCCAAACTGCTCTTGGTCGTAAATCTTTTGGTCCCACCTCCCATTATCTCAGTCCCATGGTGTTATATGGAGCCCTATGCTCCCTACACATCTCAATGACATCGCATGTCCAAATCTTGGAACTGTGACATCGTCTGTATCCTCCTTACCAAGTCCAAAGCCTCTCCTGTCTGTGCCTTCAATGCAGTTTGCTACATGATCTGGGTCTTGAATGGAGTCCCTCATGGTCCATCTCCCCACCAGGTCATCCCCTTTAATATTGCCTCTCTTGTGTCTAGGAGTGAATCAATTCCACATGGTTTCCAGAAGATGTCCATGATGGGAAGCTCTCTCCTCACGGTCGCATGTACACGTTCCTTGGGGTTTCATACATGTTCCATGGCTGGCACTTCCTTGAACACCTTCACGTCATCAAGTCTGGTGATGCTTTCTTCTTCGAGCCTATTGTTTACTGTGATCATGACCATCTTCCTTCTCCCTCTTCTCTTGTCCCTCTCTCATCTTCGTGGATGTGTTCTACTTTGTTCAGACTCTGAGTGGCGTGTCCTCGCACCGTCCTCTTGTTCTGAGCTTCATTCGCTTGTTGAGTCATGCAGTGAGGCCTCTTCTCAATATGAAGTGTCCATGTCATCAATCCCTGTTGATTAATCCTCATCACCCTCACGAGAGAGAATCCCACGTGCCTTGGCTCCATTGCTCTTGAACCCCCCTCTCTCCCTCTCTATTTCCCTCTCCCTCTCCCTCTCTCTCCTCTCTCTCTCTCTCTCTCTCTCTCTCTCTCTCTCTCTCTCTCTCTCTTTCCTTCTTTGTCTCTTCCTCTATTCATCACTGTGCAAGGCCCTCTCTCTATCTGTTTCCCGGAAGGTGATTCTGAACTTCTCTCTACTCCCCTTGTAATTATGGTTGTCTCGAAGAAATTTTCCTCCTTCTCCCTGCACCCATGGTAAACGTCGTTGGTCTTTGGCACCCAAGCCTCCTCCATCTCCTATTAAAGTTAATCACACGGGGCAACCACCCTTTCTTTATTCCGCTTCTCTATTATCAATTTCACAACTAGAGGTGACGGGGCATTTGGGCCTGAGAGTTGTTGGACCCACCATGGCAGTTCTACATCCAAACACTACTTATGATGTCACAGTCCCTTATTTTCAGTGATTTCCCGGTCCTTGCATTTGATCCCAACGCTGTGATTCAGGCACATGGCGTGCCCGACGCCACACCTTGGAGAAAGGTGATAAAAGAGGAGGTACACAGCCTTGACGTACATGAACCTTCAAGTTGGTGGAAGTGCTCCCAGTTAAAAGGCACTGTGAATGCATTGATTCTACTTTCGCAAGCTCAAGCCTAATGACACAATTGATAGAAGCTTTAAATGAATACGTTGGGATTCTCGTATCCCGGCTGTGATCTTGGCCAGAAGTTTTCTCTTTTTGGTTGATGTACCATGGCATGCATCCTCTTGAACATTTAAGCTCACAATGAAAGAGTTCTTTACATAATGGGCATGCAAAATTCCTTTCTCATTGTAATTAGGTCAAAGAGATCTATATGATGTAGCCACCTGGTCAACTTGATGAATGCAAGTGCATTCATCTTCTTTGGATAATAGCTTGAGCGTAATAGCTAGCATCGAGGAGGGCATGTTCATCAGCCCTTAAACGTGTACAACCTTGGGGAGAGATTAAATGCTCTCTTTTCCATTGTTCCAACTTCCTCCATGCGCATGATCTCTGATAAACAGAGAACTGTAAAACTGATAAACTCAAAGAGCTGTGGGAGACTTTCGATGTCACCAACTACCCCATCATCATTGGATCCTTATTGTACATTGCCACTACTGCCCGCCCTCTCTATCGAATTCTTGGCTGAGTTTGCTCAAACCCCATGCATGTAACATCAGGTGGCTGCTCTTTGTGTTGTTCTCTATGCCCCCACCAGTCCATGTGTTAGCCTATGCTAGTTTGCATAACCATCCCTCTTGATCAATGGTTTCATGGACAACGACTGGGAACATAATGCTGATGCACACATTCACATAGGGTACATCTTGTTGGTGGTGCTACAGAATCATGGAAGATTGGGAAAAATGAATGTATTTCTCGCAGTTCTAATGAAGTGAAGTATGTCAATCTTAGTACAGATATGTGCAAGAATTTTGGATTTTTCTGTCAATGGAACAAGTGGTGCTCCCTATCGCTGCATTATACTTTGTTATAATAGCCATGTAAGGGATTCAATTACTTAGCATGATGGAATGTACCACTCTCGTAGAAATCATATAAACGTTTAGTGTTGTTTTTTACATGAGCACATTGCATCTGGAGACATCCATTCTGTCTGGGTTGATACGATGTCAGTGTGTTAATTTTTTGAAAAAAGGCTACGAGGAACAAGCTCAAGATTTTGTTAATGCTATTAGTCTTTCATTTTCATGTGACACTCTTCATTGATCTCGTTGTAGCCATTGTTCATGTATCTTCCATGTATAGTTAAAATGTTATCCTCAATCATACGTCTCTCTTCTCCATCTTCCTAAACGTGTGTGTGCATCTCATGCATAGGTCATCGTATGAGCCTTGGCCATTTTTTGTGTTGCATTTTGCTACTAGTGTTTTATTCTCATTCTTGGTTCGAGTCTCTTTACTATGGTGAATTGTGCGAATGTGATTATTCTGTTTCCTCGTTCATTGAATCCGTGGTTCATCGTTAATTGAAACCATCGGAGTATTTATTTTTCTCATGGCGCATGGCTCGTGGACTCGGGCACCATCCCTCACATGAATGTTGTGTTGTGCAATGATGGTCCTCATTTCACTGAGGTTCGGGTGGTACATGAGTGCTGGGTCAGATCATCCGCTACGGGGATGTGGAGTTGGTGTTGTATGTCCCATTGGCCTCACTTTGACTATCTTCACATGTTGTAAGCCACAAATACCGACCTCAAATGTGGTGCTTATTTTTACATGCAACACCAAATGTGGTGCTTTTTTATATGCATGGAATGATTGCATGGGTGACTTGGATGACGTGCACCATGTCACTTCTGATTGCAGTCACCACATGTTATTTACAACTTCTTCAACTGTTGTCTTTCACACAATCTCTTTCCCTTTAATATTAGCCATTGAATGCATGCTTATTACGTTTTCAGTGCCATGATGGACATATGTAGTTGCTAGTGGAAACCCCTTTCTTTGATCCTTTTCTCCTCCAAGGAGTCTACAAAAAAGGATTCCGGCACAATTTCTTGATCGGCGAAAATGTCGATTGCCCCCTGTTTTGTTACACATGACCCTCATATACCCCTCCGTCGGAACAATAAGCATCATTCGCCCCTCCGTCGGAACAATAAGCCTCACATACCCCTCCGTCGGAACAATAAGCCCCATTCGCCCCTGTCCGGCAAAAATAAAACCTATCCGCCCGCCCGATTTCACCATGCTCAACCAACGACGCATGTCGCTGGTTAAGCATGGCGAAAACAGGCATGCCTGTAGAATGCGGCCCTCCATCGCGGCCGTCGCGATGGAGGGCCGCAATAGTTTCGAGGGGGGAGAGGGAGATTGCCGGCCGAAGTCCGTCGGTCGGCACTTTGTCAACCCCCCCGCCCACCCCGCACCCCCTCCGCATCTCGCAGCCCACAAGCCCACCCACCCGCTTGCCGATCGAGGTCCTCGCAATTGAGGGCCGCGATGGTACGGGCGGCCGGTGGGCTGCCGGGAGGCTGAGGTGGGTGTGGTGGGGGGGTGGAGGAGGGAGGGGGGGACTTCGCCGGGGATTCCGGCGGACGGGCGTCCATAGGAATTCCCCCTCCATGAATGGGGAGTCAAAAATCCGTGTTTGTTTTATTTTAAATTTTTCTCAACTTTATACCCTCGTTTGATGTACAAACTATAAAAAACCCACCCCCTAATTACCCCTGGGGTTTTATTTTTGCGCGAGCACCTGCAGGGCCCCGCGGCAGCGGGGCCAAGTAGGTTCCCCTTTAACTCATGGGGAGTCTCGGACCCCCATGCAAAATTCTTACAAACCAGTTATGAAAAACCAGAAACCCTTTTATTAACATGTTTGTGATGATTGGGTAAAAAAATTGTGACATCAGCATGTCGACGCCACATCCATGCGACATCGACATGCTATCTTTTGACAAACAAGAGGGGTATATTGCTAAATTTTAATGCCTGCAAACTCGCGTCCGTGTAGAAGGGGCGGATCAGGCCTATTTTTCCGACATAGGGGCGGATGGGGTTTATTGTTCCGAGCGAGGGGGGATCAAGTTTATTGTCCCAAACGAGGGGTACCCGGTCATTCCGCCCTTTCTTGATTTCATGCCACAATGTCACGACTGCTTAAGGTGGACTTCTCAGAGTTTACTAGGCCCTTTGATAAGTTTGTTCAAAGCAGATATTCATTTGTGTGGCCTCGTTATGGTCACTTCTCCGCATGTTCTCCCTTGGCACAATAATGTTGTCCTTTTGACCATTCCTTGTTAGTTGGTGAAATTAAAATGTCACTAATGGCACTACATAGTGACTCTTCATCAACACCACCCTCTAATGAAATGGGGTGTCGAATCATTAGAGTTGAGCCATAGAAGATGCCACTGTGGTATTTTGCATTGAAGTGGGTCTCTCAAAGAATTTGACTTTGACATGGATTATGCTTGGAAACATAATGCGTTTGTCTAGTCTAAGACCTTTTCACTTTATGTGTGTAGTCGTTTATGTTGCAAACAAACATACACCTCACTCATGCTCAACAATTTCTCGCCTGCATCTAGCTCACAAAGGGCCAAGGCCACTTGAGATTTTAAGATGTACATACAAATTAATTCCAATTGTTAAGGGCTTCTCCCTTGTTCAAAGCACTAGGAATTTGAAACCTGCCTCAACTTAAAATTGTCGGGTTTTGGGATGTTTTCCTTAACAAAAATCAGTGCTTGCAACGTAATCTACCAAAAAAAAGGTAGGTTGCATGACCTGGTGCCTAGCTCTCCACCATGCAGGTGAGAATTCCATACATTCTGATCGTGGTAGTTTTGTCAATATTTGCACGTCCCCTCTTTCTTCATCCATGTGCATTCGTTGCTCTATGTATTTCCCTAATTTAAATATATATATATATATATTATATATATGTATATATATACATGCTCAGAATAACCTCGCTTATTCTCATGAGGAAATGAAGCAAGGTTTGCCCATAAGAGATTTGGAAGTATCCCAGCTTTAAAGGGAACGAACCCCCTCCAATTTTTTTTAATAATTTAATATTTATCTTTGAAAATAAAATCTGAATGTATATTTTCTTAACCTTTTAAATATCTTCTATGACAAAAAATAGTTGTAGGATGTGCATCTATAGGTTTTCTTGAGTACATGGTAAAAATTCAGAAATATATTTCGAAAATATAATTTATGATATAATATAGGATAAATTAATACATTTGTGTAGTTTGAAGTGTACATTTTGTCGTGCCCTTGTGTTTGAGGGAGTTGTTCATGTGTCGGGCTTTTGTCGTGCCACGTTTTAGTTCCATAACCCTCGTCGGAAATTCTCTCTGAAGAGGTTCGACTGCTTCCTTTGGCTTCGATGTTGCCGGGCCCCGAGCACGGTACAACAGTAACATGTTTTGGCCGGTGCAGCAGAGACTTTCTGTGATGGGCTTAGTGCCTTTGCTTTCATTACTTTTCGATTGATGCTCCGAACCCCAACAAAATGTAAATAAGAAAAGGTTTGATAAGCAAACGTTGCGAGCTTCTGTCGACTCGCTTGGCGTACGATATGAGGTTCCGGAGCGAAATGCAATGAAGCAGGCGGTAGAGGACGAGCCCGCTGCAATCGCAGTCCCATCTCCGGTTTGGGCTGGG
>SZWC01000532.1:259576-284836 GCA_023375785.1 Penium margaritaceum
ACCACGCGTCCCGACATCGCGTTCGCCGTCAACCTCCTCGCTCAGTTCTCGCAGGCTCCACGTGCGAGAGCTCTTCACGCGGCTGTGCGAGTGGTACGGTACGTGGTTTCCACGCCGTATCTCGGACTCTGCTTTCGTCGGCAGTGTTCGGTGGTCCTTGACGGCTACACTGACAGCGACTGGGCTTGGAGTCCTGACGGGCGCAGTCGCACTGGCTACGTGTTTCTGCTCGGTGGTACCGCTTTGTCTTGGCGAAGCGGGAAGCAGGGCTGCATCGCACGTAGCTCGTCGGAGGCAGAGTATGTGGCTTTGGGGGCAGGGGCTGCTGAGGCAGTTTGGCTGCAGCGCTTGTTTCTTGAGCTTGGGCAGTCAGTACCCGCCATTGTGCTGCGTTGCGACAACCAGAGTGCTCTCGCCATTGCGGAGAACTCTGGTGTTTTTCATGCTCGCACAAAGCAAATTGCGGTTGAGCATCACTTCGTTTGGGATCTGGTGGAGCGACGCGTGATCTCCATCATGTGGGTTGGCACTGACTTGCAGCGAGCTGATTTCTTGACGAAGGCACTTGCACGCGGAAAGTTCCTGGTGGCCATTCGTTCCGTTGGGCTTTGCCCCGTGCGTGACAGTGGTTGAGTGTGGGATGTACGTTGCCGTCTCATCTGTCTGTGTCACTCACTATGTGGTTGTACCAGTGCTGCACGCGTATGNCGACGACAGGCGGCGGACTACCCGTCTGGAGCTGACCGACCACTGTTCCAGAGCCCCAGATGTCACCGGGACTCCTTGCTGTGCCTTCCACGTCTTGCAGGCGCCTTTCGGCGGACTGGGCATGAGGCCCATTTGCATGTTTTTGCATAATATACTCGCTGTCAGTCGATGGATGCATGCATGTGACCAGTCGTTGCGTGCGTCTTTTGATTCTGCACGTCTAGGTTCAGACGGCGTAGGATTCTGACATGTGTGCGCAGAGTTACGGCCAAAACAGTGGTTTTGGGCCGGTTTTAGGACAGCTCTTGGACTGCCGCGTGCGACACCCGCCGTGCGCCGCGGCAGGTATTCATGCCCTGGACCTGTCAGTTGTCATTTCTCTCTGCATATGCTGTATTGAAGCATTCTGACACTTTGACTTGTGTCTCCTAGCCAAACCCTTGCGGCTGTGTGTACGACCTGTGACTGTCGTCACCGTCTGACTAGGCACTGACGCCCGGTCAGCGGCCGTGTTGCTAGGAAGCTTCTACACACTTTCTCAAGGTGGAGGCGAGAACAGCAGGGGGGTTGGCTAGGTACACAAACACAAGTGTCAGAAGCTGCAAAAGCTGAAATTGTGAAGAGAGAGAGATGACAACTGAGGCCTGAACAGCCTAAATAGTGTCATGGACTTAGTGGATGCACACACATGCGGCGCACAAGGGCGCTATTTTCTAACAGGACAAAACAGTGGTAAAAACACAGTTTTGGTCATAACTCCCTGCACACACGTCAGATCGACGAGCCGTTTGAACCAGGACGGCCGCATCGATGAGATCTACAACCTGAAAAACTACACGCCTATGTGCTGTCCCACAACACGAGTCTGCAAATTACGAGCGTTTTCTGGGCGCCTGTCGCTGCCGGCCGCAGGTCGTCAAGCACCGTCGCCAGTCTCAGGGATCTGCACGTGAATGGACATGAGCCGAGGGGTCATCATAAGCCGTGTACGACACACACAACAACACTCCCCCATTATTGGTTTGTGTGGCTTCCACCCGTCACGACCGACACCGCTAGTTTACCGATATACCCACATTCGGGTATGTAGTAGAGGAGGGCGTGACTGTTGGTTTTTGCGCATCTCTCATTGTGCTCTGTTGTGTCCTCCCGGCTTGTGTACATCGGTGTGCAGATGACTAACGGCGAGACTCGACGTTGATGGAGTGTCGTCCGGTGGAGCCGACGCATGCTGAGGTCTACTCGCAGTTCGCTGGAGCCTCCTCTCTCGTGCGACGTGCTCAGCTCCATCGGCGGTCGTGCTGCCGACGGTCACTGCCACCGCAGTTGCTATCTGCATGCGTCCAGCGCGTCCCATCGCGTCTGCATCGTCATGCTCTGCCTAGGGTCCTTGTTGCATGCTGCATGGCCCTGTTCGGCATTATGGACCACCGTAGGCACTGCCCGGGTTTGGGCAGCCATAACTCTTTGCTACTATTTTTCTAGCTGATTCTAACCACACGACTGCGTTCGCAGCGTCGGTATTATGGTATGGTCTAGTTTTCAGGCAAAACGGACGACGCCCGGGTTTTGGGCTGTCGGGCGTCTGGCAGGGCTCACCGAAAAAACCCTGCTTGCCAGAAAATAGGTCCAGAGCTATTTTCTGATTGGCTGGTTAGCTGAGTAACAAGTTCTACACTAGTGGGGGGGAGCTAGAACTTGGAGGGGTCTCCCATTGTTGCTCATTTTTTATTCCTAACAGGTTAAATTCAGTTTTCAGCTGCTTTCTGGCGCGAACTCTGGTGCGCGCGTTTCTGAGTAACAAACACAGAGCTTCCAGACTTAGACTCTAGAGCAGCAGACTGAGGGGGCAGCTGACTTAAGCAACGAGCGTGGAAGCCCGCACGCTGCATCAACAACGCTGCTGCCCCAACCTGCTGCCTAGGTTTTCTAGCTTGGTATCAGAGCGNTCCCATTGTTGCTCATTTTTTATTCCTAACAGGTTAAATTCAGTTTTCAGCTGCTTTCTGGCGCGAACTCTGGTGCGCGCGTTTCTGAGTAACAAACACAGAGCTTCCAGACTTAGACTCTAGAGCAGCAGACTGAGGGGGCAGCTGACTTAAGCAACGAGCGTGGAAGCCCGCACGCTGCATCAACAACGCTGCTGCCCCAACCTGCTGCCTAGGTTTTCTAGCTTGGTATCAGAGCGCCGGGGTTCGAGTCCGACGTGCGGACGCCGAGGGCGGCTCACTCTTATCGGGGGGGAGTGTAGCACGCGGCCGGGTCCGACGTGGCTCACACTTGGTCCCTGGCCTGTGGGCGGGCGGATGGGATGGCTTGAGGGTCGGAGACCCTCAAACATCGCGGTTTTGGCCTAGTTGGCCAAGGGTTCCGTCCGTTCCGTTACATTGGTATCAGAGCTGCTGCTGCAATAGCAGTAGCAGCGAGCAGCTGTTGGCGAGTCAACCGCGGCTGCTGCTGCTCGTAGCTCATAGCAAGGGAGCAGCGAGCAGCAGCCCGCTACTGCCAGCGAGCAGCAGCCCGCTGCTGCCAGCGAGCAGCAGCTCACTGCTGCCAGCGAGCAGCAGTCCGCTGCTCGTAGCAGACAGCAGGCTGCTGCCCGCTGTGAAAGGAAAAACGAAAAGAAAGAAAAAAAATGACGAGAAGGAGAAACAAAAAAAATCCCCCACCCCCGTAGCTCGCAGCAGCAGCCCGCAGCTGCAGCGAGCAGCTGTTGTAGCACATAGCAGCTGCAACAGCTACAGCAGCGTGCAGCAGCAGCAGCGAGGCTGCAACAGCAGCTGTAGCAACAGCAGCAGCAGCAGCAGTTGCAGCAGCAGCAGCAGCAACAGCAGCAGCAGCAGGACTGGAAGCAACAGCAACAACAGTAGCAGCAGTAGCAGCAGCAGCAGCAGCAGCAGCGGCGGCCCTAACAACCGCCGTTGCTGACGTCAGCACCCCTCTACTAACGTCACTGCTTTCGTCACTACTGACATCATCAACAAAAACAAAAAAAACGGGGGGGAGAAAAGGGAGGAGGAGAAAGGAAAGGGGGAAGACCAAAGGGGTGGGCAGAATCCCCACCGCCCCAAGCCACTGCTGATATCAGCAACACAAAGACAAAAAAACACAAGGGACACCAAACCATGGCTGGTAGCCCAGGTGAGGAGGGGTCCTCCTCTGTTGGGGGGACCCCTTACCCCCCTTTTCTGTAGCGACTGCAGCAGCAACAGCAGCAGCAGTAGCAGCAGCAGCAGCAACAGCAGCAGCAGGAGCAACAGTAGCAGCAGTAGCAGCAGCCGCCGCCGCAGCAGCAGCAGGAGCAGTAGCAGCAGCATCAGCAGCAGCAGCAGTAACAGCGGCAGCAGCAGCAGCAGCACCAGCCCACTGGTGTCATTGGCGGCAACCCTGATCCCCTCGTCGCTCTTCAGCAACAGCTCGCCGCCTTGACGCAGTAGCTTGCAGCGTTGTAGCCAGTAGCCTCCCAGACTGCCACCAGTGCGCCGCCGCCATTCGTCCCTCCAGGGCACGCCAGCCCAGCTGTGTCTGCTGCCACATACTACCTGACACAACAGTAGACTCAGCGCCAGCGGCAGATAGTGACCTCCGTCCTTGGCCCCACTCTGGGTGCCGGTCGCAGGCAGAAGGACTTTGAGACGCCGCCGCCGCCGCTTCAGGCCGGTGAGCAGTTCCGGAGCTGGGAACTCGGCTTCCGGAACTGGACGTAAGGTGAGGGCCTGTGGGCATACTACACCCTCCCTTAGGACTCCATCCAGGCCGACCAGCTGTATGACGCTGGTCGCGCCGTCCGTGCCCTCGTCCCAGTCGCCCCTCCAGCTTCTCGCCTGGCCCTAGAGCCTTTCCTCGGCGACTTCACCTATGGCGACATCCCAGATCCTACAACCGCATGGCACGTCCTCACCTGGCCCCATCGCCTGTCCAGCGACGCTGAGATCAGTCGTCTGCTCCGGGATTTCAACTCCCTGCACATGGGGGAGACCGAGATAGTCACGGCCTACTGGCAGCGGGCGGAGGACATCCTTCGTAATCTCGGCAAATCTGCTCCGCCCCCTCTGTCCGCGCTCCTCACCATCAAGCGCGGCGCCACCAGCGCGTACGCAGACGTCTTCGTACACTACCCCCAGGACGTCCTCTCCACCATGGCGGCCCAGGGCACCCTCATGCCCTGGGCATATGAGCTCTTCCTTCACATTGGGGAAGCCCGCCAGGAGTCCCAGTTCCATCGCACGGAGGCTCTCACATCCCCTGCCGTCGCCTCCCCTGCCGTTGCCTCCGTGGCCGTCGCCTCCCCCACCGCAGCTACCTCATCGTCTTCGGGGAAGAAGAAGAAAAGCCGGAACAAGAAAGGCAAGGGTCCACCGCAACAGCAGCAGCAGCAGTCGTCGACCGGGTCCAGTGGTGGTGGCTCGGTGTGCCACAACTGTGGCCAGCCCGGGCACGGGTGGTACACGTGTCCTCTCCCGACGGACGAGGCGCGCGTCATCGCCACCATGCGTCGCCAGCGGGAGCGCCGTCTCGCCTCTGCCGCCATCGCTGCTGCTGGCCATGACACTCCGACAGCTCCGCCTATCCCGCAGACACCCGCGCCGCAGTAGTACTACCCACAACCGTCGGTGCCTCCGCTTCCTTCGTCGGCTCAGTCCTCCTACTACCCGGGCTCCGGCGCCGTCACTCCGCACTCCGTCTACACTCCTGGGCCGTCCTCCCGTGAGCGTCAGCTGGAGCAGTTCATCGCGCTCCGGCTTGGCCTGCCTCGTCCCCTTCCCCAGGGAAGTGCGAGTTGCGTCACTTCCTGCCCTCTTGCCCAGCCCTGCATGACTGAGACTGAGCTGTGGTCGTGTCCCGTTTCCTCGTCTGTCTTGCCATCTCCCGTGGTTTCCTCCACCCCACTCTTTGACGACATTGCGTGGCTTGACGATTGGCAGTCTCGTTTCGCGCCTCCTTCCATCGCGTCCGCGTCCCTTGCTTGCTGCCATGTGACCGTTAGCGATCTGGCGACCCCTGTCTAGGACCCTGCTGAGACTAGGATCATCGACTCTGGGGCCACGCATCACATGACGGCCTCTCATGAGGCCTTCAGTATGCTCGGTCCTGTAGGCGATGTCTCCGGTGTCCGGACGGGTTCCGGACAAGTGTTGCCTGTCCGTGGTGTTGGCGTCGTTCGTTTTCGTGGTCGTACCGGTGATGTCTTTCTGACCGATGTCCTCTTCGTCCCTGGTCTCGAGCTCAGCCTCCTATCCGTGACTGCCCTTGACTGCATGAGCATGGACGTTGTGCACTCGCGTGGTATCGGCACTGTGTCGTTGCGTCCGTCTGGTCTTGTCGTACTGCACGCCACCGCCCATGGCAACCTGTGGCACGTTCCTCGCCTCTCCTCTTCTCCTCCCGTCTCCTCCCCGTCGGCCGCCACAGGCCATGTGTTTGTCACCAGTACGCTTTCTCCTCAGCACACCCGCCTCTTGCACCGCCGCCTTTGCCACGTCCACTCTGCCGCCGTAGAGAGCATGCTCCGCACCCAGCCGGCCAAGGGCCTTGACCCGGAGACTTTCCCTCTCCCGTGCCCCACTGAGTNGTTGTGCACTCGCGTGGTATCGGCACTGTGTCGTTGCGTCCGTCTGGTCTTGTCGTACTGCACGCCACCGCCCATGGCAACCTGTGGCACGTTCCTCGCCTCTCCTCTTCTCCTCCCGTCTCCTCCCCGTCGGCCGCCACAGGCCATGTGTTTGTCACCAGTACGCTTTCTCCTCAGCACACCCGCCTCTTGCACCGCCGCCTTTGCCACGTCCACTCTGCCGCCGTAGAGAGCATGCTTTACACCCAGCCGGCCAAGGGCCTTGATCCGGAGACTTTCCTTCTCCCGTGCCCCACTGAGTGCATTGACTGCGCTCAGGGGAAGATGCACCGGTCCACGTACCCCTTGTCTTCTTCCCGTGCATCCGTCCCTCTCGACCTTGTCCACTCGGACGTCATGGGCCCTCTCCCCACCGAGTCCGTCGGTGAGCATGGCCGCTATGTCCTCACCCTTACGGACGACAATTCTCGCTACCGCTGGGTCTTCTGCCTCCGGCAGAAGAGCGATGTTGCCCGAGCCATTCAGGCCTGGCTTGTCCTCGCGGAGCGCGAGTGTGGCCGCTCTCTTCGCCGCTTTTGCTCTGATCGTGGTGGAGAGTACATGGGTGAGGCCACGACCTTTCTCGCCTCATGCGGGATCCACCATGAGACGTCTGCGCCCTACACACCCGCCCAGAACGACGCCTCCGAGCGGTGGAACCGTACCATGGCCGACGCCGTCCGCACCATGCGGGTCGAGTCCGGTCTCTCCGATGGCTTCTATTTTGAAGCCATGGCCTACATGACCTGGGCCTGGAACCGGATTCCCCACGATCCCCTTCCCCGCCAGTCCACGCCATACCAGCACTGGTGCGGTCGGCGCACTGACCTCCGCCCGGCTCGCGTCTGGGGCTGCGTCGCCATTGTGTGGCCGCCCGCCCCACAGCAGGGCGGCAAGCTCGCCCCCCGCGGACGCCCCTGCACCTTCCTCGGTGTGTCTCGTCAGTCCAAGGCCTGGCGCTTCTGGGACCCATCCCGACAGTGCATCGTCGAGTCCCGTGATGCCCTCTTCTTCGAGGACCTATTTCCCCGCGACCTCATCCGCTCCTGCTCGTCCGTGTCCCTCCCGTCGCGTGGGGGAGTGGTGAGTCCGTCCTCCGTCCTGTCGCTTCCGGGTGACACATCACTCCGTCCCTCTGAGCCGGTAGCCCATGTCGCGTCCTCTGGCCCCCCCAGGCCAACAGTCCCAGCCGCGTCCGCTGGCCCCGCTGATCCAGCTGCTCCCGTCGCGTCTAGACCAGCAGCCCCAGTCGCTCCCGATGCCCCCTCCGGGCCAGCAGCGCCTGTCGCGTCCGCTGGCCCCTGCGACCCAGCAGCCCCTGTCGCGTCCGCTGGCCCCTCCAGCCCAGCAGTCCCAGTCGTGTCCGCTAGCCCCTCCGGGCCGGCAGCCCCAGTCGCGTTCGCTGGCCCCTCCAACCCAGCAGCCCCGGTCGCGTCTGCTGGCCCCTCCGGCCCAGCAGCCCCTGTCGCGTCCGCTGGCCCCTCCGGCCCAGCAGACCCTTTCACGTCCGCTGGCCCCTCCGGGCCAGCAGCACCTGCTGCGTCTGCTGGCTCCTCTGGACCGACAGCCCCAGTCGCGTCCGTTGGCTCCTCCTGGCCAGTAGCCCCGTCCGCCTCCGTTGGCCCGTCGGACTCAGGGTCATCTCCTGCCCGTCCGCGCTACACACGTGGCCCAGGCGGCAGCCTCCAACCTCGGCTGACAGTGAGCGCGCAGACCATCGCACCGCGTCCCGTGGCGCCTAGACCCCCTGTGGCTCCACGTGTCTCCTCCACTCCCACGGTCGTGAGTGGGGACCCTGGCACGAAGGCTCTCAGCCTGACCGCTTCTGCCATCATCGCAGACCTTCACCCGAGCTCTGCTCTGGGCTACGCCATACTTTATCACGAGCATCGGCATGCTGTTGTGGCTGCACTCGCTCGCATCCCACCTGGGGCTCGTGATGCACACGCCCTCTCAGTCCGGTCCACAGCGCGCCCGGAGGACCCAGCCACCCTACGCGAGGCACGAGCCTCTCCTGAGGCCGCACATTGGGATGCTGCCTGCACCGAGGAGGTCGATGCTATCCGGCAGCACCACGTGTATGAACTCGTCGACCTCCCTCCAGGTCGGAAGGCCATTGGTGCCAAGTGGGTCTTTCGGTGCAAGTGGAAACCTGACGGATCCTTGGACAAGTACAAGGCCTGCCTCACAGCAAAGGGGTTTGCTCAGGTCCCTGGGGTCGATTACGACCAGATCTTCACCCCAGTCGGTCGGTTCTCCACTAGCCGGGCGCTCTTCAGCCTGGTTGCCCAGCACGGGTGGGAGCTGCATCAGATGGACGTGAGCAACGCGTTCCTCCATGGCTCACTGGAGGGTGAGGAGCTCTACATGGTGCAGCCACCATGTGAACCGAGGGGCGCCCGGCGTGACGGTCACACGCCGAGCCCTTGGGATAAACTTCCCAACCCTCGACCCCTTGGTGTGTGGGCCAGCCCTTGAGACATCGCACAACCCTATCCTAGCAGCAAGTCCGCTGCTAGTGACCGAGGTTCCCGCCGTGCGACTCTCCCGGCGGCGTTTGCACCAAGGTGCGCTGCGGAAGACTTGTAGGATCGAATGGACGTGTGCGAGGCAATGCTTGGAATACAAGCAGAGTTGGGCAAGGAATGAATCCTTAGACTTGATAGATCAGTACAAGGCAATGTACAAAGTCTCTGGGTAAGATTGGCATGCCTAGAACAACCATAGGCTTCCTTATGTACTTGCCCCTATGAGCCAGCCGAAAGCTACTCAGCGCCTCGAAGCCCTCTATCGAGGTGAAATCATGCAAATAACACATGAATCATGTAGTACGCATCACGAGCTTTCCAACGCACCAAAGAACGCCTCAATCCGTGAAGAAACGGCTAAGTTATGGCTGTTTGAGTGCTCCACGCGTGACGGCCACTGGCAGCACCGCCAGCGGTGATCACGACCGCCCGAAGCGCCCTTGCTTGCGAATGCAGCTCCAGCCGCCATCCCGAAGCGCCCATGGACCCCAATGAACCTTGCCTCATTGGCTAAGCGTCCATCCAGGGGTGCTTTGGCTGCAGTGGGCGAGAAAGTCGCTCCGCCGTGCTCGGGGTCGAACCGGTAGGTCTCCTGTTTTCTGGAGGTGTGCTTCCCACCTTTGCACGGCCGTATCTTTCTCGTCCCTGCACCGAATGACCCGGTTCTTGGGTCCATTTCATACGGTTTTTCACGTAGAATACAATGGGAGCATCAAAACATGCATCTGACTTCAGCATGATGACGTAATCACCGCCTCGACCGGTGGCTCCCATAACATCACCCCCCTCCGAGGGCGCACCGTCCCGGTGCGCTCCTGGAACGCTCGGAGGACCGTGTTGACAGCACCGCCCCTGTGGAAATCGGCTTCGGGGACCCAGCAGTTGTGCTCAGGCCCATAGCCAAGCCATTGCACCAGGTACTGCCACCCGTTACCGCGCCGACGGTGCCCGAGAATCTTCTCCACCACATACTCCTCTTCCCCCTCCACCAAGACCGGTGGGGGAGGGGCCTGTCCCCGCGCCGCGAACTGCGCATCCGGCTCCTTGTAGGCCTTGAGAAGAGAAGCGTGGAACACGGGATGGATCCCATAGTGGTCCGACAGCTCCAACTCGTAGCTCACCGCGGACCGCTTCTCCTTGACCGGAAAAGGGCCCACCCACCTTGGCTTGAGCTTGTCGCTGCCCACCCCCGCCAGCTGCAGGTTGCGCGAGCTCAACAGCACCTGTTTTCCCACCGAGAACTCCTTGGCTGTCCGGTGCTTGTCCGCTTGCCGCTTCATCTGCTGCTGTGCCTTGTGTAGCGCCTCGCGTACACCGTGCCACACCTCTGTGAAGTCACTTGTAAACTGCTGCATCGCGGGTAGGTCCGATCTCGTTGCCATGTCTGAGGGACATGCAGGCTGCACCCCATACACTACCTCAAAGGGAGACCGCCCAGTAGAGGCATGCACTGCTGAGTTGTAGGCAAACTCAGCCACCGGGAGCTTGCATTCCCATCCCTCGCCATCCGGCTCCAAGATCCCCCGCAGTAGCTGCTCCATGGTCTGATTGGTGCGCTCAGTTTGGCCATCCGTTTGGGGATGGTAGGCCGATGAAAGAGCCACACGGGTGCCCAGCTTCTTGAAGAGTTCCTCCCAAAACCGGGAGATGAAGCGCGGGTCGCGGTCCGAGACCATGCACTTCGGCACCCCGTGCAGTTTGATGACGTGTTGCAAGAGGAGTTGAGCCGTCTCTGCTGCCGTGACCTTCTCCGCACATGGAATGAAGTGCACCATTTTGCTGAACCGGTCCACCACCACCAGCACCATGGTGTTGCCCGTTGCATTCCGTGGAAGACCCCCCACAAAATCAAGTGAGATGTCCTTCCACGGACGTTCCGGCACCGGTAGCGGCTGCAGTTCCCCTGGCGCCCGTGCCCTCCGCGACTTGATTCGTTGGCACGTGTCACAGCTGCTCACGTACTCCTTGCAATCTGCTCCCATCGTCGCCCACCAATATTTTCGCGCAAGCGTCTTGAAGGTCTTGTCGTGGCCAAAATGACCACTATAGTGCGAGTCGTGCGCCTCCTCCAGCAACGCCTGTCGCAAGACGCACTCCGCGACACCACAATCTGGTTCGCCTTCTCCCGCCGCCAATACTGACCGTCCCACTTGCACCCCTTCACCGTACTTCCGGCAAATTCCTCATCCTCCGCATACCTGTGTGCAAACAGGCTGCGGATGATTGGAGATCCCGCCAGCACCGTGATCGCATGCACGCCCAAGTCCGGGCGACGCGAAAGCGGGTCCGCTGGGTTGATCCTTCTTGGTTTGTACTGGATCTCGTAGGCGAAGCCACCCTCGAGTAGCTCCATCCACCATGCTTGACGACGACTCAGGTTCGGCTGCGACTTGAGGTACTTGAGCGCGTAGTGGTCCGTGTGCACCACACACCGCCGCGCCTCAAGGTAGCACCTCCATTGCTTGAAGGCTTGGACCACCGCGAGCATCTCCTTCTCGTGGATCGGGTAGTTTAGCTCAGCCCCTTTCAGCTTCTTGGAGTAGTATGCGATAGGCTGCAACCCCTTCCCTTGGTCCTGCATCAGCACCCCGCCGATCGCATAGTCGCTNCCCTTCTTGAGCAAGTCTGTCAAGGGTGCTCCCATTGCCGCGTGCCCCCGGATAAACCTCCGGTAGTAGTTCGTAAAACCCAGAAAAACCTGGATGTCACGCACGCACGCCGGCTCTGGCCACTCCTTCACTGCTTCCACCTTTTTTGGGTCCATGCGGATTCCCCTCCCGCTGACAATGTGCCCGAGGAACTCCACCTCCTGCTTGGCGAATTCACACTTGCTGAGCTTGGCAAACAGTTGCTCCTTTCTCAGCACTTCCATCACCATCCGTAGGTGCTCTTGGTACTCCTCCATCGTCCGCGAGTAGACAAGGATGTCGTCAAGGAAGACGACCACGAACTGGTCCGAGTAGGGGTGGAACACCCGGTTCATCAACGCCATGAACGTAGCAGGAGCATTCGTTAGCCCAAAGGCATCACGAGATACTCAAAGTGTCCATAGCGCGTCCGAAACGCGGTTTTTTCCACATCCTCCTCCGCAATGCGGATTTGGTGATACCCCGACCTCAGGTCCAGTTTGCTGAAGACACGCGCGCCTCGAAGCTGGTCGAACAACTCCTCGGCCCGTGGCAATGGGTAGCGATTCTTCACCGTGATGTTGTTGAGCGCCCGGTAGTCCACGCACATCCGCAGCTCTCCTGATTTCTTCTTGACAAACAACACCGGCGCCGCGTATGGAGACACCGACGGCCGAATGAAGCCCTGGTCCACCAACTCCCCCAACTGCTTCTTGAGCTCCGCAAGCTCCGCGTCGCTCATGCGGTTGTAAGACCGCAGCGCTGGTGACGACCCTGGCACCACCTCGATTTTGTGGTCAATGTCGCGTTGTGGTGGCAGCCCCTTCGGTAACTCCTCCGGAAAAACGTCCCCGAACTCCTTGAGCACCTCCCCAACACCGGGAGGTAACTCTGGAGTTCCTGCACCTTCCCCCGGCTGCCCCTCCGCTGCTTCGACCGCTGCAATCTGCTGCTCCGCTGCTTGTTGTGGACGCACCCATGCCAAGTGAACCTGGCCACCCTTGCGCTCGCACCGCTTGAGCTGCTGCAAGTTGATGACGCGCAACTGCTTCCCCGCTTCCGC
The DNA here is from genome assembly GCA_023375785.1 of Penium margaritaceum. Classification (NCBI taxonomy): domain Eukaryota; kingdom Viridiplantae; phylum Streptophyta; class Zygnematophyceae; order Desmidiales; family Peniaceae; genus Penium; species Penium margaritaceum. The sequence continues at coordinate 272,114 of SZWC01000532.1, forward strand.
CACTTCCGACTCCTTCCCCTCACTCCGCCACAAAGGCAAAGTGATACCTTTCCCGTCCGTCTTCACGACCACCCGGTTGCACCTCCAATCCACCTCCGGATTCCAGGCGTGCAACCAATCCCGGCCGATCAAACAGTCGTAATCATCCATAGGGCAAGTGTGGAACTCCATGTCACACACCAACTCACCCATACAGACTTTGTGCTTGACAAGAGGCCTACCGCACTCCACCACTCCAGACACCTGCCGCGCCTTGGCCGACTTCCCCGGCTGCCGTGCGAGCTCCAACCTCGTCGCCAACCTGTTGTTGAAGAAGCTATGGCTTGCGCCGCCGTCTAGCAGCCCACGTAGCTTCCTCCGACCCTTAAAACTCCCCTCCGGAATCTCAAGAACCAGCTCCAGGATGATCCCTGGAATCTGCCGGATCTCACCTTCATTCCGCAACAACACTTGAGGCAGCTCCTTAATCGGCAAAAGCCTTTCAGGGCTGGTGCTGTCCCTTGCGGACGAAAGACTTGCAGCAGTAGGTCATCCCCTCCTTACTGCTGCTGCCTGTTTCCCTGCTGTGCCTTGCGCTTGGGTCAATCCCGCTTGCGATGACCCTCCTCACCACAAGCCCAGCACTTGCCTCTCGGTCCTTGCTGTCCGCCCGCGCCCCGCTGCCCGGCTTGGATTGCGTCCACCTCCATGGGCACAGCTTGACCCGGCTGCTCCACCCATGGTTGTGTTGCATAGCTGGTCCGGCGCGCATTGTAGCTTACCGTGTCGATGCGCTCCGCCGCCGAGACCAACTCTGCAAAGGTCCGCAACCCGAGCACCGCGAGTTCGCGTTGGACGAGCGGCTTCAGGCCGTCATGGTAGCGGTCATACGCCTCCGCGTCCGAGAGGTCATCAATCTGCGCCGCCAAGGCCATGAAGCGTGTAGTGTAGTCCTGGACCGATCCGCCTTGCTTGACGTGCTTGATTTTGTCACGTGCGACCCGGCTGCCGTTGAAGAGGTCGAAACGCGCCTCGAGCATCGTCTCGAACTGCTCCCACGTCTCTGGCTTCTCCGTCAACGCCCGCGCACCGAGCTGCACTTCCTGCCCCAACGGTAGACTCAGCAACGGCTGAAGCCGTGGCCCGGCCCCCAGCCCATCCGGCAATCCAGCGGCGTTCCGCCGGCACAATGCCGACCACCACTGCAGCGCCATTCCCCGGAGTAGCGTAGGTGCATACTCCAGCCTCGTGGCATCTTCTCCCACGGGAACGCCCAACGCCGTGAAGTACGAGTTCACCGTGAAGAGCCACTCACGCGCACTGCCCTTGCCGGTGTAGAACTCCGGCTCCTTCGGCTTGGGCCACCGAAAGGCAGGTGTGGATGCCAATGCAACACCCCCCAACACACTGCTCCCTTGGCCGACATACCTCGCCTCAACCTCCGCACGCAGCTGCTGGTTCTCTTGACGCAACTCGTCAAGAGCACGCCGGATCTCCTCCATGAGGTAGGCCTGGTCGTATGCCGCTGCCGCCATGATTCCGGTTGTGACGAAAAAATTCTGGCCAAACGCAGTTGTGGCAGATCTGCTGCCTCCCTTGGGTCCGCGCAAAGCCGAGCGAACGTCCACGTGCTCTGATACCAAATGTGAACCGAGGGGCGCCCGGCGTGACGGTCACACGCCGAGCCCTTGGGATAAACTTCCCAACCCTTGACCCCTTGGTGTGTGGGCCAGCCCTTGAGACGTCGCACAACCCTCTCCTAGAAGCAAGTCCGCTGCTAGTGACCGAGGTTCCCGCCGTGCGACTCTCCCGGCGGCGTTTGCACCAAGGTGCGATGCAGAAGACTTGTAGGATCGAATGGACGTGTGCGAGGCAATGCTTGGAACACAAGCAGAGTTGGGCAAGGAATGAATCCTTAGACTTGATAGATCAGTACAAGGCAATGTACAAAGTCTCTGGGTAAGATTGGCATGCCTAGAACAACCCTAGGCTTCCTTATGTACCAGCCCCTATGAGCCAGCCGAAAGCTACTCAGCGCCTCGAAGCCCTCTATCGAGGCACAATCATGCAAATAACACATGAATCACGTAGTACGCGTCACGAGATTTCCAACGCACCAAAGAACGCCTCAATCCGTGAAGAAACGGCTAAGTTATGGCCGTTTGAGTGCTCCACGCGTGACGGCCGTTGGCAGCACCGCCATCGGTGGTCACGGCCGCCCGAAGCGCCCTTGCTTGCGAATGCAACTCCAGCCGCCATCCCGAAGTGCCCATGGACCCCAATGAACCTTGCCTCATTGGCTAAGCATCCATCCAGGGGCGCTTCGGCTGCAGTGGGCGAGAAAGTCGCTCCGCCGTGCTCGGGGTCGAACCGGTACGTCTCCTGTTTTCTGGAGGTGCGCCTCCCACCTTTGCACGGCCGTATCTTTCTCGTCCCTGCACCGAATGACCCGGTTCTTGGGTCGATTTCGTACGGTTTTTCACGTAGAGTACAATGGAAGCATTAAAGCATGCATCTGAATTCATCATGATGACGTAATCACCGCCTCGACCGGCGGCTCCCATAACACCCCAGGCTTCGACGACCGCACTGGAAGAGTTTGGCGGCTGCGGAAGGCCCTCTATCGCCTGAAGCAGTCGCCTCGGTGCTGGAACCAGGTGATCAGTAGCACGCTTCTCCGTGGCAGCCTCCAGCGCAGCACCGCTGACCCTGCACTGTTCGTCAGCCCGCGAGGTCAGACCTTCGCCGCAGTTCTGGTCTACGTCGACGATCACCTCATTGTGTCGCCAGACACGGCCACCATCCATCGTGTCAAAGACTTGCTGCACGCTGCCTACCAGATGAAGGATCTCGGGTCTGCCCGAGTCTTCTTGGGCATGGAGCTCGAGCATGATCGCTCCCAGGGCATCCTGCACGTCCACCAGGCTGCCTATGTGCAGACCCTGTCCACTCGCTTCGCCGAGGACCTGCCCCTCGTGCCTAGCGCATCTTCACCCATGTCACCCGATGGTCAGATGAAGCTGAAAAGCCCTGACCCAACTGTTTTGGGGGAGCCAGTTGATGTGACCACGTATCTACGGGTCATCGGGTCACTGATGTTCCTGGCGACGATGACGCGTCCAGACATCGCGTTCGCCGTCAACCTCCTGGCCCAGTTCTCTCAGGAGCTGCGTCACCTCCACTTCGAGGCCGCGATCCGAGTGCTGCGCTATGTCGTCTCGACCCCTCGGCGATGTCTCATGTTCCACCGCCAGCCATCCGTCGTCGCAGTGGACTACACCGACAGTGACTGGGCCGACAGTCTAGACAGTAAGAGTCGCACGGGCTGGATCTTTCTGATCGGCGGCACAGCTGTGTCCTGGCGCAGTGGCAAGCGGGGGTGCATTGCACGCAACACTGCTGAGGCTGAGTACGTGGCCCTTGGCTCAGGCGCTATGAGAGTGTGTGGTTGCGTCATTTGTTGTCCAAGTTGCGTCAGTCTGTCGCATCCATCACCTTGCATTGTGACAATGAGAGTGCCATGGCCATCGCCGACAATGACGGTGTGCATCACACACGCACAAAGCACATCAATGTTGCTTATCACTATGTGTGTTCGTTGTTGCATGACGGCAGCATCAGCATTGTGTGGGTTGAGACAGCACGGCAGCTGGCTGACTTCCTGACCAAGGCACTGAAGCGGGACTCGTTCAAGAAGGTTGTGAGTTCAGTCGGCGTGCGTCTGTGAGTTGCCCTCTTTGTCTCTGGCTGCGTCTCTGCGTACCTTGGGGGAGTCCGGATATTGACCTTTTCTCTACCCGCCCATGTGCACTACGCCTGTGAGTCATGGGGGAGTGTTGGTTTTTGCGCATCTCTCATTGTGCTCTGTTGTTTCCCCCCGGCTTGTGTACATCGGCGTGCATATGACTGACGACGAGAATCGACGTTGATGGAGTGTCGTCCGGTGGAACCGACGCATGCTGAGGTCTACTCGCAGTTCGCTGCAGCCTCCTCTCTCCGGCGACGTGCTCAGCTCCATCGGCAGGCCTCCTCGGCGGTCGTGCTGCCGGCGGTCACTGCCACCGCAGTTGCTATCTGCATGCGTCCAGCGCGTCCCATCGCGTCTGCATCGTCATGTTCTGCCTAGGGTCCTTGTTGCATGCTGCATGGCCCTGTTCGGCATCATGGACCACCGTAGGTACTGCCCGGGTTCGGGCAGCCATAACTCTTTGCTACTAGTTTTCTAGCTGATTCTAACCGCACGGTTGCGTTCGCAGCGTCGGTATTATGGTGTGGTCCAGTTTTCAGGGAAAACGGACGACGCCCGGGTTTTGGGTTGTCGGGCGTCTGGCAGGGCTCACCGAGAAAACCCTGCCTGCCAGAAAATAGGTCCAGAGCTATTTTCTGATTGGCTGGTTAGCTGAGTAACAAGTTCTACACTAGTGAGGGGGAGCTAGAACTTGGAGGGGTCTCCCATTATTGCTCATTCTTTATTCCTAACCAGTTACCTTCAGTTTTCAGCTGCATTCTGACGCTAACTCTGGCGCCCGCGTTTCTGAGTAACAAACCCAGAGCTTTCAGACTTAGACTCTAGAGCAGCTGACTTAAGCAACGAGCGTGGAAGCCCGCATGCTGCATCAACAACGCTGCTGCCCCAACCTGCTGCCAAGGTTTTCTAGCTGTGACGACACGACGGGCCTCCGGACTGCACCGAGATTTCTCTAGTACCTACGACAGCGCCGGCGAGACACGGTCGATGCGTTCTGGTAGCCCTGTGGGCTTGACGGGAGCTAGGAGATTTTTCTCGGTGGGTTGAGACCCGCGCACCCGGTGGACTATACCGGTGCGACGAGGAGACCCGGTGGCTGTACTAGCGCTTTCGATGTTCGGAAAGCCGTGTGTGATGTCTGGACGTTGATTCTGAGATTTTCTGGCACTGCTCCTATTTTCTCGGTGGTCGAGACCCGAGCTGTCACGGTGCCTCGAGGAGACCACCGTTATTGTTATCATGGTGTACGCAGTGTGTTCTCCCGGCTGAATCGTTTGGGCTCAGCGGGGGTGACGGGGCCTGGTGCGGCTAGCTGCCGGCGCCCCCACTTAAGCCCGCTAGGGGCTCAGTTGTACTTTCTCCTTGTTCTTTATATTCTGCGTTCCAGACTTAGCCAAATTCTTGCCGTCTTGCATCACACTCACACACAGAGCTCATGTTCGTTTTTGCATGGGCCTGCATGCCCTAAAAATTATTTCCAATTCCCATGACCGGAGGGCGAAACACCTCCATACACATGCAGACACTAACGCTGTACAAAGCAGGAGACGAACAACTGCTGCAGGCAGTAAAAACATCACACGCAAGGTGGCACATGAGGAATCAACCTGCAACAAGGATGGGGCAGAGTCCCACGGAGCGAGTGGCCGCATGAAACTTCGAACGACCCAGAGCCTTGGTAAAAAAATCAGCACACTGCATGTCAGTGCCCACGTGGATGACTCGGATCTCACCACGAAGTGGTGCTCGATGTTGATGTGCTTTGTGCGTGCATGGAACACACCTGAGTTCTTGGCGATGGCCTCCGCGCTCATGTTGTCACACTGGAGGACCACGGGGGGAATGGACTGATGCAGTTCACGTAACAGACGGACAAGCCAGACACACTCCGCTGCACCGGCGCGTAGAGCAACATACTCTGCCTTAACAGTGCTACGTGCGATGCAATCCTGCTTCCCACTTTGCCAGGACACTGCAGTACCTCCAATGAGAAAGACGTAGCTGGTGCGGCTCTTGCCATCTGGACTCCACACCCAGTCACTGTTTGTGTACCCATCCATCATAACAGTCACCTGCTCACGAAAGCACAGGCCGAAGCGTGCGGTGGACAGGATGTAGCGCACACACCGGACTGCGGCCTCCAGTGTTCGCATGCGTGGATCCTACGAGAACTGAGCGAGCAGGTTGACAGTGAAGGCAATGTCGGGCCGTGTCGTGATGGCCAAGTACATGAGCGAGCCGATGACTCGCAGGTACAGGGTCACATCGACTGGCTCCCCCAGGTGAGCTGGGTCATCCACCTTCAGGGCGGCCTGCCCCTCTGGAGTCATGGGCGTGGAGGCCGTGCGGACGGCAGCGAGGAGGTCGGCAAAGCGCTCCCCCATAGTCTCTGCATAGCGTCCCTGATGGACACGGAGTGTGCGGTAAACACAATCGCGCACGATCTCCATCCCCAAAAAGACAGAGGCCTCACCGAGATCTTTCATCTTGTAGGCCGAAGAGAGAACGGCCTTGGTAGCATTAACTGTTCACAGGTTGGGCGATGCGATCAGAAGATCGTCCACGTAGACGAGGATGGCAGCAATCGGTGCTGCGGACTGTGAGAGGAACAGTGATGGGTCAGCATCACTCTGAACATACCCAACGCATCTCAGCGTGCTGGTGATTTCTTGATTCCAGCAACGAGGTGACTGTTTCAGGCCATACAAGGCCTTCCGCAGTCGGTACACGCGACCGGTACCATCCTCAAAGCCGGATGGCTGTACCATGTAGATCTCCTCCTCAAGGACCCCGTTCAGGAATGCGTTGTTGACATCCATCTGATGGAGTTCCCACTTGTGCTGTGCCACCTGGCTCAGCAGCGTGAGCGTGGTCGTCATCCGCCCAACAGGGACAAAGGTCTCGGTGTTGTCCATGCTAGGGACCTGAGAGAAGCCCTTTGCTACCAAGCACGCTTTGTAGCGCTCCACAGTGCCGTCTGGCTTGAGCTTCTTACGTAGAACCCACTTGGCCTTGATGGCCTTGCGGTTCCTTGGCAAGTCTACCAGCTCAAAGACGCCGTGCTCTCAGATGGCGTCGAGTTCAGCCTGGCACGCATTGCGCCACTGCTTAGCGTCGGGGGCTGACAAGGCCTCAGGCAGTGGTGGGATCGGGAGACAGTACTGGTGTACTGCGTTTAGCCAGGGCATACGCCTCAGAGGGAGGGTCGACCGTCACCATGGACTCAGCAGCGTCACGAGCAAGACCGTGCTCATGCGCAAGTAGTGCCATACCAGTGGCATAGCCAGGTTGAACCTCAGCGAGGCCACGAGTACTCAGGCCGAGGGCCTTCGTGCCCGGGTCACCGCTGACGACACTGCGCGTGGGGCGAGGGCGGAGACGTCCGCCGAGTGCCCGTGTGTAGGGATCTGACGGGCCAGGAGTAGTGGGTGCTGCTAACTCACATGCCGGTATGGACTGCACGACAGGTGCGCTACTTGAGGCTGGCGTGGCTTCAACAGCCAAGGACGGGCCCACGGCAGACGCAGGCACGTCCGCGGCCGAAGGCAAGGATGGTTCAGATCCAGACACGGACACGGACGAAGGATGAGACAGAGCCTTAGACGTGGAAGCAGGCGCAAGATCAGGCAGAGCCTCTGACGCGGAGGAAGACTCGGATGCAGACTCGGAAACGGGCGAGAGCGGAGAGTCGGGGGCAGAGGAGCAAGCCGCAGACGGGGCAGGACTGGGGGTGCCGGTGGGCACAGCCTCTGGGGACAGCCCCTGGGTTGTCGGCGGCAGAGTGACCGTACTAGCGGGGGGCATTATGCAGGGTCCGACACACCCAAGGGCATGAGCAGCACGCAGAGTGTGGATGCGAGTAAGGTCACGGAAGGCAAGATGCTCGAAGAAGAGAGCGTAACGGGAGTCGACTATGCAGCGTCGCTCAGGGTCCCAGAACCGCCAGGCCTTCGATTGTGGGGCGACGCCGAGGAAGGCGCAGATGCGGCCCTGCAGAGAGAGCTTGCTCCCCTGTTGCTCCGGTGTGAACCAGATGCAAGCAAGGGAGCCCCAGACGCAGGCTAGGCGCAGATCCGCGCGACGCCCGTACCACAGCTCGTAGGGCATGCGGTGACCTGGAAGGGGACCGTGGGGAATGCGGTTCCAGACCCAGGTCATGTACGCCATGCCCTCGAAGGCAAAGGCCTCAGGCATGGTGCTTTCGGCGCGCATGGCACGGATCGCATCCTCCATGGTGCGGTTCCAGCGCTCGGAGACACCATTCTGCTGGGGGGTGGCGGGAGCGGAGAGGTCGTGCAAAACACCAAGCTTGGTGAAGGAACGAGCCATGTCACCGAGGTACTCGCCGCCGTGGTCCGAGCGAAAGGTCTGAAGGCGGTGTGGAGACTAGCGCTCGGCCATGACCAGCCAAATGCGGACCGCAATGGCGGCATCGCTCTTCTAACGCAGATTGTAGACCTAGCGCATACGCGTGAAGTCATCACTCAACGTCAGGACGTAGCGACCGCGGTCCTCCTGAAACTTGACAAGGAGCGGATCCAAGAGGTCGGAGTGGACAAGCTCCAAGGGCCGACGAGCCCTGGAGACAGACGCAGGATAGGTGGACCGGTGCATTTTGCCTTCAGCACAGGCCAGGCAGTCAGTCGTGGATGGCGCCTCGAAGGACGCCGCGTTGAAACCGAGAACAGGCTGAGTGTGGATCAGCCTGTTGACAGCCCCCAGGTGCACATGACAGAGGCGTCGATGCAAGAGACGGTGGTGCTCGGGGGATAGAACACCAGCAACAAAAACACGAGCAGTGGGAGACGGAGGCAAGGGGGGGCACTCGCAGAGGACCCAGAGATGTGATAGAGATCATCGACGACCGTCCCACTGAGGACGGTCTCCTCGGTGTCGCGTTCAAAGATGCGAGCATCGGCAGCTGTGTGCGTGACACCCAAGCCCATCTTGGTGCAAACACAGATAGACAGTAAGCTGAGTTCCAGATCAGGGACAAAGAAGATGTCGGAGATGTGTACGGGACCAGCGGGCCCGGTGAACTGCACAACCCCAACACCCTGGACAGGGACCTCATGGCCAGCTATAGTGCGAAGAGAGCGAACAGTGCTAACAGGATGTAGGACAATGAAGGCGTCACGTCGACACGTCATGTGATGGGTGGCATCAGAGTCAACGACCCAGGTGGCGTCGGTGACACGCGTACAAGGGGCAATGTGGCACTTGGCGACGGAACAAGGGGCGACAGCAGGACGCTCGGCAGGGGACACAACAAGGCGATCAGCAGAGCGCACATGAGAAGCATGCAGCCAAGACACATCATCAGGTCCTTCATGCGCACACGGCTGGGCATCGGTATCACCATAGGCATCATCACGCAATGACACAGACAATCCACAGGCAGTAGGACCCCTCGACTCAGTCAACTCACTCGCACCTCCATGAGATGAGCGCAGGGAGAGAAGCTGGTGCAGCACGGCAATCGTCCTGTCGCGTTCGGCGAGCGCCTGGTCGCGAGGATCTGCGGAGGAGCCTGCTGTGGCGGCGGACTCCTCTGGGACGGCTGCGGTAGTGGCGGCCGAGCGGGCAGTCGCACCGGACGTCTGGCGCATGCGCGCCTCGTGCGCGTGCTGCAACCAATGGGTGATCTTGGCCCAGTCCAATGGGCGGCCTGTTAGGCGAGTGCAGTTGGGGTAGCGATGGTCTCCCCCGTAGTTGAAGCACACGAGTCGGTGGCCCGTCGTGCTGCCAGAGCCATTGCTGTCACCGCTGCTGCTGCTGCTGCCGCCGTTGTTGCTATTGCTCCCGTTGCTGCTGCTACGGCTGACACTGCTAGTGCTGGTGCCGCTGCTGGTCCCGCCGTTGGAACCACCACCTGGCGATTTGTAGCCCTTCTTCCCGTGAGCTGGAGCCGCTGTTGCTGTAGACGGCGGGGTGGAGGATGCAGCGGCAATTGCAGCTGAAGCGGTACTATGGCGAGCGTGGTTCGCGGCGTCCATGTCGGTGACCTCCAGGAAGTGGAGGGTGGCCCAACGCTGTAGGGTCCCGTCGCTCTCCATGTCGCGAAGCAGAGTCTGGTCGAAGTTGCTGAAGATGCGCGCGTAGTCGGGGTGGATGCCGTAGAGGATGATCTGGATGGCGGAGTACTACGCAGGTGCATCGTCTCCCAGCTCCTCGTACAGCTGGATCACCCGGGGCTAGTAGTCAGCTATGGACTCCTGAGCAGTCTGGCAGAGGACGTTGAAGTCGGCAAGGCACTGGGACGTCAGTGCCAAGGTGGCACCCTGAAAAAGAGTGACAGCCAGTGCCCACACCTCGTGAGGGTCAGCTCCCGAGCCAGTTAGTGGATCACCAAGGAACCGACTGAAGTCTTTGTTGAAGTCGGGGGCGGCTTTCATCAGGCCGAAGGCAGCGCGGACCGCCATCTGTGTCTGGGCGGGGTCAGACGCCTGGTATGGGGTGAGGTAGTAGGCGAGGACTCCTTTGCTCATGGCCCACATACGAAAGCGCTGCTCCCAAGACTTGAAGTCATTCCCAGTTCGGAAGACGGCCGGGTCCGACTCAAACCACTTGGGTGGCTTGACCGTCGGTAGAGCGACGGCTGAAGCCACTGCGGGACCAGGCATAGAGGAGGCAACCCCCTTGCCCAGGCGGGCCCGCAGAGCCAGCTCCTCAAAGCTCAGAGGGCAGCGAGATGAGCTCAGGCCAGCGTTGGAGCTGGAGCTCGTGCCCTGGAGTGCGACATTGGCCTCACGCGCTCTGTGGCGCGCCTCCAGGCGGATGAGGCGTGCTCGCAGCAGCTCCTCCTCACCCTCCTCGCCAAAGTCGGAGAGGGTCTCCACAACCTCATCTGCATTGCCGCCGTGAGCGAGGTGATCCTCGCCCGGGTCTGCGGACGGGTGCTGCTGCTGCTGCTGGGACGGTTGCTGCTGAGGCAGTAGGCCCCTGATCAGGTCCTGCAGCTCAGCGACCTGCTTTGTCAAAGTCAGGCGGCTCTCCGCCTGCAGGTCAGCCAACGCGCGCACCTGGCGCGCCAAGGTTGTCGGACTCGGTTGCTGCTGTTGTTGCTGCTGTTGCGGCTGCTGCTGCTGCTGCTGCTGCTGCGACTGCTACTACGGCTATTGCTGCTGCTGCTGCTGCCGCTGTGGTGACAATGGCAGCGACCGGTGTTGGCCACTGACGGAGCTGCCCTCGGTGACTGCGTCGGTGGTAGAGCTGGCGGGGGTTTGTTTCGGCATGACGGCTGGTTGTCTGGAACCCCCGCTGTCTTCTGTCGTGGAAATATCAACCGCGGAGTTGCCACTGCGGAATGTCACCGCGGAACGGTCACCGTGGAGTCACCGCGGAGATGTCACCGCGGAGCTATCACTGCGGGGTTGTCACCGCGGATCCGTCGCCTCACGTTTTATTGAGGTGGAATTCTGCGGATTTTTCCGCGGAACAACAGCCGCGGTCGCGCAGACGCGGAACGCGGCTGGGTGCCGCAACCTGCCGGGGCACCTCCGTTGGTGCGTTCCGCAACCACCGCGGAGCTCTCGCGGCTGGCGACCGCAGAGCGTCCGCGGAACTATCGCGGACTTGCGGCCGCGGAGCACCGGGGGGAGCCACCGGCGGAACACCGGCGCATTTTAGAACCACCACGGAGCTTCCACCGCGGAGTGCCGCAGATCCTCGGAACGCCGTGGAACTGCCACGGCACCGTCACCGCGGGGTCGTCACTTCAGAACGACACGAGTAACCACGGCAGAGTCGCGGCACTGTTGACGCGTTCCGTTGCGGCCGCGGAGTAGCCGTGTCTACCGCGGAGTTCGCGTCACCGCGGAGTGCCTGGAGTTCTTCCGCGGAATGACGTCTGCTGTCGCGGAACGGGTGCGGAGTTGTCGCAGACGTTTTAAGAAAACGGTCGTAAATGTGGTGGGTCCTCCCAGGACCTCTCGCCGTGACGGTGGGTGCTCCTGCTGCTGCTACTCACGGCAACGGCTACGGTCGCTCACTGGTACCGCAGTTAGTGCGCCTCTGCTACGCAGCTATGCGAGCATTGGCTCGAGGCTCTGATACCATGAAGGACAGCTTCCTAGCACTGTTGTCGCTGGCGTGGCAGTACAAGCTGGCCAGCTAACTCACTAGCACACACAGGTGGAGGCGAGAACAGCAGGGGGTTGGCTAGGGACTCAAACACAAATGTCAAAAGCTGCGAAAACTGAAATTGTGTAGAGAGAGATGACAACTGTGGCCTGAACAGCCTAAATAGTGTCATGGACCTAGTGGATGCACACACATGCGGCGCACAAGGGCGCTATTTTCTAGCAGGATAAAACAGTGGTAAAAACACAGTTTTGGTCATAACTCCCTGCACACACGTCGGCTGCACGCCTATGTGCTGTCCCACAGCACGAGTCTGCAAAATACGAGCGTTTTCTGGGCGCCTGTCGCCGCCGGTCGCCGGTCGTCTGGCACCGTCGCCAGTCTCAGGGATCTGCACGTGAATGGACATGAGCCGAGGGGTCACCGTAAGTCGTGTACGACACACACAACAACATGAGGCTATCGTCGTGGGGCCTGGACGCCACCGAGGTATCGAACCTAACCTTGGAGCGAACGAGCTCCAGGTGGTTTCTCACACGCTGGAATGAACCGGTCGTGGTCCAGAGGGATCAGCCACCAGCATCACGCGTCTAATGCATGCATGATAGAAAGATACTAAAACCACATCAACCTCTGAATCATGTGCCCCAAGTAAAGTTGCAAAAGTACCAAGTATGTCAGCTTTCACCATAATAGGCAAGCTCTTCATAACTTTGGCATTGGTGCGCTGAACACCACTTGAGCACTTGGCTGTGGAGTTGACACTGTGCACTCCATGGTGTGTACACCAGTGTTGCACCCGAGAGGTTTGATCCATATCAATAATCTGCAGTTTGTGTGTGTGTGTGTGTGTGTGTGTGTGTGTGTGTGTGTGTGTGTGTGTATGTGTGTGTGTGTGTGTGTGTGTGTGTGTG
>SZWC01000532.1:350009-382353 GCA_023375785.1 Penium margaritaceum
GAGCCCCCCCCCCCCCCCCCCCCCTCTTTGGTTCCAACAAGGGGGAAGAGAGGGGTGAGCCCCTCTCATCCCCTCATCCTTGGCACCGTCGGCACAAAGGGAGAGGAGAGGGGATGCCCCTCTCTACCCCTTCACATGGACTGACAATCCAAGGGGGAGAGGAAGGGGCATCTCTCCCTCTCCCTCCCCCCTTTCTTGATGGCCGATGGCCCTTGAGGGAGGAGAGGGGGCGTCTCATCCTCATCCCCCTCTCACTTGGGCTGACGGCCCGAGGGGGAGGAGAGGGGAAAATCTCCTCTATTTCTCATCCCCTCTCCCCTTCCCCCTCTCCTTCCAGTATGGCCGATGGTCCAGGGGGAGGAGAGTGGACGATATCCTCCTCTTCCGTCCCTCTCAAATGGGTCGACGGCCCAAAGGTGGAGGAGAGTGGAAGTTCTCTCCCCCCCGTCCCCCTCCTTAAGAGTGAAACAGCCAAAGGGAGAGGCGAGGAGGCATCCCTCCCCTCTTCCGGCATGGTGGCCCATGGGGGAGGAGAGGGGACGTCTTCCCCTCACCCCCTCTTACTTGGGCTGATGGCCCAAGGGGTTGAAGATGGGACAACCTCCCCTCTCGCTCCAACATGGGCTGAAGGCCCGACAGGGAGAGATGGGAGAATCTCCCCTCTCCCTCTCCCCTCCCACATGGGCCGATGATCAAAGGGATAGGAGAGAGGAAAATCTCCCCCCTCTCCCCCTCCCATATGGCCGACGGTCCGAGGGGTGGACAGGGGGCATTCTCCCCTCTCATCCCAATCTCAATTGGGCAGATAGTCTGAGGGAGAGGAGAGGGGACGATCCCCTCTCTCTCTCTCCCCTCTCCCATGGGCCAATGTCCCAAGGTGGAGAGGAGGAAGCTTTTCTCCCTCAACTATGTAAATCTGGCGCTCTAGTGGAATGCTTGGAAGAATTCAAATGACAAACAAAAAACCGACAGTTTTCCACGTAATGTTTGAAATTCGCTAGGTGAAATGGAGGCAACCTCAAAGTTTGGGATTTCTCCTAAGAAAACCCGGAAGGGGTGATCATTAAGGCGCCATGACATGGCTTAATTCGGGCCATACCTGCGCTTCACAACTTTGTTTGCCTAAAAGGGCCATTGCAACATACTTCGGGTTGCAAAACTACATCGGTGACGTACATCGAGACAAATTATTGAGTAAAAAAGAACAAATAATAAAATCACTGAATGGATTGCGATCACTCAGTGACTCGTTTACTTACCCCAAAAATGAAAACCGTGCAAACTGCATAAAAGCAGTGTCAAATACACGGTTACACAAGTGTTGACTACATAATGGACGTCACTGTCGGTTGTACTAAAGACATTTCCGGTGTAAAATTCACCACTTGAAGTAAGTGCTTGTTGTACTTTAGTCACGGATAACGAATGCAAGTGTGTGTGATGCTAGTGCCGAATACACTGCTCATGGTCTTCGGGAGACATGGCCAAAACAAACACCGATTGCACATCCTTGTGGGTTTCAATTGCACCAAGGATGCCGGATAAGTCATTTGTGCTTAAACTTTGATAAAATGAGAATGTGAGTGCCGATCACACTCAACACAGAGAGATGGTAAAAATCCATGCACGAGGGTCAATTATAAAAAACTGATAAGTGCCGGTTGCACTTGGAATGTGACCAACATGGAAGATATAATTGTAGCATTTATGCCGATGCCAAACGCACAAAAAAAACATAAGTGTTGAATGCATGGTCGACGAATGCGTCGGTTATAACTTGACACTTGTACTGAATGCACTGTTCTCATAAATACTGACTGTAGGATTGACAAAAGCTCCGGGTTGCAAATCTGGCATGGATGCCAAATGCACCACTAACGTGAGTGCCAAAAGCACTATGGACATGAGCTTGTCTGGAAAAACTCCCCATGTCATTGTCGATGATACGGCACACGTCATAAGTATCGATTGTATCAATAACATGGGTGTTGATTGCAACCTATTGCTACAACTACCTTTCTTATAAAAAACCACGGAATAAAAGCATATGATCTATGCTTGTGCTGGTTCTACTGGCAAGTACACCAAGGTTGTTACACGACGCACCAAAAATATGTCATTTGAGAGATGTCTTGACGAACTCGAGGATTGTCATTATGCCAACTTCTCCAAAGAGAGAACTGACGGTATGACTCAAAACAACCACACACCGTTGTGGTGATAAGAGGCATGCCTGGATGGCACAACAAAAATGATACGATCTCAGTCGTCACCGACAGCGAAGACTACCTAAATTTAAGAATGTTGTCTCTTCCAATAGCAGTACAAAAAGATACTTGTGAAGGAGTACGACCAGTTTTTTAATGAATGGATTACATGTGTTAGGAGGATGACTCCTTGAACTTGGACCATGCTAAAGGTGGAAAAATTCCTCCGTACCCGTAGATGGAACGTGTTAAACAAGCCGGTTGAGCACTACTTCCAAAAGATGTGCGGCATGCATGATGGCAAGAGGTCAGCACGTTTGACCAAGTACCAAAGGGCCCCCTCTTTTCAAGGTATGTGACTCGACCCATTGTAGTTTACTCATGTAAAATTGAGTACAAGATCATAACAATTTTGTGGAATTTGATCAAGCTGACGATATGAGTGATTTTTTTGATAGAAAATGATGATACCACTAGACCAGGCAAGTGGGTGCATGAAGTTCTCTATAACAGTTGAAAGGCAAACGTGATCATTAGACAACTCAGCCTGTATGATAAGTAGGTCATGAGATGTTGAACAGGTCTATTGTGTCAGCACGCCGTCTTTCATCCTAAAGGGCTAATATCATGGTGATTGTACACAGTATGTACCGGATGCATCAGTACCTTTCAGAGGTTCTATGCATAGGTCGTCATAGCCAATACAAATATTGGTTTGTGATTGAACATATCAAGGATGATATCATCGAATAAGTACTCAATGGCAAATTCATTGACACTGTATCATTCGGTGAGTGATGGATAAAAATTGTGGTACTCGAATGGTATCGACGAAAAAAAGGTTCATGAGTGTACTGACAATATGATCAAAAGATATTGATGATCTTCAATGGGGATTGTGAATACATCAAAGAGGTGTAAGGGCTCTCCCATGGGTCCTTAATGATTTGAGACATCGTAGTGTGGCGATCAAAAACGATAGAAGCCACTTCCCGATGTGTGACAAAGATCGACTGAATGTCAAACACGTGTAAAATATGAAGGAAACACCTTCAGTTTGTAATCACACGATGAGTGAATATGTCATGGATATTGAAAGACAAAATTGCATAAACGGACGTCAGCGAGATGAGTTCATCCACTATTCTATGAAGATTCCATTTCAGGAGAAAATGGGTGATACCCCTTTTTCCACTACTGCACTTCCAGGACAATATGACAACCGCAGAGTTTTCCACGAACCAACTACGACATAGTTCGGATCATGTCATGGACTAGGTTTTGCGTACAAAACTAACTAACATGGAGAAAGTCTATATGCTAGTTACATTATACTAACAATGTTTTTGCATCCATATCTTGGTGGTCTGACTAACCACATAACGAGTCACAATCATTATTGTGACAAAGCAATGACCGATGTATTGTAACCAAATATTGATGTGAAAGGAATCATCAAGATGAACCTTGAGAAATGATATTTCTCATCAGATTCTGTTGATGTTTTGAGAAAGTCTCAAACTTGAGGGCATCATGACACGGTACAACAATCGTGTATGTCAAGCTTTTCAAACATTGTGCGGGTGAATGAGGTTCATGCCAGAGGTATGGTGTAGCACCATCCATGTGAAATGCATGTACTAAATAAAGCCAATATCTGATCTTTTAGAGCTTCATCAATCTCCTAATGAGATCATGGTGACTACACTGTAGTCAAATCACTCTTTGTTAAGCTAGAAGGTCGTGGTGAAACGACAGAACTCCTTTACATTTGGAGATGGTTTAATGTATGTACATTGCCAAACACAAGTAGAAAATACATTCCTATGTTGCCATGGTGGTATCCAGAACGGTGGTTGTTGGTCAGATGTCTTCAATAAGGGCGATACCCTCTACAAGTTCCTCGGGTTAGACATATGGATATACTCTATTAAGTGGAAGTACCAAATTTACACAATAGAAAACATGAAAGCAACACAAGTTGTTGTGACTTGGTAAACACGTCCCAAGAAGTACTCTTGGAATTCATTTCCTACGATACCTTTTCCACAAAAGGATGTGTGTTTTGTATCTATAAAAGGAGAATTATGACTTCCTCAAAATGATGGGCAAGAGAACAGTTCATTTTGGTTTCTCCAATGGATCCCTAGGATGTGATTACATGAAAAGAAAAAAAGTTAAGAACCGATCGTTCCAAGATTACCGGATTTGATTCAAAAGTGTTCAATCACAATTACATGGAATTGACACCCAGAAGGTGTCCTTCCAACTTGTACCGCATGGATTTTGACCATGATACACCCGTTCGGTGAACGCCATATATTGAATGCTTCATTCGTGGATGTAATCCACAATCGTTGAGATCGGTTATCTCAACTAACCTAGTTGAAAGCAATGTGCTTTTGACAGGAACGTGGGCAGCAACGTATGGTACCCATCTAACACATAAAAGAGGGGGTGATGGTTGAGACCAAAATAATCTAGATCGGAGCATTGTCTGATGATGGACTTTGACGGCAATTGTATATGCCAGATGACCGATGCCGCCTCCTTCAAAGATGAGCGCAATCTTTGAAAAGGAAAAACAATTGTTCTCAGCAACCGTGTCTTAGAACCTTGGTGCATCCCAACAGTGACATAAAGCTAGCATATGAGTTGCACGGGCTTGGTGGAGCTTGGTTGAGCACAACCAACTAATCCACGGATGCTAAAAGAGGTCTGGTAGACCTGCGCGTGGTCATGAACACATCATTGCAAACCAAGAGGACTGATGTCCGAATCTTGAATTGCACGTAGTGACAATACTGCAGGGAGGTACCACCTTGGCAACAACCCCTCGAAACAGATAATGTCAGAACGAGATGAGAAGTGTTGTGTGGATTTGGATAACTTTAGCAGGGGCGCTCGGCTACTTGGTTACAGGGAAACCCCTTGCAAAGGAGGAGAAGGCATCACTACAACAAATTGCTGAATATGTACCACAAAAAATATGGACAAATTCATCCCATGTACCCTCTTCCAAAGCAGCAAGGCATTGTTGAAAATGTACGTCCTACATGCATCAATTATGTGACTGAGACATACGTGTAATGAGTCTTTGATGAAGACTAACCAAAACTTATGAAGAAATGTACAAGGATCATACGTGTCTCATCTTGGCAAGAGCTAAAGAGATCACGCGATCAACACTCGATGTTGTGTGCGAATGACCATAATCACAAAAAAATGTTGACATGGCCACCCCGAACCACAGAAAATCAATATCCACCCCGGCACATCGATGTGATTCCCCCTCCCACGTCGGCCACCCCGGAATAACGGGTTCGACTGGGCTACTGGGGTGGAAATGTACAATCATCTGGATTGTACTGGGCGCAATATGCATGCAAGATGCCCTCTTTTTTGCTGAGGCAGTCGCGGATCGTCTCTATGGTCGATCAAATTTCAGCAGTCTCGCGTGGTCAGCCGCGCTGACTCACGCTGGCAGCACTTGACGCGTCACCAAGTGATGAGCTCTGCCAGGTGGTGAGCTGCCCTCAAATCCGGATTGATTTTTAGTTCATATATGCTCAATCACCTCACCCCTGAAAGTGTGAATCGACAAGTGTATTGGGATGTGAACACATAAGTGAACATGGACTTCTAACAAAAAGTAGCACAAAGTACATCTAATCCATATAAATGAACACCTTCTGTGATGAATGTATATTTGGACTCTAGTTACATGGAGTGATGTTGATGATTTTTGAAAAATGTCTGCATATAAGAATACACTTTTTGATACACCAATTCTTGAGTGTATGAATTTAGGGTGATTAACCATAACTCTTTTAGTTATCGAAGTTTAGATTGCAAAGTTTGGCATTCGGAGCTAATAGATGTGGACTCGCTGACTGACACGAGGTCTGAAGTTTGAAGATCAAATGTCGGAGGTTTGAGGTTTAAAATGACTCATTTTTGCGATTGAGTTTTGGGAATCGTACTTCAGATCTAACACTTTGATGTCGGAATTTTGAAGTTCGCTGTTCTGAATCGTACTTCAAATTTTGAAGTTTGAAGCTCGATGTTTAAAGTTAAAATTCTGACTTTTGGTTTTCAGGTTTCACTTGTAAGTCGTAATCATATACAGTTTGATGACATAATGTCTTGCAATGAGCATGCAAATTCTGATCAAAAGCATAGCTTCAAACTTGACATGCTCAAGGAATTGAATGGGGAGGGGGGGGGTTCTGGCCGCCCCAAATCTTTGGAAGGCAATGTCACTGACTCGCCGTGTCAGACTTGCTCGGTTGGCGGCAAGGAGCCGCCGGGGACAGGGGATGGGAGGAGGGAGGGGGGTGGGGATGGGTTTGGCACTTGCTGTGCACGGACGTCGAATGAGAACTTGATCCATATCGATGCCCCATTGATGTGGATCGCGGTTCCGCGGCCGCGGTGGTAGGGTCACCCTGAAACTGTCACAAATACTACACATGTGTGTGGTTTACTGTGCATGAACGTGATGAAACCGTGTTGCAGATGAAAAGATTTCACACGTGTGCCTACCAGCGTTCGGTAGGCTCGTGAAGCAGCTGATGCCTATCTTTGAGAGAAGGCAATACAGGAGGAGTTGAGTGCTCTCAAGTAACATGATGTCTTTGAGCTTGTCAACATCCAAGCGGACCGTAAGGCTATCTCAGCTCACTGGGTCCTTCACTGCAAGCTGAAGCCCATTGGCAAGATTGACCGGTACAAGACCCGGCTCACTGTACAGAATCTTCACAAGTCCCTAGGGTTGACTTTAATGAGACGTTTGTTCCAGTCGGCCGGTATACCTGTGCTCACGCTCTTCAGAGTCTGGTACCACAGCATGACTGGAAATTGCAGTAGGTGGATGTCAACAGTGCATTCTTGCATGGAAGTCTTGAGAAGGAGTACATGATACAGCCACCAGGTTTTACCAGTAGCATGAGAAGGATTTGGTGACTGCGTAAAGCTCTCTACGGGTCAAGTAGTTACCGCACTGTTGTTACATGGAGATTTCGTCTTCTCTTGAAAGAGGTGGCTATCGGCGTAGTACTGTGGACCCAACTCTCTTTTTGAGTGTCCCTTTGGATCACTTTGTGGCAATTCTGGTCGACGTCGACGATCTGCTCATTACCTTTCCTAGCACCACGACTATCTAGTCAGTCATGGCTCACCTGCAGTCCACGAACGAGATGAAGGATTTAAGCTGAGCTCGGGTGTTTATGAGGGTGGAGCTAGGGCGTGATCGCAAGCGTTGCACTTTGCACATACAAGAGACTACCTATGTCCATAGTCTGGGCGAGCGCTTCGCGTCCTTCCTTGGTGACGTGCTCACTGTTTCTATGCCGATGACACAAGAAGGTTAACGTCTGCTGAATTCTCCTGATCCATCGCAGCCAAGGGAGATAGTTCATGTTCGTGTAATGAAATCTCTCGTGTACCTTGCCACCACCATTTGGGCAGATATGGCTTTCTCGGTCAACTTCTCGGCCCAGATCTTGTGGCAACCTCATCAGAGACACCTTGAGGCTGCTCTGCATGTAGTCCACTTTACACTCTCTACGGTGCCTGTATGACTATGCTATAGTTCACAGCCCTCTATGGTTGTCGACGGCTACAGTGACTGTGATTGGGCACATGACACAGGTGCTAGCAATCCCACTAGTTACATCTTTCTTATTGGCGGGGCTATTGTTTCTTGGAAGCGTGGAAAACAAGGGAGTGTCGCGCGCAGCTTGAGTGAGGCCGAGTATGTGGCACTCAATGTAGGTACGTGTGAGAGTGTCTGGTTCACCCGCTTGTAACAGTTGCATGTTCCCATCCGCTACATCAGCCTACGCTGCGGTCATTTGAGCACAAAGGCGTTGTCTGAGCACAATGGCATGCACCATTCCCGCATAAAGTACGTCAATATTGTGCATCACGTTGTACCAAAGCGCATTACTACTGGAGAAATTCAAGTTGTCTGGGTTGATACTCGTAAGAAGCATGCTGACTTTCTCAACAAAGCTCTGAGCAGTGGCATGTTCAAGGCAGCTCTGCATGTTGTTGGTTTGCTGCGTGCTTGTGATGTCCCTGATTGATGTTCATGTGCCTCCTTTCTGCTCAAATCATGATCTCTTGTGGCATGGGATATGTGGCTCACTTTGTTCATGTGTGCAGGCCATTCGCCAGTGGGTCATGGGGGAGTGTTGTTAATAGGTGCA
Organism: Penium margaritaceum; assembly: GCA_023375785.1. Lineage (NCBI taxonomy): Eukaryota > Viridiplantae > Streptophyta > Zygnematophyceae > Desmidiales > Peniaceae > Penium > Penium margaritaceum. Next base: position 358,429 of record SZWC01000532.1, read on the forward strand.
AGACATGCAAGTGACCTCTTGGCGTCCACAACATCCATTCTCGATGTGCGTGAGATCTTGATTGTTGTTATTAGCTTAACATGCTTGGTTTCAGCTTAGCAAAACATGGAGCAAATATGACAGGGGGCATGCACCCTTATACGCTCGTGGTCGATGTGGTTGACAGTGATTTGGAAAACCTAGGCAGCAGGTTGGGGCAGCAGCGTTGTTGATGCAGCGTGCGGGCTTCCACGCTCGTTGCTTAAGTCAGCTGCCCCCTCAGTCTGCTGCTCTAGAGTCCAAGTCTGGAAGCTCTGGGTTTGTTACTCAGAAACGCGCGCGCCAGTGTTTGCGCCAGAAAGTAGCTGAAAACTGAAAATGACTGATTAGGAATGAAGAATGAGCAACGATGGGAGACCCCTCCAAGTTCTAGCTCCCCCCCACTAGTGTAGAACTTGTTACTCAGCTAACCAGCCAATCATAAAATAGTCCTAGACCTATTTTCTGGCAGGCAGGGTTTTCTCAGTGAGCCCTGCCAGACGCCCGACAGTCCAAAACCCGGGCGTCGTTCGTTTTGCTTGAAAACTGGACCATACCATAATACCGACGCTGCGAACGCAGTCGTGCGGTCAGAATCAGCTAGAAAAATAGCAGCAAAGAGTTATGGCTGCCCGAACCCGGGCAGTGCCTACGACACTCAGTGACGTCAAGCAGGGCCACACAGCAAGAGACATGGACCCTAGGCATAGCATGACGATGCAGACGCAATGCCACAACCATAAACAAAGCTGAGTGCATGGAAACAACATCTGTAGTGCCAGTGACCGCCGGCGGCCCGACCGCCGCGGAGGCCTGCCGATGGAGCTGAGCGCATCGCCGTAGGGAGGAGGCTTCAGCAACCGGTGCGTGGGCCTCAGCGCGCGTCGGCTCCACCGAGCGATACTCCAGCAGCGTCGAGTCTCGCCGTCAGTCATCTGCATGCCGATGTACACAAGCCGGGAGGACACAACAGAGTACAATGAGAGATGCGCGAAAACCAACAAGTCATGCATTTATCAAACACATGAGGCTGGGTTGCGGATCTCTCGGTACCACACGACAGAGTTATCCCGGCGTGTGAGAAACCACCGGAGACTCGCTCGCTTACCGGTCTAGTTCTATCCCTGGTGGCGTCCAGGTCCCATGTCGAATCCCTCGCGTAGGTTGCCTGGTCAACTGGCTGTTATCACCTCGTTGCCTCATGATTCGCCACTCACTTGTTGTTGCTAGGTGTTTTCCAAGGAAAGCTTGGCATGCTCCATTGTATGGCCATGCACGTGGCCCTCACCTAATGTGTGTCACGATCTGCATACTAGCAAGTATGTCCACCTACAGTCACACACACATTCCCTTGCTTTCTCTCTCATTTTTCCATTCCCTTATTAGGAACCACAATTGGAGGCTCACAAGCTTTTTCACCTGCCTTACCCTCTAATGCTCACACCTTCCTTTGTTTGAGCTCTAATCGCCATGACTACCTCCTAACCTTTGCGTCTCATGTGAGTTTTCAATCTATTTTGTAACGGAAAAGAAGGCCCACTGTTCATGTTGCTGGAAGGATGGTCCCCTATTTATTTTTTGGTTTGTCCAGGTGTTCCCCATTGCGAAGGGTCCTCACAAGGACCCTCTTCAACACTGTGAAGGAGCTTGTACCTTCTTACAGAATAGTTCCCCACAGAAAGCAAGAGCAAGCATAAGCAAGTAAGCACGCATTATCAAGTAAGTAACCATCTCAAGCATATGTGGTCCCAAAAAAATCGCTGCATTCATGTGAGATACCCAGAGTGTGTGTGATCAAACATGTGACCGCAACCTAATTGCCAAGTGTCAAGTCGCAACTGGGCCTCCTAAAACCCATGTTGCTGCAGTTCCCCACAGAACCTCCTCCTTTACCACCACAGGAGAAGAGCACAGCCAAGGCCCTGAACAGTCCAGGAGTCGCCCTTTCCGAGGTGGAGACACCTTGGATAAGGGAGGCAAAAGAGTAACCGGCATGATGCTTGCAGTCAGTGAGATGTCGCAAGAAGCTCGCACTCATGTAGTCTCTCGTCTAGCGCCAAGCAGGCAGGTTCTGGGGACACCATGACCTGCTCCGCGCAGTGAGATCCTCGGAGGTTGCATTACTTGCCTGTTGTCAAATTTCACTTCATGCTACATTTCCTCTTCCCGAAATTGAATCTAGGGCAGTTGTAAGTGCAGCTCCCTGGAAGGGTAGGGGGAAGATGAGAAGGGGGGATCAGCAAGATGGACAGAAAGTACAGCAGTCACAAGAGAGGGCGGAGGATAGATGGACAAGCAGCAAGACGAGGGAGAAGATGGGACAGGATAGAGGAGGTGAGAGAAAGAACATGCCCAAGAAACAAGCCAGAGGCAGGAGTGGGATAGAGAAAGAGAGAGAGGGGCTTCAGGAAGGTGGGGGTGACAGACAGAGGGCGCGAAAGAGCAGAGCTCGGAAAGCAACAGACGGGACAAAGCAGAGGGAGAGCGAGCGACCATGACGATAACAAAGCTCATTATCACGGTCAACAACGGGCCTCCGACATTCCCCCCTTCGTCCGTCGGTGCACGCCTGCGGCGGCACCGGGAGGACACAACAGAGTACAATGAGAGATGCGCGAAAACCAACACTCCCCCATGACTCACAGGCGTAGTGCACATGTGCGGGCAGAGACACAGACAACGACCAGACTCCCCCAGACCACGCAGCGATGCAAGCAGGGACAAAGAGAGCAACTCACGGATGCACGCCGAATGAACTCACAGCCTTCTTGAACGAGTCACGCTTCAGTGCCTTGGTCAAGAAGTCAGCCAACTGTCGTGTTGTCTCAACCCACACGATGCTGATGCTGCCGTCATGCAACAACGAACGCACATAGTGATACTCAACGTTGATGTGCTTTGTGCGTGTGTGATGCACACCGTCATTGTCGGCGATGGCCATGGCACTCTCATTGTCACAATGCAACGTGATGGATGCGACACGCTGACGCAACTCGGACAACAAACGACGCAACCACACTCTCACACGCGCATGAGCCAAGAGCCACGTACTCAGCCTCTGCAGTGTTGCGTGCAATGTACCCCTGCTTGCCACTGCGCCAGGACACAACTATGCCGCCAATCAGAAAGATCCAGCCTGTGCGACTGTTACCGTTCGGACTGCCGGCCCAGTCACTGTTGATGTATCCCACCGCGACCACAGACGACTGACGGCGGAACATGAGACATCACCGAGGAGTGGAGACAACATAGCGTAGTACTCGGATTGCGGCCTCGTAGTGGAGGTGACGCGGCTCCTGAGAGAACTGGGCCAGGAGGTTGACGGCGAACGCGACGTCTAGGCGCGTCGTCGTTGCCAGGAACATCAGTGACCCGATGACTCGCAGGTACGTGGTCACGTCAACTGGCTCCCCCACAACAGCTGGGTCAGGACTCTTCAGCTTCACCTGGCCATCGGGTGACATGGGTGAGGATGCGCTCGGCACGAGTGGCAGGTCCTCCGCAAAGCGGGTGGACAGAGTCGGCACATAGGCGGCCTGGTGGATGTGCAGGATGCCCTGGGATCGATCATGCTCGAGCTCCATGCCCAGGAAGACTCTGGTAGAACCGACATCCTTCATCTGGTAGGCGGCGTGCAGCAAGTCCTTGACATGCTGGATGGCAGCCGTGTCTGGCGACGCAATGAGGAGATCGTCGACATAAACCAGAACAGCGGCGAAAGTCTGGCCTCGCGGAATGACAAACAGTGTGGGGTCAGCGGTGCTACGTTGGAGTCCGCCCCGAAGGAGCGTGCTGCTGATTTCTTGGTTCCAGTACCAAGGCGACTACTTCAGGCCATAGAGGGCCTTCCGCAGTCGCCATACTCTCCCAGTGCCATTGTCGAAGCCTGGGGGCTGCACCATGTAGAGCTCCTCACCCTCCAGTGAGCCATGGAGAAACGCGTTGCTCACATCCATCTGATGCAGCTCCCACCCATGCTGGGCGACCAGGCTGAAGAGCGCCCGGCTAGTGGAGAATATGCCAACTGGGGCAAAGATCTGGTCGTAGTCGACCCCAGGGAATCTAGGCAAACCCCTTGGCTGTAAGGCAGGCCTTGTACTTGTCCAAGGACCCGTCAGGCTTCCTCTTGCACCGAAAAACCAACTTGGCACCGATGGCCTTCCGACCTGGAGGAAGGTCGACGAGGTCGTACATATGGTGCTGTCGGATAGCAGCGAGCTCATCGGCGCAGGCAGCGTCCCAGTGTGCGGCCTCAGGAGAGGCTCGTGCCTCGTGCAAGGTGGCTGGGTGGCTGTGGAACGGACTAAGAGAGTGTGTGCATCTCGAGCCCCTGGTGGGATGCGCGCGAGTGCAGCCACGACAGTGTGCCGATGCTCATGATGGAGCATGGCGTAGTCCAGTGCGGAGCCCGGGTGAAAGTCTGCAATGATGGCCGAGGTGGTCAAGCCAAGGGCCTTGGTGCCAGCGTCCCCACTCACGACCGTGGGAGTGGAGGCGACACGTGAACCCACGGGGGGTCGACGCGCCATGGAGCGTGGTGCGAGAGTCCGCACGCTCGTTGCCGGTCTGGGTCGGAGGCTGCCACCTGGGCCACTTGTGTAGCGTGGTAAGGCAGGAGATGGCACTGAGTCCGACGGGCCAATGGAGGCAGACAAGGTTGCTGGTCTAGAGGGGCCAGCGGATGCAACCGGGGCAGCTTGCCCGGATGGGCCAGCGGATGCGACTGGTGCTGCTGGCACGTAAGGGCCAGCTGACACAACTGGAGCTGCCGGTCCGGAGGGACCAGCGAATGCGACTGGGGCTGCTGGCCCGGAGGGATTTGCGGGCGCGTCTGGGACTGCCGGACCGGAGGGGCCAGCGGTCACGACTAGGGCTGCCGGTCCGGAGGGACCAGCGGACGCGGCTGGGGCTGCTGGCCCGGAGGGACTGGCGGGCGCGTCTGGGACTGCCGGACCAGAGGGGCCAGTGGACACGACTGGGGCTGCCGGCCCGGAGGGACCAGCGGACGCGTCGAGGATTGCCGGCTCGGAGAGACCAGCGGACACGACTCGGGCCGTGGGCCCGGAGGGGCCGGCAGACGCGACTGGGGCTGCCGGCTCAGAGGGACCAGCGGACGCGACTGGGGCTGTTGGCCCAGAGGGACCAACGGACGCGACTTGGACTGCCGGCTCAGAGGGACTGGGGGATGTGTCACACGGAAGCAACAGGATGGAGGACGAACTCACTCCCCCACGCGACGGGATAGACACAGATGAGTCGGAGCGAATGAGGTCGCGAGGAAACAGGTCCTCGAAGAAGAGTGCATCCCGGGACTCAACGATGCAGTGCCGAGAGGGATCCCAGAAGCGCCAGGCCTTGGACTGATGAGAGACACCGAGGAAGGTGCAGAGACGTCCACGGGGGGTGAGCTTGCCGCCCTGCTGCGGGGCGGGCAGCCACACCATGGCCACGCAGCCCCAGACGCGAGCCGGGCGGAGGTCAGCGCGCTAACCGCACCAATGCTGGTAAGGTGTGGACTGGCGGGGAAGGGGACCGTGGGGAATCCGGTTCCAGACCCAGATCATGTAGGCCATGGCTTCAAAGTAGAAGCCATCAGAGAGACCGGACTCGACCCGCATGGTGCGGACGACGTCGGCCATGGTACGGTTCCACCGTTCGGAGACACTGTTCTGGGCGGGCGTGTAGGGCGCGGATGTCTCATGGTGGATGCCGCGTGAGGCGAGAAAGGTCGTGGCCTCGCCCATGTACTCACCACCGCGATCGTAGCAAAAACGGTGAAGAGGAAGGCCACACTCGCGCTCCGCAAGGACAAGCCAGTCCTGGATGGTGCGGGCGACATCGCTCTTCTGCCGATGGCAGAAGACCCAGCGGTAGCGAGAGTAGTCGACGGTGAGGGTGAGGACATAACGGCCATGCTCGCTGAAGGACTCGGTGGGGAGAGGGCCCATGACGTCTGAATGGACAAGGTCAAGAGGGGCGGACGCACGGGAGGAAGACAAAGGGTACGTGGTCCGGTGCATTTTCCCCTGAGCGTAATCAATGCACTCAGTGGGGGCACGGGAGGGGGAAAGTCTCCGGGTCAAGGCCCTTGGCCGGCTGGGTGCGGAGCATGCTGTCTACGGCGGCAGAGTGGACATGGCAAAGGAGGTGGTGCAAGAGGCAAGTGTGCGAAGGAGAAAGCGTGCTGGTGAAAAACTCATGGCCTGTGGCAGCCGACGGGGAGGAGACGGAAGGGGAGAATGAGAGACGGGGCACATGCCACAGGTTGCCACGGGCGGTGGCGTGGAGTACTACGAGACCACATGGATGCAGCGACACAGTGCCAACACCACGTGAGTGCACAACGTCCATGGTCATGCGGTCAAGTGCAATGATGGACAGGAGGCTGAGCTCGTGACCAGGGACGAAGAGGACATCGGTTAGAAAGACGTCACCGGCAGGACCACGGAAACAAACAACGCCAACACCACGGACAGGCAACACCTGTCCGGAGCCCGTCCGGACACCGGAGACATTGCCTACAGGACCGAGCATAGTGAAGGCCTCACGATAGGCCGTCATGTGATGCGTGGCCCTGGAGTCGATGATCCAGGTGTCAGCGGGATCCTAGACCGGGGTCGCCAGATCGCTAACAGTCACATGGCAGCAAGCAAGGGACGAGGACGCGGTGAAAGGAGGCGCAAACCGAGACTAGCAATCGTCAACCCATGCAATGTCGTCATAAGAAGGGATAGAGGAGACCAGGGGACACGACCGTAGATCATTCTCAGTCATGCAAGGTGGGACAGGAAAGCAGGAGGTGATGCAACTCGCACTTCCCTGGGGAGGAGGGCGCGTCAAGCCGAGTTGGAGCGCGATTAACTGCTCCAGTTGACGCTCACGGGAGGACGGCCTGGGAGTGTAGACCGAGTGCGGAGTGACGGCACCGAAGCCCGGGTAAGGGAGGGACAGCGCCGATGATGGGAACGGAGGCGCCGATGCCTGTGGGCAGTACTGCAGCGTCACGGGTGTTTGCAGGACTGGCGGAGCTGTCGGAGTGGCGGAGCTGCTGGACGAGGTCGAAGTGCCAGGGCCAGTAGCAGCGACGGCGGTAGAGGCGAGACGGCGCTCCCGCTGGCAACACATGGTGGTGATGACGCACGCCTCGTCCGTTGGGAGAGGGCACGTGTACCACCTGTGCCGGGACTGGCCACAGTTGTGGCAGACCGAGCCACCACCGCTGGACCCGGTCGACGGCTGCTGCTGCTACTGTTGTGGCGGACCCTTGCCTTTCTTGTTCCGGTTCTTCTTCTTCTTCCCCGAAGACGATGAGGTAGCTGCGGTGGGGGAGGCGACAGCCACGTAGGCAATGGCAGGAGAGGCAACGACAGGGGATGCAAGAGCCTCTGTCTGATGGAGCTGGGACTCCTGGCGAGCTTCCTCAATGTGGAGGAAGAGCTCGTATGCCCAGGGCATGAGGGTTCCCTGGGCCGCCATGGTGGAGAGGACAGCCTGGGGGTAGTGCACGAAGACGTCTGCGTACGCGCTGGTTGCGCCGCGCTTGATGGTGAGGAGCGTGGACAGAGGGGGTGGAGCAGATTTGCCGAGACGACGAAGGATGTCCTCCGCTAGCTGCCAGTAGACAGTGACCGTCTCGGTCTCCCCCATGTGCAGGGAGTTGAACTCCCGGAGAAGACGCCTGATCTCAGCGTCGCTGGACAGGCGATGGGGCCTGGTGAGGACGTGCCATGCGACTGCAGGGTCTGGGATGTCGCCAGAGGTGAAGTCGCCGAGGAAAGGCTCTAGGGCCAGGCGGGAAGCTGGAGGGGCGACTGGGACGAGGGCACGGACGGCGCGACCAGCGTCATACAGCTGGTCGGCATGGGTGGAGTCATAAGGGAGGGTGTAGTATGCCCACAGGCCCTCACCTTGCGTCCAGATCCGGAAGCTGATCTCCCAGCTCCGGAACTGCTCGCCGGCCTAAAGCGGCAGATGCGGCGTCTCAAAGTCCTTCTGCCTGCGGTCGGCGCCCAGAGTGGGGCCAAGGACGGAGGTCACTATCTGCTGCTGGCGCTGAGTCTGCTGCTGTGCCAGGTAGTACGTGGCAGCAGACATGGCTGGGCTGGCGTGCCCTGGAGGGATGAACGACGGTGGCGCACTGGTGGCAGTCTGGGAGGCTACTGGCTGTAGCGCTGCAAGCTGCTGCGTCAAGGCGGTGAGCTGTTGCTGAAGAGCAACGAGGGGGTCAGGGTTGCCGCCAACGACACCAGTTGGCTGCTGCTGCTGCTACTGCTCCTGCTGCTGCTGCTGCTACTACTTCTGCTGCTGCTGTTGTAGTCGTTGCAAGAAAGGGGGGCTAGGGTTCCCCCCAACAGAGGAGGACCCCTCCCCGCCAGGGCTACCAGCCATGGTTTAGTGTCCCTTGTTTTTTTTGTCTTTGTGTTGCTGATATCAGCAGTGGCTTCAGGCGGTGGGAATTCTATCCATCCCTTTGGTTGTCTTCCCCCTTCCCTTTCTCCCCCTTTTGTTTTTTTGTTGATGACATCAGTAGTGACGTCAGCAGCAGGATTTTGACGTCAGCAGCGGTGGTTGTTGGGGCCGCTGCTGCTGCTACTGCAGCCGCTACAGCTGCTGCTACTGCTGCTACAGTTGTTGGTGCTGCTGTCGCTGCGGCTGTTGCTGTTGCTAATGCAGGTGCTGCTACCGCTGCTGCTGTTGCTGCTGCTGTTGCTGCTGCTGTTGCTGCTGTTGCAGCTGCGGTTGCTGCTGCTGCTGTTGTTGCTACGGCTGCAGTTGCAGCAGCAGCTTCTGCTACTGCGAGCTGCTGCGACAGCTATGGCTGTTGCAGCGTGCTGCTGCTATTGCACGCTGCTGCAGCTGCTGCGTGCTGCGGCTGCTGCTCGCTGTTGCTGCGGGCTACGGGGTGGGGGATTTTTTCCCTCCTTCTCATTTTTTTTTCTATTTTTCCTGTCACAGCGGGCAGCCGCCCGCTGTCTGCTGCGAGCAGCGGACTGCTGCTCACTGGCAGCAGCGGGCTGCTGCTCGCTGCTTGCTCGCTGCGCGCTGCGAGCAGCAGCAGCCGTGGCTGGCTGCTGCCAGCAACTGCTCGCTGCTGCTGCTGCTGCAGCTGGCTACTACTACGGCTCGTTGTTGCGGTTGCTGCAGCCCGCTGCTGCTGCTGCTGCTGCTGCACGCTGCTGCAGCTGCTGCGTGCTGCAGCTGCTACTCGATGTTGCTGCGGGCTGCGGCTGCGGGCTTCTGCTACGTGCTGCTGCTGCTACTGCGAGCTGCTGCTGCTACCGCTGCGAGCTGCTGCTGCGGGCTGCTACTGCTGCGGGCTACTACGAGCTGGTGCTTCTGCCTGCTGCTGCTGCTGCACGCAGTTGCTGCTGGCTGCTGCTGCCATTGCTCGCTGCTGTTGCCTGCGGCTGCCGCTGCTACAGGTTGCTGTTGCTGCGTGCTGGTGCCAGTCACTGCACCTGGGTGACGTTGCAGCGTGCGTCGTTGCCCGCTGGTGTCGGACGCGGCCTGCCGCTCACCTCCTCGCGTCACGCGTGGGGGTTAGTGCTACCGAAAAATTTCGGCAGCATTTCCCCTTGCCAAGTGGCCGTGGGAAAAAATCTGACGCCGCCACCAGGCAGGTCAATGCTGCCGGAAAAAAATCCGGCAGCATTTCCCTTGCACTGGCACGTATGGGGGTCCGCCGGTGTTGTCTGGCACCTGTTCGCCAGTCTTCTGCTGCTGCTGCTACGCTCTGGCTCTGATACCAAGCTGGAAAACCTAGGCAGCAGGTTGGGGCAGCAGCGTTGTTGATGCAACGTCCGGGCTTCCACGCTCGTTGCTTAAGTCAGCTGCCCCCTCAGTTTGCTGCTCTAGAGTCCAAGTCTGGAAGATCTGGGTTTGTTACTCAGAGACGCGCGCGCCAGTGTTAGCGCCAGAAAGCAGCTGAAAACTGAAAGTGACTGATTAGGAATGAAGAATGAGCAACAATGGGAGACCCCTCTAAGTTCTAGCTCCCCCCACTAGTGTAGAACTTGTTACTCAGCTAACCAGCCGATCATAAAATAGTCCTAGACCTATTTTCGGGCAGGCACGGTTTTCTGGGTGAGCCCTTCCAGATGTTGGTTTATGTGTGAGTCTCGACGTGGTGACCTCTGGCCTTGCTGCACACCCACCACACTTGTGCAGGTGATTGACCAGAGAAGAGACTACACTCTGAGCTGGACCCTTCCGTCGGCGTATTCTTTCGCCGGACAACCTACTTCAGCCAAGAAATCAGCAAGCAGCTCCATGCGGGCATCCTCACCTCGCAAGCATGCTTACAATATTCTTGATGTGCCTGTTTAGCATGGATACAATTGGTTCATTGGCTCAAGCTAGTTTTGTCTAGTGTTTAGGAAAATACCCGGGTTGTTCCTGGGTGGTCTCGGCAAAAAACCCACGAGCAAGTGGTGGTTTGAACCACGAGCTCGCTTGGGAGCGAGCGAAAGCGAGCTCGCTGCTCGCTCGCTCGCTCCCGACGGGCAGCACTATTGTGGCCCGTGACTCCTTGTTTTGCTTGTTCCTTGTTTCCGCAACCTAACTCTCGCTCCTCTCAGTGCCATGGTAGTCAACCTCTCTTGGTGAACTGCTGCAGTCTCTTGCTCTCTTGCATCCGTGCTTTCTGGCACTACCCACTGGTATCAGAGCTGACAGCGTGAACCTCCCGCTAGCCACGATCCTACCTGTCACGCGGCCGTTACGCACCCGCCGCTCCCGCCATTGCTCCCGCCGCCGCCGTCGCGTGCACATCTCCACGTGCCGCACTGCAGCAGTGAGCATTGCGCCTGCTCTCTACAACCTCTCGCAGTGACACTCTCGGCCACGCGAGACCCGCGCACGCACTCACGTCCGCGGGTGAACCCGCGACGCTTAGCACAACGCCGCGGACGTCCGGCAACACCCCCCCCGCCCCTCCGCACCTAAGCCCGCGGGAGCCCTTGTCAGCAATTGTATCTCCAACTGCTTAAGCCTCAGCACACCCACAGTAGTGCCGCACATCACGGCTGCGCTATCTCCTCGCGACCGACACACCTAAGATCCGTCGGATGCTCGTCCGCTACAGTCATAAGCAACAGCAGTGGCGACAGAAGACGCACCTCGTAGCTGCACCCCAGCCTCAGTCGCGACCGTCGCCTCGGTCGTCCACCGCCAGAACCCACAAGGCAGCGCCACATTGGTGGCACAGCCCGGCACGCTGGCGTCCCACGACGCCTCTGGCTCACTGCCGCTTGGCCACTACTACGAGGGGCGTGCAGCACGCCGCCACTCGCGTTCGCGCTCTCGCTCGCGTCGTGGTGGGTGGGATTACACCGCCGCCGGCTCTCCACCGTCTCAACCCGAGGGAACGACGCATCACTCTTCAGTAAGCGTCTCCCCCCCGGCTCTCCCCGCCGTAGATCATCCACCACGTGGCAGCGCTGCTGAGCCCGTCTCCCTCTCTCACCTTTATGCGGCGTTTCTGGAGGACGCCACTGTCCTCTCATCCTCGCTCATGCACGCAGCCGCTGTAGTGATAGACGCCGCAGCCGCGGCCGCCGCTACATTTGTAGCAGCAGCACGGGCCGCCCGTGCTCCGGCCACCACATCCGTTGGCAGGGCCACTGCAGCCTACACTGAGCCAGCAGTGGTCGCTGGTCCCGTTGCCGTAGCCGCGGCAGACATAGGCACGCAGATTGCAGCAGCCGCGGCATCCGTTGCATCAGCTACAGCATCCGCAGCATCGGCCATCGCCACTGCCGCGTCCTCAATCCGCACCTCAACTGCGGTTGCCGTGACGTCTCCAGCCTCTTCCTCATCAGCCGTCCCCAGCATTGCCACCACTCTGGTCTCCGCCGCAGCAGTCGTCACCACGCTGGGTGCTGCTTGTGTTACAAGCCTTCTCGCCCTTGCCGTTCCTGTTGTTGCAACAGTGTCCATCTTGGCTGCAGCTTTCACTGCTGCTGTACCTCCACTCCTCTCCCTTCTACGCAGTGCATCGCCGTCCGCATCCTCGTGAGCTGCCCCCCTGCTTGCCCCCTTGCTGCCTGTCTGGTGTCTCTTCTCCCTCTACGGTGGCTTGTTGTCTCTGACTTGGGGTGGGTTGTCCTGCAGCACCTACTCTACGTGCAGAAGACAAATCCATTTTTTTTCACGCCCACTGGGGCGGGGGAAACTCTGCCGAAATTTGTCCGGCAGAGTCCCACAGTCGTCACCATGCCTGGTGACGACGAGTCAGTCATTGCTGATCTGCAGCGTCAGCTGAACCTCGCTCGTGAGGCTCAGCGCGAGGCAAAAGATCGCCTCAAAGTCGCAAATGACAATCGCGTCGCCTTTGCTGATGAAGTCGCTGCCATCGTGCTTAAGCGTCTTCTTGCTGCGTCTATCTCCCCTGCTGGCTCTCCTGCTGGTCCCTCCTCTTCCCAGTCCGCTCAGAGCACCGCTGCCATCTCACCTGCAAACAACACCCCTGCTACCGCTTCCGCCGCTCCACCACGTCAGCATGACTTTTTCTCCCAACCTCCTGTCCTGGCTGCTGGTCTTGCCTTCTCCTCCTGGGAAACGCGCTTCAGCACCTGGGCCCAGGGAGAACGCCTGTGGGAGTACTTTTTTCCCGCAGTCGCACCCTTTACGCCTGTCGCTGATGAGTCCGCCCGAGCAGTCCGCACCCTCATCGCTGCTTCGCCCAAAGCGCTTGTCGATGATGTTGGCACATATAATGCTGACCCTGCAGCTCCGCGGCTTGCTGACCCCATTGGTGCATACACGATGTTGCGCCGCTGCACCACCGTCACCGGCCAGGCTGCCCAGAGCGCACTAACCGTGTAGTTCAACATGCTCCTTATGTGTGTGGACGAATCGGCGGATGCGTACTGGGCGCGCAGGCTTAAATTGCTCCGTGAGCTTGGTGATGCTGCCCCAGGGCAGCTTTCAGCAGTGTTGACTATGGTCCACGGGTTGATTCCTGAGCTGTCTGATCTCCTTCGCGACGTCCACCCCGATGAGCTGCAGCATCTTGCGTCTCAGCCTGTGCCTCCAAAGTCCCCACCTGGTGTCGGCGCCCTCTGGGACTTCACCGCCGAGCGCCTGGCTGCCTGGTGGAACAGTCTACAGAACAAGCGTCTGCATCGCTCTGCCGTCGCAGGGGTCGCAGCTGTCACCACAGCCTCCTCATCCTCCTCTTCCTCCAGTGCCGTCTCCATCTCCACGCCCTCCTCCACGGCTACAGCCCTTGCCTCTCAGGGCCGTGGGCGCGGCCGGGGAAAGGGTCGCGGCAAGGGGAAGCCCGCTGATGCCGTCTCCTCTCGTGTTCCCGGCAAGGTGGTGTGTTGGAACTGCGGGTCTTCCGAGCACTCTGCTCGGAAGTGCCCGGCACAGCCTGACGACCTGCGCCTGGCACGCGCCATGCGTGTCCAGTGGGCGCGCTCCAGCGGCTCCGCCTCCTCTTCCGCGGCTAGCTCCAGCTCTGGCTCCAGCCCCAGTCCGTCATCCCGGTCAGTGAGTTCCTCCTCTTCTCAGGCGTATTACACTACTGGCGTCCTCTCTACACCTCCGCAGGCGCCGTATCCCTGGGGTTGGCCGCCGCCGTACGGTGTACCCGTCTACACCGGACCGCCCTCTTCCGCCTACTTCGCTCCTCCGTGGCTTCCCTCTCCCTCAGGGTCCCCTGCTCCGTCGTCAGCGCCGTCCGTCGACGACGAGCGCCAGCTGGAGCAGTCCCTTCTACAGCGTCTCCACCTTCGCGATCAGGGAAGTGAGAGTGTGACTGCTTTGGCCAGAGGTCCCTCCTGTCAGACTGATACTGTTCTCCGTGGGGACCCTCCCGGTCACGTCCTTGTGTCTCCTTTTGCGTCTGTTCCGTGGATAGAGCATTGGCAGTCCTTCGTTCTTCCGCGTCGTCTCGCCGCATGTGCCTCGTCCTCCCCCCCTGTCGGTACTGTTGCCACACGTGGTGTCCTTCCCCGTGCTCGTGTCGCAGGTGGCTTCTGGGTCCTTGACTCTGGAGCCACCCACCACATGACCTCTGATCGTGATTGTTTTGTCTCCTTGGGTCCTGCTGGTCCCGTGCGCACCGGGTCCGGCCAGTTGCTTCCCGTTCAGGGTGTGGGTGTTGTCCATTTCGTTGGGCCCAGTGGTGTGCTGCTCTTGCCCGACGTTCTGTACGTGCCCTCCTTGGAGCTCAGTCTGCTATCGGTGACCTCCCTAGATGATCAAGGCATGGACTTCTCCGACAGTCAGGGTGTGGGTACTGTTCGCCTCCGTTCTACTGGTCGTGTTGTCCTCGAGGGTGTCAAGTGTGACAAGTTTTACCGTGTGTCCTTGGTTGTCCCCTCTGAGTCCTCTGTTGGCTCCTCTCTTGCCCATGTTGCTCCCTCTCTCTCCCCTGACTATGTTCAACTCTTGCATCGTCGCCTTGGCCATGTGCACACTGATGCGATCACTAGCATGCTTCGCCTTCAGCCCGCTCTTGGCCTATCTCCGTCCACTTTCCCGCCGCCTTGCCCCTCTGACTGTCTGGACTGTGCCCAAGGCAAAATGCATCGCTCTCCCTTTGCCTCCTCTGATTCCCAGTCGTCTCACCCCCTTGATCTGGTCCATGCTGACGTCATGGGTCCCCTTCCCCATGACTTCCTTGGGGGTGCTGGGCGGTATGTCCTGTGCTTGACGGATGATTTCTCTCGTTTTCTTCGGATTTTCGCCCTTCGTCAGAAGAGCGATGTGTGTCCGGTTCTTGAGTCCTGGCTTCTCCAGGCTGAACGTTTGTGTCAGCGGTCCCTGCATGTCTTTCGCAGTGATCGTGGTGGTGAATTCATCGGTCCCACCGCCCGATTTCTCAAGTCCAAGGGCGTGTGTCTGGAGACCTCCGCTCCCTACACACCCCAACAGAACGGAGTCTTTGAACGTTGGAATCGGACTCTCGCCGATGGTGTTCGCACGCTCTTTTCTGAGTCCGGTCTTCCCCCTCTCTTTGCCTTCGAAGCGATGAGTTATATGACCTGGGTCTGGAACCGTGTTCCCCACGGTCCCCTTCCTCGAATGATCACCCCTTTTGAGCGTTGGTATGGTACTCGTGCCGACCTCCGTCTCGCTCGTGTCTGGGGTAGCATTGCGTCCGTCTGGCTCCCCGAGGACCTTCGCGAGGGCAAACTCTCTCCGCGTGGGCGCCTCTGTTCCTTTCTGGGTATTTCTGCCCAGTCCAAGGCCTGGCGCTTCTGGGATCCGGAGCGCCAGCGGGTTGTCGAGTCTCGTGACGCCCTGTTCTTCGAGTCTCTCTTTCTTCGTGATCTGCGTCGTCCTTCTCCCTCTGACGTCCTGTTCCCGCTCTCTCGGTTGCGGGGGGAGGTCGGTCCTGCCGTCTCTCCCGCTCCTGCAGTCCCTGCTGCCGTTCCTCCTGTGCAGCCTTCCCCCTCGTCGCGTCCCCAGGCGTCCGACACAGTGTCCTCCCGACCCGATGTGCCCTCTCAGGCAGTGTCACCCAGCGCCCCGGTTTCCCCTACTCAGTCCTCCTCTCCTACCTCCTCTGAGTCCGCCTCACCTGCGCACTCCTTTGCGATGCCCTCTAGTCCTCTCCTTTCCGCTACCCCCTGTCCAGTTGCTCCTGCTATGGCCGCCTCCGCTGCTCCGCCTGGTCCTGCACCCGTCTCACCCTTCGTCCGTGGTGGTCGCCTCCGGGCTCTCCCCACCCGCTCTTCCAGTGTCTCGGCGTCTCACTCCCGACCGTCGCAGTCTCACCCTGAGCAGTCGCCAGCAGTGCCGACTGGCATGGATGCCTTACGCCTGGCCACAGGGGTTGTCCATCCCAGCTCTGTCCTTGGGTACACGCTGCTCTTGACAGAGCATGAGTGCGCTCTTGAAGCCGCTGTGCTTGACAGCGTGGCAAAGTGTCTTGCGACCACTGTAGCGTCACCCCCGTCCCCTGATCCGACCACAGTTCGACAGGCACGGTCAGCGCCTGACTCACAGAAGTGGGAGGCCGCATTGCGAGATGAGCTGAGAGCTCTAGACGATCATGCCGTATACGATCTGGTCGATCTGCCTCCAGGTCGCAAGGCCATTGACGCCCGTTGGGTGTTTCGGCGAAAGTACAAGCCCAACGGCGAGCTTGACAAGTACAAGGCACGTCTCACTGCCAAGGGATTCTCCCAAGTCCCAGGTGTAGACTTCGACGAAATGTTTGCTCCCGTCGGACGTTACACCACTGCTCGAGCTCTACTCAGTCTCGTTGCATACCACGACTGGGAACTTGAGCAGATGGACGTCAACAATGCCTTCCTGCACAGGCAGCTGGATGAGGAGATCTACATGGTGCAGCCTCCGGGATTCACGGACGGCACTGACAGAGTCTGGAGACTGCGCAAGGCCCTCTACGGCCTTAAACAGTCCCCTAGGTGTTGGAACCAGGAGATTACCTCCACCCTGGAGAAGGGTGGGTACCGTCGGAGCACGGTAGACCCTGCACTCTTTGTCACCCCGGTGTCGGCACCGTTCGCTGCCATCCTTGTGTATGTCGATGACTTGCTGATCGCGTCTCCGAGCCAAGAGACGGTTGCGTCTGTAAAGTCTTTGCTGCAGTCCGCATACAAGATGAAAGACCTGGGCCCGGCCCGTGTCTTCCTGGGCATGGAGATCGAGCGTGACCGCGCACGTCGCGTTCTTCACGCTCACCAGGCTACTTATGTCAGGAGCCTGGGGGAGCGCTTCGCTCCCCTCCTTGCGTCTGTGCCCACTGCGTCCACACCAATGACGCCCGCTGGACAGTGTTTGTTGAAGACACTGGACGTGTCAAAGCTGGGGGAGCCAGTGGATGTCACTGATTACCTGTGAGTGATAGGCTCCCTGATGTACTTGGCTACCACTACACGAGCTGACGTCGCCTTCGCTGTCAATTTTCTGGCCCAGTTCTCTCAGTGTCCCAGGTCGCGTCACATGGAGGCCGCTCTGCGTGCTGTCAGGTATGCGCTCTCCACGGCCCGAGTTGGGCTCTGCTATCGTGCACAGCCGTCCGTGGTTGTGGATGGGTACACTGACAGCGACTGGGCGCATGATGTAGATGCCCGCAGTCGCACGGGGTACATCTTCCTTGTTGGGGGGACAGCGATCTTGTGGAAAAGTGGCAAGCAAGGCTGTGTTGCACGCAGCTCCAGTGAGGCGGAGTATGTTGCTCTTGGCGCAGGCACGTGTGAAAGTGTTTGGCTTTGTCGGCTGTTGCAACAGTTGCGCGTCCCCATTCGCTGCATCACTCTGCGTTGTGACAATCAAAGCACAAAAGCGATTGCTGAGCACGACGGCATGCATCACACTCGCACCAAGCATATCAATGTTGAGCATCATTTTGTGCGTGAGNGATTGGGCACATGATGTAGATGCCCGCAGTCGCACGGGGTACATCTTCCTTGTTGGGGGGACAGCGATCTTGTGGAAAAGTGGCAAGCAAGGCTGTGTTGCACGCAGCTCCAGTGAGGCGGAGTATGTTGCTCTTGGCGCAGGCACGTGTGAAAGTGTTTGGCTTTGTCGGCTGTTGCAACAGTTGCGCGTCCCCATTCGCTGCATCACTCTGCGTTGTGACAATCAAAGCACAAAAGCGATTGCTGAGCACGACGGCATGCATCACACTCGCATCAAGCATATCAATGTTGAGCATCATTTTGTGCGTGAGCGTGTGGCTGCAGGAGATGTCCAGATCGTGTGGGTTGACACCAAACAGCAGCGAGCTGACTTTCTCACAAAGGCACTGAGCAGTAACGTCTTCAAGGCAGCAGTGCACGCCGTCGGTCTACTGTGCGTTTGTGATGCGCCGGGCTGAGTTGTTGTGTCATGCGTCCGTGTGCAGTCGTGTGTCACTCCTCGTGACGTTGCTGGTGTACTTGTACCAGTCGGTGTGCAGTGGAGCTGTGGGTCATGGGGGAGTGTTGGTTTATGTGTCAGTCTCGACGTGGTGACCTCTGGCCTTGCTGCACACCCACCACACTTGTGCAGGTGATTGACCAGAGAAGAGACTACACTCCGAGCTGGACCCTTCCGTCGGCATTTTCTTTCGCCGGACAACCTGCTTCAGCCAAGAAATCAGCAAGCAGCTCCATGCGGGCATCCTCACCTCGCAAGCATGCTTACAATATTCTTGATGTGCCTGTTTAGCATGGATACAAATGGGTCATTGGCTCAAGCTAGTTTTGTCTAGTGTTTAGGAAAATACCCGGGTTGTTCCTGGGTGCTCTCGGCAAAAAACCCACGAGCAAGTGGTGGTTCGAACCACGAGCTCGCTTGGGAGCGAGTGAAAGCGAGCTCACTGCTCGCTCGCTCGCTCCCGACGGGCAGCACTACTGTGGCCCGTGACTCCTTGTTTTGCTTGTTCCTTGTTTCCGCAACCTAACTCTCGCTCCTCTCAGTGCCATGGTAGTGAACCTCTCTTGGTGAACTGCCGCAGTCTCTTGCTCTCTTGCATCCGTGCTTTCTGGCACTACCCACTACAGACGCCCGACAGCCCAAAACCCGGGCGTCGTCCGTTTTGCCTGAAAACTGGACCATACCATAATACCAAAGCTGCGAACGCAGTCGTGCGGTCAGAATCAGCTAGAAAAATAGCAGCAAAGAGTTATGGCTGCCCGAACCCGGGCAGTGCCTACGACACTCAGTGACGTCAAGCAGGGCCACACAGCAGGAGACATGGACCCTAGGCATAGCATGACGATGCAGACGCAATGCCACAATCAGAAACAAAGCTGAGTGCATGGAAACAGCATCTACAGTGGCAGTGACCGCCGGCGGCCCGACTGCCGCGGAGGCCTGCCGATGGAGCTGAGCGCATCGCCGTAGGGAGGAGGCTTCAGCGAACGGTGCGTGGGCCTCAGCGCGCGTCGGCTCCACCGAGCGACACTCCAACAGCGTCGAGTCTCGCCGTCAGTCATCTGCATGCCGATGTACACAAGCCGGGAGGACACAACAGAGTACAATGAGAGATGCGCGAAAACCAACGAGTCATGCATGTATCAAACACATGAGGCTGGGTTGCTGATCCCGGCGTGTGAGAAACCGCCGGAGGCTCGCTCGCTTACCGGTCTAGTTCGATCCCTGGTGGCGTCCAGGTCCCATGTCGAATCCCTCGCGTAGGTTGCCTGGTCAACTGGCTGTTATCACCTCGTTGCCTCATGACTCGCCACTCACTTGTTGTTGCTAGGTGTTTTCCAAGGAAAGCTCGGCTTGCTCCATTGTATGGCCATGCACGTGGCCCTCACCTAATGTGTGTCACGTTCTGCATTCTAGCAAGCATGTCCACCTACAGTCACAGCAACGTTCCCTTGCTTTCTCTCTCATTTTCCCATTTCCTTATTAGGAACCATGATTGGAGGCTCACAGGCTTTGTCACCTGCCTTACCCTCTAATGCTCGCACCTTTTTCTGTTTAAGCTCTTATCACCATGACTACCTCCTAACCTTTGCGTCTCATGTGAGTTTTTAATCCATTTTGTAATGAAAAAGAAGGCCCACTGTTCATGTTGCTGGACGGATGCCCCCCTTTTTATTTTTTGGTTTTTCCAGGTGTTCCCCATTGCGAAGGGTCCTCACAAGGACCCTCTTCAACACTGTGAAGGAGCTTGTACCTTCTTACAGAATAGTTCCCCACAGAAAGCAAGAGCAAGCATAAGCAAGTAAGCACGCATTATGGAGTACGTAACCATCTCAAGCATATGTGGTCCCAAGAAAATTCGCTGCATTCATGTGAGCTACCCAGAGTGTGTGTGATCAAACATGTGACCGCAAACTAATTGCCAAGTGTCAAGTCGCAACCGGGCCTCCTAAAACCCATGTTGCTGCAGTTCCCCACAGAACCTCCTCCTTGACCACTGCAGGAGAAGAGCACAGCCAAGGCCCTGAACAGTCCAGGAGTCGCCCTTTCCGAGGTGGAGACACCTTGGATAAGGGAGGCAAAAGAGTAACCGGCATGATGCTTGCAGCCATCGAGATGTCGCAAGAAGCTCGCACTCATGTAGTCTCTCATCTAGCACCAAGCAGGCAGGTTCTGGGGACACCATGACCTGCTCCGCGCAGTGAGATCCTCGGAGGTTGCATTACTTGCCTGTTGTCAAATTTCACTTCGTGCTACATTTCCTCTTCCCGAAATTGAATCTAGGGCAGCTGTGAGCGCAGCTCCCTGGAAGGGCAGGGGGGAGATGAGAAGGGGAGTTCAGCAAGGTGGACAGAAAGTACAGTAGTCACAAGAGAGGGCGGAGGATAGATGGACAAGCAGCAAGAAGAGGGGGAAGATGGGACAGGATAGAGGAGGTGAGAGAAAGCACATGCCCAAGAAACAAGCCAGAGGCAGGAGCGGGACAGAGAAAGAGAGAGAAAGAGAGAGGGGCTTGAGGAAGGTGGGGGTGCCAGACTTGAGGGCGAGAGAGCAGAGCTCGGAAAGCAACAGACGGGACAAAGCAGAGGGAGAGCGAGCGACCATGACGATAACAAAGCTCATCATCACGGTCAACAACGGGCCTCCGACATTCCCCCCTTCGTCCACCGGTGCACGCCTGCGGCGGCTGACAGCGACACGCCAACAGCCACGACACCACCCACGAGTCCGCTCGGTGGAGTCAGGACTGAAGGGAGTGTTTGCTGTCTGCTGTCGCAGCCAGTCTTCAGTTCCAGGGCCCGCCTTGCCAGGAGGAGTTGATGCTTGACGACTGGCTCCCGCCAGGCCCGCCAGGGCGAAACCCGCCTTGCTGCTGCTGCTGTTGCTGCTGCTGTTGGAGCAGAGGGTATGGGTGTGGTGGCATAGGTGGAGGTGGTTGCTGGAACAATGGAGCCGCTGTCTGCGGGGGGAGGGGAAGCGGCGGCGAAGGGCGCGGTGGCGGGGGGTGGCCAGTGGAAGGCCAGGGAGGCTGCTGAGGTGGCGGCGGCGGCGGCGGCGGCGCTGTTGACATGATTCCAGCCGGAGCTGTGAGAATGCCTCCGCCACCGCCACTGCTGCTGCTGCTGGCTGGGTGATGTGGCATCCCGGGGCCTCCAGTCGGAAGGAATGGGGCCTGCTGCTGGTGGTGGTGGTGGTGCTGCTGCTGTTGCTGCTGGTGTTGGACCTGATGCGACGACAGCAACCCCGGAGCAGTGGAAGTCTCAACAGCGTATGTCCAGGCCCCTAAGACGGGCCTCTTGGCATGCTGCAGCCGCTGCTGCTGCTGCTGGGGTGCAGGTGGAAGTGATGGGGGCACTTGCTGGTGCTGCTGCTGGTGGTGGTGTTGGTGCTGCTGCTGTTGCTGCTGCTGCTGCTGCTGTTGGTGCGGTGTAGGAGGAGGTAAAGGCATGAGCGGCGGCTGGCTGGACTGCGGCTGCTGTTGCAAGAGAGGGGGCTGTCGCGGAGCTGGCGACGCCCCTAGTGCACCAAGACCGGACAAAACCGGGGGTGCTCCTGCTGGCCCAGCAGCAGAGGGCTGCTGTGGCACAGCAGCAGACACAGAGGGAGCTGCTGCGACTGCCTGATGCTGTTGTTGCTGAGTCTGAGTCTGGGGCATGGCAGGAGTGGAGGAGGAGACGGCGCCGACTCCTTGGTGCTGCTGATGTAGAAGCTGCTGCTGATGGTGCTGCCGCTGCTGCTGCTGCTGCAGATGCTGCTCCTGCAGCTGTCTAAAGCCAGGTGGGATCTCAGGCTCCTGGACCCCTCCTTCAGCTTGGGCATATGCATCACCACCTCCAAAGTTGAACTCAGGCAGGTCATCATCTTCCCCTGTAGGAAAGGCCTGCTGCCGTTGCTGCTGCTGCTGCTGCTGCTGCTGGAGCTGGGGCACGTTGGAAGGAGCAGCAGGCACAGAAACTTCCTGCACAACCCACCTTCGAGAGAAACTGGCAGGCCCTCTCATACCTCCGCGTCCATACATCCCTCCCATGCCAGCCGCCGCTGGGCCGCCATGCTGGTGATGCTGATGCTGCTGCTGCTGCTGCTGCTGCTGCTGCTGCTGCCAAGGGTCCAGAGAGGGGCCCCTACCTGCAAAACCAGGGGGAGGCCCCTGTTCCCAGCTCCAGGGGGAGGGTGACGGAGGCGGCCCAGTCACAGCACCAGCAGCAGAAGGGGAGCGTTGAATAAAAGGAGACGGGGGTGGTGCATGGGGCGCAGGCGACGCCAGCCAAGCTGGCCCAACGCCGCCGCCACCCCCTCCCACGCCAGCCCGCACCGGCGAGTCTGCAGGTGGAGGCGAACCAGGAGAGAAGCGGTGAGGCGTCGGTGGCGGCATGACCACCCCAATCCCTCCGCCCGCGCCACCGCCGCCGCCACTGCCGCCAACGCCGCCGCCTCCACTGCCTCCTCCCCCGCCAACCCCGCTAGGCCGCCTCTGCACGAGCACGCCCAGGAGCTCCGCGCCGTGCGCCCTCTTCCTGCGCACCGTGCTGAACCCATTCACCAGCAGCACCGTCTCCGCCTCGCTCTCCTCCCTCTCCTCCTCCTCCGTCGCTACCGCCCCCACGTCCGACGCTGCCTCCGGCCCTCCCCGCCCATCGTCTGCACCGCTGCTGCTGCTGCGGATCCTTCGGCTCTTTGCGGGAGGGACGAGGTAGAGCTCGGCGCCGGAGAAGGGCTCGGCGATGCCCACGCGGTCACTGTCGCGGTACTGCTCAGCCAGCTGCACGCAGCACACGGAGTTGGCAACAGTGCGTGTGGGAAGAAGGGACGCAGAATTTTTTGAGAGCCTGAGACCGGAAGGACGACGACTCAGCTCTATTCCGAGCTGAGTCGTGCAAGGGTAGGTCGTGTAGTGCACGCATCAGACACCCACGAGAGCTTGGGTGCAGCGGTAACCGGCACGCAAGGTGCGAGGGCGAACATCCTTCCAAACCACCTCGCACAACCATGAGTCAATGAACTGGTCGCCTGCTCTCCCACAGGACACTCTGCCCCAGCCACAGCAACAAGAGCAGAAACAAGAAAAAAAAGGAATAGGTTGAGGGAAGGCCTCCCCATGGTACAGCCACGGTGTCCACTTCCCCCACAATGGACCGCCGCTGGTGGAGGTGACTGGGACCAGTGGACGAAGAAAAACGGGGCAGCAGAACTCACCACACTGCTCGCACAAGCCAACCCAAACAAACGTGCAACCATCCCCCCTTGCAACAGCCAAAGACCCATCGAATGCGGATCGCTCACCTACAACCACGGTCGCACAACCCAGCATGTACGAGTGCGCGCTCACTCCTGTCGTGCCATCATGTGCCACCTCACCTCCTACTTCCTCCTGTAACCTCTTTGACTTGAGCCTCACGGTAACCTCTCGCAAGAGGGGTTGCCCTGTTGGCAACCCCTCGGCGAGACGGGCTACCAATCACACTCTCGCCAAGCGCGCGCCTTGTCCTCTCTGCCTCTCACTCCCCACAAGGCGCAGTAATGTGGAGCACTCCACTGCGCGTGGCACGATGGCCTCTCCCCACCACTCTCAACGAACCTCACGCACACGTGCGCATGCTCTGTGTGTGCGCTCGTGCGCGTGTTCGCTGCCATGCCTTTGCCGGTGTGTGCTCATTTCCGTGCCACGGCTAGGGGCTTGTCCTCGTGCTTGTGCCCGTGCTCAATTTCACATCCAAAGATGTCCCCTATGGTCTACAAGTAAGAGGCCCACTATCTGGGCCCGCTGGCCAACTCCTCTAAACCCCTTCCAGGACGCCATCACCACACCCCCCCTCCCCCTTCCCCTCCCTTAAAAGTGTCATCGTGAGCCCTTTGAGTTGCCCTGAGTCGGTCGACAGCCTTGAGGCGGCCAAGGAAGAGAGAGTGGCACGGGAGCAAGGAGAGTACACGCACCTCGAACAGAGAGGGGTCGGCGGCGTCGGGGCACCACAGCGAAATCACCTGCGCACACCCATTGCAACCAACGCACACCCATTGCAACCAACGCACACCCATTGCAACCAACACACACCCATTGCAACCAACGCA
>SZWC01000533.1:18770-39564 GCA_023375785.1 Penium margaritaceum
CTTGCTCCAGTTGTCTTGGCCTTGCTCCAGTTATCTTGGCCTTGCTCCGGTTGTTCTGGCCTTGCTCCAGTTGTCTTGGCCTTGCTCCAGTTGTCTTGGGCCTGCTCCAGATCTCTTGGCCTTGCTCCAATTGTTTTGGCCTTCCTCCACTTGTCTTGGCCTTGCTCCAGTTGTCTTGGGCTTGCCCCAGTTGTCTTTGCCTTGCTCAAGTTGTCTTGGCCTTGCTCCAGGTGTCTTGGCCTTGCTCCAATTGTCTTAGCCTTGCTCCAGTTTACTTGGACTTGCTCTAGTTGTCTTGGACTTGCTCCAGTTGTCTTGGGCTTGCTCCACTTGTCTTGGACTTGCTCCAGTTGTCTTGGCCATTCTCCAGTTGTCCTAAGCTTTCTCCAGGCATCCTGGCCTTGCTCCGATTTTCTTGGCCTTGCTCCAGTCGTCATGGGCTTGCTCCCGTTGTCTTGGCCTTGCTTGATTAGTCCTGGCATTGCTCCAGTTGCCTTGGTCTCGCTCCAGTTGTCTTGGTCTTGCTCCAGTTGTCTTGGGCTTGCTCCATTTGTCTTGGCCTTGCTCCACTTGTCTTGGGCTTGCTCGAGTTGTCTTGGGCTTGCTCCAGTTGTCTTGGCCTTGCTCCAGCTATCTTTGTCTTGCTCCAGTTGTCTTGGCCTTGCTCTACTTTTCTCGGCCTTGCTCAAGTTTTCTTGGGCTTGCTCCAGTTGTCTTGGGCTTGTTCCTGTTGTCTTAGCCTGGCTGCAGTTGTTGTGGCCTTGCTTTATTTGTCTTGGCCTTGCTCCATTTGTCTTGGCCTTGGTCCAGTTGTTTTGGGCATGCTCCAGTTGTCTTGGCCTTGCTCTAGTTGTCTTGGGCTTGATACAATTGCCTTGGCCTTGCCTCAGTTGTCTTGGGCTTGCTTCAGTTGTCTTAGTTTTGCTCCAGTTCTCTTGGGCTTTCTCTAGTTGTATTGGGCTTGCTCTAGTTTTCTTGGTTTCGCCCTAGCTGTCTTGGCCTTGCTCCAGTTGTCTTGGGCTTGCTCCAGTTGTCTTGGTCTTGCTCCAGTTGACTTGTTCTTGCTCGAGTTGTCTTTTTCTTGCTCCAGTTGTAAACGCCTTGCTCCAGTTCTCTTGGGCTTGCTCCAGTTGTCTTGAAACTTCTCCAGTTGTCTTGGGCTTGCTCCCGTTGTCCTGAGCTTGCTCCTGTGGTCTTGGGCTTGCTCCAGTTGTCTTGCGCTTGCTCCAGTTGTCTTGGCCTGGCTCCAGTTCTCTTGGCCTTGCTCCAGTTGTCTTGGCCTTGCTCCAGTTCTCTTGGGCCTGCTCCAGTTATCATGGCCTTGCTCCAGTTGTCTTGGCCTTGCTTCAGTTGTTGTGGGCTTGTTGCAGTTGTCTTGGGCTTGCTCCAGTTGTCTTGGCCTTGCTCCAGTTGTCGTGGCCTTGCTCCAGCTGTCTTGGCCTTGCTCCAATTGTCTTGTACTTGCTAAAGTTGTCTTGGACTTCCTCCAGTTTTCTTTGACTAGCTCCAGTTTTCTAGGGCTTGCTCCACTTGTCTTGGATTTGCTCTAGTTGTCCTGGGCTTGCTGCAGTTGTCTTGGCCTTGTTCTAGTTGTCTTGGCCTTGCACCAGTTGTCATGGGCTTGCTCCAGTTGTCTTGGTCTTGCTCAAGTTGTTTTGGCCTTGCTCCAGTTGCCTTGGTCTTGCTCCAGTTGTCTTGTCCTTGCTCCAGTTTTCTTAAGCTTGCTCCAGTTATCTTTGGCTTGCTCCAGTTGTCTTGAGCTTGTTCTTGTTGTCTTGGGCTTGCTCCAGTTGTCTTGGGCTTGTTCCAGTTGTCTTGGCCTTGCTCCACTTGTATTGGGCTTGTTCCATTTGTCTTGGCCTTTCTCCACTTGTCTTGGGCTTTTTCGAGTTGTCTTGGGCTTGCTCCAATTGTTGTGGCCTTGCTCCAGTTATCTTCGGCTTGCTCCAGTTGTCTTTGGCTTGCTCCAGTTGTCTGAGCCTTGCTCAAGTTGTCGTGGCCTTGCTCCATATGTCTTGGCCTTGCTCCATTTGTCTTGGCCTTGCTCCAGTTGTCTTGGGCTTGCTCCAGTTGTCTTGGCCTTGCTCTAGTTGTTTTGGGCTTGATACAAATGTCTTGGCCTTGCTCCAGTTGTCTTGGGCTTGCTCCAGTTGTATTGGTCTTGCCCCAGTTCTCTTGGGCTTGCTCTAGTTGTCTGGGGCTTGCTCAAGTCGTCTTGGCTTTGCTCCAGTTGTCTTGTGCTTGCTCCAGTTGTCTTGGGCTTGCTCCAGTTGTCTTGGCCTTGCTCCAGTTGTCTTCGCCTTGCTCCAGTAGTCTTGGGCTTGCTCCAGTTGTCTTGGCCTTGCTCCAGTTGTCTTCTGCTTGCTCCAGTTGTCCTGGGGTTCCTCCTGTGGTGTTGGGCCAAATCCAGCGGTCTTTGGCTAGCTCCAGTTGTCTTGGCGTCGCTCCAGTTCTCTTGGGCTTGCTCCAGTTATCTTGGCCTTGCTCCAGTTGTCTTGGCCTTGCTCCGGTTGTCTTGGCCTTGCTCTAGTTGTCTTGGCCTTGCTCCAGCTGTTTTGGGCCTGCTCCAGTTCTCTTCGCCTTGCTCCAGTTGTCTTGGCCTTCCTCCATTTGTCTTGGGCTTGCTCCAGTTGTCTTGGGCTTGCCCCAGTTGTCTTGGCCTTGCTCCAGTTGTCTTGGCCTTGCTCCAGCTGTCTTGGCCTTGCTCCAATTTTCTTAGCCTTGCTCCAGTTGTCTTGGACTTGCTCCAGTTGTCTTGGACTTGCTCCGGTTGTCTTCGGCTTGCTCCAATTGTCTGGGACTTGCTCCAGTTTTCTTGGCCATGCTCCAGTTGTCCTGGGCTTTCTCCAGGCATCTTGGCCTTGATCCAATTTTTTTGGCCTTGCTCCAGTTGTCATGGGCTTGCTCCAGTTGTCTTGCCCTTGCTTGAGTTGTCTTGGCCTTGCTCCAGTTGCCTTGGTCTCGCTCCAGTTGTCTTGGCCTTGCTTCAGTTGTCTTGGGCTTGCTCCATTTGTCTTGGCCTTGCTCCTCTTGTCTTGGGCTTGCTCGAGTTGTCTTGGGCTTGCTCCAGTTGTCTTGGCCTTTCTCCAGTTATCTTTGGCTTGCTCCAGTTGTCTTGGCCTTGCTCAACTTGTCTTGGCCTTGCTCAAGTTTTATTGGGCTTGCTCCAGTTGTCTTGGGCTTGCTCCAGTTGGCTTAGCCTTGCTCCAGTTGTCGTGGCCTTGCTCCATTTGTCTTGGCCTTGCTCCAGTTTTCTTGGCCTTGCTCCAGTTGTCTTGGGTTTGCTCCAGTTGTCTTGGCCTTGCTCTAGTTGTCTTGGGCTTGATACAATTGTCTTGGCCTTGCTCTAGTTGTCTTGGGCTTGCTCCAGTTCTCTTGGTCTTGCTCCAGTTCTCTTGGGCTTTCTCTAGTTGTCTTGGGCTTGCTCTTGTTTTCTTGGCTTTGCTCCAGCTGTCTTGGCCTTGCTCCAGTTGTCTTGGGCTCGCTCCAGTTTTCTTGGGCTTGCTCCAGTTGACTTGGTCTTGCTCGAGTTGTCTTGGGCTTTCTCCAGTTGTAAAATCCTTGCTCCAGTTCTCTTGGGCTTGCTCCAGTTGTCTTGAAATTGCTCCAGTTGTCTTGGCCTTTCTCCAGTTGTCTTGGGCTTGCTCCAGTTGTCCTGAGCTTGCTCCTGTGGTCTTGGGCTTGCTCCAGTTGTCTTGCGCTTGCTCCAGTTGTCTTGGCCTCGCTCAAGTTCTCTTGGACTTGCTCCAGTTGTCTTGGCCTTACTCCAGCTGTCTTGGCCTTGCTCCGGTTTTCCTGGCCTTGCTCCAGCTGTCTTGGTCTTGCTCCAGTTCTCTTGGTCCTGCTCCAGTTCTCACGGCCTTGCTCAAGTTGTCTTGGCCTTGCTCCAGTTGTTGTGGGCTTGCTTCAGTTGTCTTGGGCTTGCTCCAGTTGTCTTGGCCTAGCTCCAGTTGTCTTGGCCTTGCTCCTGCTGTCTTGGCCTTGCTCCAATTGTCTTCTCATTGCTCAGGTTGTCCTGGACTTGCTCAAGTTGTCTTGGGCTTGCTCCAGTTGTCTAGGGCTTGCTCCACTTGTCTTGGATTTGCTCTAGTTGTCCTGGGCTTGCTCCAGTTGTCTTGGCCTTGGTCTAGTTGTCTTGGCCTTGCTCCAGTTGTCATGGGCTTGCTCCAGTTGTCTTGGTCTTGCTCAAGTTGTCTTGGCCTTGCTCCAGTTGCCTTGGTCTTGCTCCAGTTGTCTTGTCCTTGCTCCAGTCGTCTTGGGCTTGCTCCAGTTGTCTTAAGCTTGCTCCAGTTATCTTTGGCTTGCTCCAGTTGTCTTGGGCTTGTTCCAGTTGCCTTGGGCTTGCTCCAGTTGTCTTGGGCTTGTTCCAGTTGTCTTCGCCTTGCTCCAGTTGTCTTGGGCTTGTTCCATTTGTCTTGGCCTTGCTCCACTTGTCTTGGGCTTGCTCGAGTTGTCTTGGGCTTGCTCCAGTTTTCTTCGCCTTGCTCCAGTTATCTTCGGCTTGCTCCAGTTGTCTTGGGCTTGCTCCAGTTGTCTTAGCCTTGCTCCAGTTGTCGTGGCCTTGCTCCATTTGTCTTGGCCTTGCTCCATTTGTCTTGGCCTTGCTCCAGTTGTCTTGGGCTTGCTCCAGTTGTCTTGGCCTTGCTATAGTTGTCTTGGGCTTGATACAAATGTCTTGGCCTTGCTCCAGTTGTCTTGGGCTTTCTGCAGTTGTATTGGTCTTGCCCCAGTTCTATTGGGCTTGCTCTAGTTGTCTGGGGCTTGCTCTAGTCGTCTTGGATTTGCTCCAGTTGTCTTGTGCTTGCTCCAGTTGTCTTGGGCTTGCTCCAGTTTTCTTGGCCTTGCTCCAGTTGTCTTGGCCTTGCTCGAGTAGTCTTGGGCTTGCTCCAGTTGTCTTGGCCTTGCTCCAGTTGTCTTGTGCTTGCTCCAGTTGTCCTGGGGTTGCTCCTGTTGTCTTGGGCCTGCTCCAGCAGTCTTGGGCTAGCTCCAGTTGCCTTGGCCTCGCTCCAGTTCTCTTGGGCTTGCTCCAGTTATGTTCGCCTTGCTCCAGCTGTCTTGGCCTTGCTCCGGTTGTCTTGGCCTTGCTCCAGTTGTCTTGGCCTTGCTCCAGTTGTCTTGGGCCTGCTCCAGTTCTCTTGGCCTTGCTCCAGTTGTCTTGGGCTTGCTTCAGTTGTCTTGGGCTTGCTCCAGTTCTCTTGGGCTTGCTCCAGTTGTCTTGGCCTTGCTCCAGTTGTCTTGGCCTTGCTCCAGCTGTCTTGGCCTTGCTCCAATTGTCTTGGCCTTGCTCAACTTGTCTTGGCCTTGTGCCAGTTTTCTTGGACTTGCTCCAGTTGTCTTGGGCTTGCTCTTCTTGTCTTGGCTATGCTCCAGTTGTCCTGGGCTTGCTCCAGCTGTGTTGGCCTTGCTACAGTTCTCTTGGTCTGGCCGCCTGTAACGCTCACCCGAAGTGCGCCTCCGTTGAACCGCCAGTTGTCATCTCCACAGCAACGTCAGCAGCATCCCCAACATTCACCTCACACACCTGCCCCAGCACAACGGATCTGCCCCTGAACCAGCGACAACATCCATCGTCTCTTTCCGCATGACAAAATGATGCTCCTCATCGCTGGAGGTCTAACAGCAGCTCTTCTCAAACGACTTCTACATCAAACTGCAGGCAAGCCAAGTGCAGCCAGACCAACACTGCACACCCAATCTCACTCTACCACTCTGTCAACTGCCAGAAAACCTTTCTCCGGATGCATCTCCAGGCAGAAGAAGACGAATGTGCCTACCAACATTCTTCGCACGTGTCCCCTTCCTTACCCAACGGCCTGGAACTCTGCTCTTCCAGTCAACCAACAAAACCAAGACCTGTGCCATCATCATCCCAAAGCATTTGCAACAACATCTCTCTTCCCCTCTCAAGGATTCAATCTCGCAGGAGAGGTCGCAATCTTGTTCGCTGTATCTTCAGCAAGCCCCAGCAGCCCCAGCCGGAAGGATGTTCATGACCTTTTCTCTTCTCCTGGTACAGAGACATACATGTGGAGTCATACTGTTGGAAGGCCCTCATCTGCAGACAACGACCACAGCGGCTCGTCACCCATCCCCTCGTCATCTTCACTCTTCACTCGAACTGAAGTTGCCAAGTTCATGGAGGATGTATATGGGATCACATTGGACTTCTCCAATGACAACGTGAAGAACTTAGAACCAGCACCAGGCCCTTCATCTGAGCCCCTCAACCCAGCGGCTGAAGGCCAGACCTCTGAAGAAAGTACCTCGCTATTCTCCTTTGACGAGTTGAACGCCTTCATGACCACACTCTATGGTCTTCCTCTGACACCAACCTCCCCCTCGACATCAACCTCAGCAGCCTCACCCACAA
This sequence comes from Penium margaritaceum, assembly GCA_023375785.1. Classification (NCBI taxonomy): domain Eukaryota; kingdom Viridiplantae; phylum Streptophyta; class Zygnematophyceae; order Desmidiales; family Peniaceae; genus Penium; species Penium margaritaceum. Next base: position 25,141 of record SZWC01000533.1, read on the forward strand.
CCAAGACCGAACCAGATGATGTACCTACAGAGTGGGCACTCTCACCAGAAAACAACCATACTCCTTCCCTCCAATCTCCACCTCCTGTTTTGACAACTCCGCAGAACTACTCGTCTCCTCTTCAACAACACACCTCACCATCTGGCAAGCAAGTCAACAACTGTCCGCGGCCTCACAGATCCAAGCAAACTTCAAGTATGAAAACTGCAAACATTCTTTGCCACAAGCGTTACTCAACACCAGGATGTTATCCTGGCTCACGGATCACTGGGTCCAAGACCGCTCCCTCGCAAGACGACCCCAGGGCTGAGTCATGGACTTCAAATATCTCCCACCACTGTCAAGGCTAAGTATGTCTGGTGCCATTGAGGGCGGGTGTCAGAACCAAACTCTCAGGGGTCCAAGAAATATTACAGATATGCCCCAGGCTCGCGGATCTCCGTGGACAGAAGAAACATGCAAGAACTATCCTGCCGAGCAGTTCAGCTCCAAAGATCAACAGGACGGGCACTGCTGGCGGTCGCCACTGACTACCAAGCATGTCTGACGACCGGCAGGTACGCGCCCCGGTCCACAAGAAAAGACAAAGAGTACCGAAGGCACTCGTGCCAACGGCTCCTGGCGAACTATCGTGCAGACCAACAGAGCGCCCTCGCGAAGAACACTCGGACACGACCACCATCACAAGTGGCCTAACCAGGCCCCAAGAATGTGTGAAGTTAGACAAAGCTTGCGGAGTCGCACCGCGACTCCGCACACAACAGCAGCATCAGTAGCAGCAACGCAGCTGCGACAGAGTCACACGTACCACCCTCCGTAAGGGTAACCCTAGAACTAGGACTGACTTAGGATATAACTGCTAGACTCCCATTTGTACATTTGCATCTCATTAATTCAAGTTATCGCTTCCTTCCTTCCAGTCCGCTGCCCGCCCCTGTGCTGTGGCAATTCTCCTCAGTTCGGTTCATCTCATTCCGCTGCCCGCCTCTGTGCTGTGGCACTTCTCGTCAGTTCGGTTCATCTCATTCCGCTGCCTGCCTCTGTGCTGTGGCAATTCTCGTCGCTCCGCTTTTGGCCTGCTCCGCGTTGCCCGCTTCCCAGCTGTGGCATTCTCATCACTTACTCGTTTGCCTGCCTGCACCTCGGCGCTGAGCCCTTCAGCCCGCTCCTCGGTGCTGTGGTACCAGCTTCGCCCTTTCAGTTCTGACGTTGCCCCCTGTACCAGATGAGGCACAACATCATCATCATCAACGTCACTGCTTGGTCTGCCGCGCCCGCCTTTATCTGCCAAGGCGCCTCCATTGCTCTACGCTACGCCCGCAGTTAACCTGCCAAGGCGCCCTCAACATCTCAGCGCTCGTGTCCACTGACACTGCGCCCACTCATCGCGTTGACCCGCATCTCGGTGTAATGGCCACTAGCCCACACCTCAGCTGCCGTGGTCCTCATTCCTCACAACTGCATGACGTCAGCCTGTCACCAGCTTCAGCAACTTCGCCGATGCTTCCGCCTCGACCATATCTGCACATCTGCTCTCTTTCAGTCCTTTCAGTTTCCTGATATCTTGGGCTTGCTCCGGTTTTCTTGGGCTTGCTCCAGTTGCCTTTGGCTTGCTCGAGTTGTCTTGGCCTTGCTCCAGTTCTCTTGGGCTTGCTCCAGTTGTCTTGGCCTTGCTCCAGTTTTCTTGGGCTCGCTCCAATTGTCTTGGCCTTGCTCCAGTTGTCTAGGGCTTGCTCCAGCTGTCTTGGGCTTGCTCCAGTTGTCTTGGGCTTGCTCGAGTTGTCTTGGGCTTGCTCCAGTTGACTTGGCCTTGCTCCAGTTGTCTTGGGCTTGCTCCAGTTGTCCTGGCCTTGCTCTAGTTGTCTTGGCCTTGCTCCAGTTGTCTTGGGCTTGATCCATTTGTATTGGGCTTGCTCCACTTGTCTTGACCTTGCTCCAGTTGTTGTGCCTTGCTCCAGTTCTCTTAGCCTTGCTCCAGTTGTCTTGGCCTTGCTCCATTTGTCTTGGGCTTGCTCCAGTTGTCTTGGCCTTGCTCCAGTTGTCTTGGGCTTGCTCCAGTTGTCTTGGCCTTGCTCCAGTTGTCTTGGGCTTGCTCCAATTGTCTTGGCCTTGCTCCAGTTGTCTTGGGCTTGCTCCAATTGTCTTGGCCTTGCTCCAGTTGTCTTGGGCTTGCTCCAATTGTCTTGGCCTTGCTCCAGTTGTCTTGGGCTTGCTCCAATTGTCTTGGCCTTGCTCCAGTTGTCTTGGGCTTGCTCCAATTGTCTTGGCCTTGCTCCAGTTGTCTTGGGCTTGCTCCAATTGTCTTGGCCTTGCTCCAGTTGTCTTGGGCTTGCTCCAATTGTCTTGGCCTTGCTCCAGTTGTCTTGGGCTTGCTCCAATTGTCTTGGCCTTGCTCCAGTTGTCTTGGGCTTGCTCCAATTGTCTTGGCCTTGCTCCAGTTGTCTTGGGCTTGCTCCAATTGTCTTGGCCTTGCTCCAGTTGTCTTGGGCTTGCTCCAATTGTCTTGGCCTTGCTCCAGTTGTCTTGGGCTTGCTCCAATTGTCTTGGCCTTGCTCCAGTTGTCTTGGGCTTGCTCCAATTGTCTTGGCCTTGCTCCAGTTGTCTTGGGCTTGCTCCAATTGTCTTGGCCTTGCTCCAGTTGTCTTGGGCTTGCTCCAATTGTCTTGGCCTTGCTCCAGTTGTCTTGGGCTTGCTCCAATTGTCTTGGCCTTGCTCCAGTTGTCTTGGGCTTGCTCCAATTGTCTTGGCCTTGCTCCAGTTGTCTTGGGCTTGCTCCAATTGTCTTGGCCTTGCTCCAGTTGTCTTGGGCTTGCTCCAATTGTCTTGGCCTTGCTCCAGTTGTCTTGGGCTTGCTCCAATTGTCTTGGCCTTGCTCCAGTTGTCTTGGGCTTGCTCCAATTGTCTTGGCCTTGCTCCAGTTGTCTTGGGCTTGCTCCAATTGTCTTGGCCTTGCTCCAGTTGTCTTGGGCTTGCTCCAATTGTCTTGGCCTTGCTCCAGTTGTCTTGGGCTTGCTCCAGTTGTCTTGGGCTTGCTCAGTTGTCTTGGCCTTGCTCCAGGTGTCTTGGGCTTGCTCCAGTTGTCTTGGGCTTGCTCCAGTTGTCTTGGGCTTACTCCAGCTGTCTTGGGCTTGCTCCAGTTGTCTTGGCCTTGCTGCAGTTGTCTTGGCCTTGTTCCAGTTGTCTTGGGCTTGCTTCAGTTGTCTTGGGCTTGCTCCAGTTGTATTGGGCTTGCTGCAGTTGTCTTTGTCGGGAATATTTACTCTCTGACCTTGATTCTTGTTCTGGACGGGCCTCGGATAATCCGAGAAGAGGTCCAGAACATCTCTCATGAGAGAGAATAAATAAATGGTCCAACGGTCCTCTAAGAACCGTTACTGACCAAAGTGACGATGAGTCACTCGCGTCCGGCTAGGGAAGAAGCCGTTGTTCTGAGTTTTTGTCCTGTTCAGATGTATATATGGAGGATGTTGATTTCCTCCAAAGTTTAACCGAGAACAGGTACATTTACATCTGTTCACCTTCGGTTCCCCGGCTTTGCCGCTATGTCTCCGCTCTGCTCGCTTCTCTGCTCATCCTTTTGCCTCAATCAATCTAAGCCCGCGCTCTCCTCTTACTTGATCTCAGCACCCTTTGTCTCGCTCCCAGCTCAACCCACCGTTCTTGCCACATTCTCGCAGACATCACACTCAAGTTGACCTCAAGTGCTTCACCATCCTCTGTATAAGTTCTACTTGTGACCTACACTCTCACTATAGACTAACTTTGGCATTGCTTGTAGCTCTTTGACCCAAGTAACACATTCTTAGAGTCCAGTGCATGTCACTGCATTCCCCTGCCCCTGTCATTATCTCCCTTGTCCATTCCATTCTTCTGACATGGTATCAGAGCCTCAGGCAACATCGCCTGGAGACCACTGATGAAGTCATCGCCTCATCACTAGCGTTGCCGTTGCCACATCAGCTCTCCACTCGCCTTCAACTGCCGCTGCTCTCGCCACCCCCGTCTCACTGATCTGTGCTCTCGCTCACACATTCACCCACAACAAGGTGACTCGTGTACTTCAGTTTTCCACGACCCTTTTCACCTGCTTCTTTTGTCCCACACACAGCTGACGTCAGCAACTGTGACTCAACTGCTTCCCACGTCTTGGCGAGTGACATCACCGTACTCGAGTCCTGCTTGCAACTGCATGCCCTTGACAACGATTGGTGCCGTTCTGCCCCATCGCAACTACAAGCTCCCAAGTCGCACTCTGCTGCCTCCTTCCTCGAAGCTTCCTGCCGCCTTGCACACATCATCTCCTCACCTACCTTCTCTCCCCTTCTCCGCAAGATCCCGGTCCTGCTCTCTTCACAAGCGTTTCTTACAATCGCCGACATTACCTAACGTGATTGCAGCCGCTCCACCTGTCAAGCCTGCCGCATCGGCTCCTTCATCCTGACCTGCTTCAGTCGCCGCAACTACCCTCTCTCCCTTCATCGGTTTCATCAACCTCATCCTCACATCACACCATCAACTTCTGCGCAAGCTGTCCTCTCACGCTACCTGCTCCTGCCACCAGCAGCAGACTCCGTCCACTGTCAGGACATCGGACACCACCAGTCTTTGGTCCCGGGCCAACTGGGGAGCAAGCCGTCACTCTCCTGACATTCCTGGTCGTCTTTGCTACTCCTTCTCGCTCACATTTCTGCATAGCTCCTCCTGACACAAGGATATCGGACACCACCAATCTTCCTGCCCATCGGTCTCGGGCCAACTGGGGAACAAGTCATCACTCTCCTGACGTCAAGGGAACTTCTTTCTTTGAAAGTATCCACCACCTCCATTTCATTGATTCCTTACCCATCCTCTGCTACTGCATCAACCTCTCTTCGTTTGCAATCTCCACTCAGCACTCATTCCTCCGCAGCTCTTCTACCTCCTTGGCCGTACTAACTTCTGGAGCTTCCCCCGTCAGCAGCAACAATCTTCCTATCATCATCCTCGTTGCCATCCTCCTTGCCATCAGCCCCATCTTCCTCGAGCCGCCTCAGCATCTTCATCACGTCATCAGCGCACGTGGTTTCACCCCTGCGTCCAACCCATCATCACATCTCCGTCATCGCCATCATCCTCCACAAGGACCCGTCCAGTCGCATCGCCACTCTCGTGACGACCTGCACCCACGTCGAATCTTTGTCAGCGCACGTGGCTTGCCCCTTGTGCTCAACTTCCATCCTCAGCTTTTGCCTCCATCATCAGCAATCTTCAGCATCTTTGGCCAGCACAAGGACCCACACGAGCTAGCTGCCCGCTTCGTAGCAGCCTGCACCCATGCCAGTAGCAGATTTCTCGCAACGTGTTGGCACTCGCCTTCCCCTTGCCGCATTCTACCCCTCTACAATCATCAAGGACACGAGTTTTCTCCCCTGCGCCCACTCGTCCATCCACCGTTTCTCCGTCATTATTGTTCTCAGCTCGGCAAAAGGATTTGTCTGGTCCCATCGCCAGCCTTGCGACGACCTGCACCCAAGCCGAACCTCTCAACAGCGCACGAGGTCTCATCCCTGCACCCAGCTCTTACCTTCTTCAATCATCATCTCATCTCCGCACGCACAACTCTCCACCTCCTTCAAAGAGCCAAGGCCATCACACTCACACAGGTTGTGGAAGACATTGCATCCCGCTTGGATACAATGTCTCTCATCGCCAAACGATCCCCTCTCCCAGAAGATCGACCACTCATCAACGCTACCACCTGCATCTATGGACCGATCAACTTCTACTCCTTCCCTCGGCACTTTCTCACACAATGTGAGGAACTATCACTCACTGCAAGTGGAGCCACGAACATTCTACAGTGGTCGCAAGACTTCTGCAATCTCTTCCAACTCTGCTACATCAAAGGCGTTCCGATCTCCTACACCATTCAACACTACCCTCTCTACAAAGGAGGAGGATGCTAACCTGCAAAATTCTACTCCACGCAGGTGCCTTTTGTGGAAGAAGAAATCCAGGGTGCAGTACTCAGCATTGCTGCCCCCATCTTCCATCCTCTTATCCACAAACGCAAGTGTACCCTGAGCGAAATGTGGAAAGGCCTACTTCACGCATGCCGTTGCCGCGTTCCTCCGCCAGCCCAGGAACCACCAAAGTTGCAACACCGCTGAGTGGTGGCATCTGCTCGGGTCCGGCTGGTTCGTGTCTGTTACAAGGACACCTCCCAGGGACCACACTCACGAACATCAAGTGCCCTGGCAGGCCCTAGGAGGAATCCAACCTTACAAGAATAGAGTCAGATTCAGGGAGGGTGTCGGAAATATTCTCTCTCCGACCTCGATTCTTGTTCCAGACGGGCCTCGGATAATCCAAGAAGAGGTCCAGAACATATCTCGCGAGAGAGAATAAATAAACGGTCCAACAGTCCTCTACAAACTGTTACTGACCAAAGTGTCGATGAGTCACTCACGTCCGGCTAGCGAAGAAGCCGTTACTCTGCATTTTTGTCATGTTCAGTTGTATATATGGAGGATATTCATTCCCTCCAAAGTTTAACCCAGAACAGGTACTTTCACATCTGTTCGCCTTTGGTTCCGCGGCTTTGCCACCGTGTCTCTGCTCTGCCCGCTTCTCTGCTCATGCTTTCGCCTCAATCAATCTAAGCCCTCGCTCTCCTCTTACTTGATCTCAGCATCCTTCGTCTCGCTCCCAGTTCAACCCACTGTTACTGCCATATTATTGTAGAAATCACCCTCAAGTTGACCTCAAGTGCTTCACCATCCTCTGCTTAAGTTCTACTTGTGACCCACGCTCCCATTACAGACTAACTATGGCATTACTTGCAGCTCTTTGACCCAAGTAACACATTGTTAGAGTCCAGTGCACGTCACTGCATTCCCTTGCCCCTGTCATTGTCTCCCTTGCCCATTCCATTCTTCTGACAGTTTCTCTTGCTCAAGTTGTCTTGGGCTTGCTCCAGTTGTCTACGCCTTGCTCCAGATGTCTTGGGCTTGCTCCAGTTGTATTGGAATTGCTCCAGTTGTCTTCGTCGGAATCTTGATCAAGACTCACACGGCTCAACCGAGTTCTCCTCTGTCTCCCTGGCATCATCCAACTCTCCCTTGGACACACAATCAGCGGGAAATGGAAAAGCCAGTCCGGTCCCGGTTCACCTCCCTCGTCCTGCCGCCCGAACGGCTCAGATGGCATGACCAATGAGACTTGTCCGGTCTGACCATCCGACCGTCCGAACCCACCACGACCAACGCCAACGGACCTCCGACGCTACGCAACAACCGACAAGAACTGCTGACAACAGTCTTGCTCCATGGTCCATTCGCTGTGGCTACAACCAAGGCTCGGCAGAAGAAGCACGTCCTCCACTCAAACTGGGAGGACTCCCAAGAGCACAAGATTGTGCGGAGCCGCACCGCGCCTCCGCACCGCGCAGACACGGAAGTAGCAGCGGCAGCACAATGGCGGCTGCAGCATCACATCTCGCACCACCCACCCTAATGGGTGTAGGCACCTGTACTCTACCCTTATGACTAGCAAGTACTAATAGCAGTAGGACCCCTGTATTCTATTACCTCAGTCTATTCCTCCTCAGTTTCCTTCATCATCATTGCTTCAGTTCACTTGCCGTTCAGTGCCTCGTCGCTTTCATTGCTCCGATCGTTGCCTCCGTTCAATCATCTATCGCCTCCGCAAAGTGTTTCGGGCCCTCGGCTCCTCTCTTGCGCTCAGGCCTCAGGCCCTCATTCAGCTGTACCTCCCAACGGATCCTCAAAGCTGTTGTCTACTCATCACGCATCTGCCTTAACGCTCGGAGCACTCACTCGCTGCAGTGCCCGAACCGCGGTGGCCTTCTGCCTGCGCCTCGGTGCCCAACCTTCCTTAACCGCTGAAGTGCAGCTCTTTATCACGCATCCTCAGCGCTTCGTCGCATCCGCCCCTCGCGTTGCCTTCTGTTGCCTTCACGCTTCTGCCCCTGTTGTGACGTCATCCTCTGTCAGTACTCCGCACCTTCGTAGCAACTTCCGCGCCACTTGTTTCTCTGCTCCCCTACATGCTCCGCTGCTCCCATTTTCCTGACAGTCTTGGCCTTGCTCCAGTTGTCTTGGGCTTGCTCCAGTTGTCTTGGGCTTGCTCCTGTTGTCTTGGGCTTGCTCCAGTTGTCTTGGGCTTGCTCCAGTTGTCTTGGCCTTGCTCCAGTTATCTTGGGCTTGCTCCAGTTGTCTTGGGCTTGCTCGACTTGTCTTGGGCTTGCTCCACTTGTCTTGGCCTTGCTCGAGTTGTCTTGGCCTTGCTCCGGTTCTCTTGGCCTTGCTCCCGTTGTCTTGTGCTTGCTCCACTTGTCCTGGGCTTGCTCGAGTTGCCTTGGCCTTTCTCCAGTTGTCTTGGCCTTGCTCCAGTTATCTTGGGCTTGCTCCAGTTGTCTTGGGCTTGCTCGACTTGTCTTGGGCTTGCTCCACTTGTCTTGGCCTTGCTCGAGTTGTCTTGGCCTTGCTCCGGTTCTCTTGGCCTTGCTCCCGTTGTCTTGTGCTTGCTCCACTTGTCCTGGGCTTGCTCGAGTTGCCTTGGCCTTTCTCCAGTTGTCTTGGCCTTGCTCCAGTTATCTTGGGCTTGCTCCAGTTGTCTTGGGCTTGCTCGACTTGTCTTGGGCTTGCTCCACTTGTCTTGGCCTTGCTCGAGTTGTCTTGGCCTTGCTCCGGTTCTCTTGGCCTTGCTCCCGTTGTCTTGTGCTTGCTCCACTTGTCCTGGGCTTGCTCGAGTTGCCTTGGCCTTTCTCCAGTTGTCTTGGCCTTGCTCCAGTTATCTTGGGCTTGCTCCAGTTGTCTTGGGCTTGCTCGACTTGTCTTGGGCTTGCTCCACTTGTCTTGGCCTTGCTCGAGTTGTCTTGGCCTTGCTCCGGTTCTCTTGGCCTTGCTCCCGTTGTCTTGTGCTTGCTCCACTTGTCCTGGGCTTGCTCGAGTTGCCTTGGCCTTTCTCCAGTTGTCTTGGCCTTGCTCCAGTTATCTTGGGCTTGCTCCAGTTGTCTTGGGCTTGCTCGACTTGTCTTGGGCTTGCTCCACTTGTCTTGGCCTTGCTCGAGTTGTCTTGGCCTTGCTCCGGTTCTCTTGGCCTTGCTCCCGTTGTCTTGTGCTTGCTCCACTTGTCCTGGGCTTGCTCGAGTTGCCTTGGCCTTTCTCCAGTTGTCTTGGCCTTGCTCCAGTTATCTTGGGCTTGCTCCAGTTGTCTTGGGCTTGCTCGACTTGTCTTGGGCTTGCTCCACTTGTCTTGGCCTTGCTCGAGTTGTCTTGGCCTTGCTCCGGTTCTCTTGGCCTTGCTCCCGTTGTCTTGTGCTTGCTCCACTTGTCCTGGGCTTGCTCGAGTTGCCTTGGCCTTTCTCCAGTTGTCTTGGCCTTGCTCCAGTTATCTTGGGCTTGCTCCAGTTGTCTTGGGCTTGCTCGACTTGTCTTGGGCTTGCTCCACTTGTCTTGGCCTTGCTCGAGTTGTCTTGGCCTTGCTCCGGTTCTCTTGGCCTTGCTCCCGTTGTCTTGTGCTTGCTCCACTTGTCCTGGGCTTGCTCGAGTTGCCTTGGCCTTTCTCCAGTTGTCTTGGCCTTGCTCCAGTTATCTTGGGCTTGCTCCAGTTGTCTTGGGCTTGCTCGACTTGTCTTGGGCTTGCTCCACTTGTCTTGGCCTTGCTCGAGTTGTCTTGGCCTTGCTCCGGTTCTCTTGGCCTTGCTCCCGTTGTCTTGTGCTTGCTCCACTTGTCCTGGGCTTGCTCGAGTTGCCTTGGCCTTTCTCCAGTTGTCTTGGCCTTGCTCCAGTTATCTTGGGCTTGCTCCAGTTGTCTTGGGCTTGCTCGACTTGTCTTGGGCTTGCTCCACTTGTCTTGGCCTTGCTCGAGTTGTCTTGGCCTTGCTCCGGTTCTCTTGGCCTTGCTCCCGTTGTCTTGTGCTTGCTCCACTTGTCCTGGGCTTGCTCGAGTTGCCTTGGCCTTTCTCCAGTTGTCTTGGCCTTGCTCCAGTTATCTTGGGCTTGCTCCAGTTGTCTTGGGCTTGCTCGACTTGTCTTGGGCTTGCTCCACTTGTCTTGGCCTTGCTCGAGTTGTCTTGGCCTTGCTCCGGTTCTCTTGGCCTTGCTCCCGTTGTCTTGTGCTTGCTCCACTTGTCCTGGGCTTGCTCGAGTTGCCTTGGCCTTTCTCCAGTTGTCTTGGCCTTGCTCCAGTTATCTTGGGCTTGCTCCAGTTGTCTTGGGCTTGCTCGACTTGTCTTGGGCTTGCTCCACTTGTCTTGGCCTTGCTCGAGTTGTCTTGGCCTTGCTCCGGTTCTCTTGGCCTTGCTCCCGTTGTCTTGTGCTTGCTCCACTTGTCCTGGGCTTGCTCGAGTTGCCTTGGCCTTTCTCCAGTTGTCTTGGCCTTGCTCCAGTTATCTTGGGCTTGCTCCAGTTGTCTTGGGCTTGCTCGACTTGTCTTGGGCTTGCTCCACTTGTCTTGGCCTTGCTCGAGTTGTCTTGGCCTTGCTCCGGTTCTCTTGGCCTTGCTCCCGTTGTCTTGTGCTTGCTCCACTTGTCCTGGGCTTGCTCGAGTTGCCTTGGCCTTTCTCCAGTTGTCTTGGCCTTGCTCCAGTTATCTTGGGCTTGCTCCAGTTGTCTTGGGCTTGCTCGACTTGTCTTGGGCTTGCTCCACTTGTCTTGGCCTTGCTCGAGTTGTCTTGGCCTTGCTCCGGTTCTCTTGGCCTTGCTCCCGTTGTCTTGTGCTTGCTCCACTTGTCCTGGGCTTGCTCGAGTTGCCTTGGCCTTTCTCCAGTTGTCTTGGCCTTGCTCCAGTTATCTTGGGCTTGCTCCAGTTGTCTTGGGCTTGCTCGACTTGTCTTGGGCTTGCTCCACTTGTCTTGGCCTTGCTCGAGTTGTCTTGGGCTTGCTCCAGTTGTCTTGGTCTTGCTCCAGTTGTCTTGGGCTTGCTCCAGTTATATTGGGCTTGCTCCAGTTTTCTTGGCCTTGCTCCAGTTGTCTTGGGCTTGCTCCAGTTGTCTTGGGCTTGTTCCAGTTGTCTTGGGCTTGCTCCAGCGGTCTTGGCCTTGCTCCAGCTGCTTGGGTTTGGTCCAGTTGTCTTGGCCTTGCTCCACTTGTCTTGGGCTTGCTCAAGTTGTCTTGGCATTGCTCGAGTTGTCTTGGCCTTGCTCCAGTTGTCTTGGCCTTGCTCTAGTTGTCTTGTGCTTGCTTCACTTGTCTTAGGCTTTTTCCAGTTGTCTTGGGCTTGCTCCAGTTGTCTCTGCCTTGCTCCAATTGTCTTGGGCTTGCTCCAGTTGTCTTGGCCTTGCTCCAGTTGTCTTGGGCTTGCTCCACTTGTCTGGGGCTTGCTCCAGTTGTCTTGGCCTTGCTCCAGTTGTCTTCGGCTTGCTCCATTTGTCTTGGCATTTCTCTAGTTGTCTTGGCCTTGTTCCAGTTGTCTTGGGCTTGATCCAGTTGTCTTGGGCTTGCACCAGTTGTCTTGGCCTTGCTCCAGTTGTCGTGGCCTTGCTCCATTTGTCTTGGCCTTGCTCCAGTTGTCTTGGGCTTGCTCCAGTTGTCTTGAGCTTGCTCCAGTTGCCTTGGCCTTGCGCCAGTTGTCTTGGGCTTGTTCCGTTTTACTTGGCCTTGCTCTACTTGTCTTGGGCTTCCTCCAGTTTTCTTGGCATTGCTTGAGTTGTCTTGGCCTTGCTCCGGTTTTCTTGGCCTTTCTTCCAGTTGTTTTGTGCTTGCTCAAGTTGTCTTGGCCTTGCTCCAGTTATCTTGGGCTTGCTTCAGATGTCTTGGTCTTGCTGCAGTTATCTTGGGCTTGCTCCAGTTGTCTTGGGTTTGCTCGAGTTGTCCTAGGTTTGCTCCAGTTGGCTTGGACTTGCTCCAGTTGTTCTGGGCTTGCTTCAGTTGTCTTGGCCTTGCTCCAGTTTTCTTGGGCTTTCTCCAGTTTTCTACGCCTTGCTCCAGTTGTCTTGGACTTGCTCCAGTTGTCTTGGACATGCTCCAGTTGTCTTGGCCTCGCTCCAGTTTTTTTGGGCTTGCTCCTGTTTTCTTGGTCATGCTCCTGTTGTCTTGGGCCTGCTTAAGTTGTCTTGGGCTTGCTCCAGTTGTCTTGGTCTCCCTCCAGTTGTTTTGGGTTTGCTCCAGTTGCCTTGGCCTTGCTCAAGATATCTTGGCCTTGCTCCAGTGGTCTTGGCCTTGTTTAAGTTGTCTTGGGCCTGCTCCGATTGTATTGGCCTTGCTCCAGTTGTCTTTGGCTTGCTCCAGTTGTCTTGGCCTTGCTCCAGTTGTCTTGGCCTTGCTCCGGTTGTCCTGGGCTTGACCTGTTGTCTAGGCGTTGCTCCAGTTGTCATGGGCATGCTCAAGTTGTCTTGGGCTTGCTCCAATTGTCTGGGCCTTGCTCCAGTTGTCTTAGGCTTGCTCCAGCTGTCTTGGGCTTGCTCAAGTTGTCTTGGGCTTGCTTCAGTTGTCTTGGTCTTGCTCTAGTTGTCTTGGACTTGCTCTTGATGTGTTGGACTTGCTCCAGTTATCTTGGGCTTGGTCCAGTTGTCTTGGCCTTCCTTGAGTTGTCTTGGGCTTATTCCTGTTGTCTTGGGCTTGCTCCAGTTGTCTTGGCCTTGCTCCAGTTGTCTTGGGCTTGCCCCAGTTGTCTGGGGCTTGCTCCAGTTGTCTTGGCCTTGCTCCACACGTCTTGGCCTTGCTCCAGCTGTCTTGGACTTGCTCTAGTTGTCTTGGCCTTGCCCTAGTTGTCTTGGCCTTGCTCCAGTTGTCTTGGTCTTGCTCCAGTTGTTTTGGGCTTGCTCCAGTTGTCTTTGCCTTGCTCCAGATGTTGTGGCCTTTCTCCAGTTGTCTTGGCCTTGCTCCTGTTTTCCTGGCCTTGCTCCAGTTGTCTTGGGCTTGCTCCAGTTGTTTTGGCCTTGCTCCAGTTGTCTTTGGATTGCTCCGACTGTCCTGGCCTTGCTCCAGTTGTCTTTGGCTTGCTCAAGTTGTCTTGGCCTTGCTCCAGGTGTCTTGGGCTTGGTCCAGTTGTCTTGGGCTTGCTCCAATTGTCTTGGGCTTGCTCCAGTTGCCTTGGACTTGCTCCAGTTGTCTTGGGCTTGCTCCACTTGTCTTGGGCTTGCTCCAGTTGTCTTGGCCTTGCTCCAGGTGTCCTGGGCTTTCTCCAGTTGTCTTTGCCTTGCTCCAGTTGTTTTGGCCTTGCTCCAGTTGTCTTTGGCTTGCTCCAATTGTCTTGGCCTTGCTCCAGTTGTCTTGGCCTTGCTCCAGTTGCCTTGGGTTTGCTCCAGTTGTCTTGGCCTTGCTCCTGTTGTCTTGGGCTTGCTCCAGTTGTCTTGGGCTTACTCCAGTTTTCTTGGGCTCGCTCAAGTTGTCTTTTGCTTGCTCCAGTTGTCTGGGGCTTGCTCCAAATGTCTTAGCCTTGCTCCAGTTGTCCTGAGCTTGTTCCATTTTACTTGGCCTTGCTCCACTTGTCTTGGGCTTGCTCCAGTTTTCTTGGCATTGCTTGAGTTGTCTTGGCCTTGATCCTGTTTTCTTGGCCATACTCCAGTTGTCTTGTGCTTGCTCGTGTTGTCTTGGGAGTTTTCCTGTTGTCTTGGGCTTGCTCCAGTTGTCCTGGCCTTGCTCCAGTTGTCTTCGGCTTGCTTTATTTGTCTTGGTCTTGCTCCAGTTATCTTGGGCTTGCTCCAGTTGTCTTGGGTTTGCTCGACTTGTCCTAGCCTTGCTCCAGTTGTCTTGGGCTTCTTCCAGTTGTCTTGGGCTTGCTTCAGTTCTCTTGGCCTTGCTTCAGTTGTCTTGGGCTTGCTCCAGTTGTCTCCGCCTTGCTCCAGTTGTCTTGGGCTTGCTGCAGTTGTCTTTGACTTTCTCCAGTTGTCTTGGCCTTGCTCCAGATATTTTTGGTTTGCTCCAGTTGTCTCGGGCTTGCTCCTGTTCTCTTGGGCCTGCTCAAGTTGTCTTGGGCTTGCTCCAGTTGTCCTGGCCTTGCTCCAGTTGTCTTGGGCATGCTCCAGTTGCCTTGGCCTTGCTCAAGATGTCTTGGCCATGCTCCAGTTTTCTTGGCCTTGCTCCAGTTGTCTTGGCCTTGTCCCAGTTGTCTTGGGCCTGCTCCGATTGTCTTGGCGTTGCTCCAGTTGTCTTTGGCTTGCTCCAGTTGTCTTCAGCTTGCTCCAGTTGTCTTGGCATTGCTCGAATTGTCTTGGCCTTGCTCCAGTTGTTTTGGCTTTGATTCAGTTCTCTTGTGCTTGCTCTCGTTGTCGTAGGCTTGTTCCAGTTGTCTTGTGCTTGCTCCAGTGATCTTGGACTTGCTCCAGTTTTCTTGGCCTTGCTCGAGTTGTCTATGCCTTGCTTCAGTTGTCTCGGGTTTGCTCCAGTGGTCCTGGAATTGCTCCAGTTGTCTTGGCCTTGCTCCAGTTGTCTTGGGCTTGCTCCAGTTGTCTTGGGCTTGCTCCAGTTGTCTTGGCCT
>SZWC01000533.1:46743-69314 GCA_023375785.1 Penium margaritaceum
TTCCAGTTGTCTTGGGCTTGCTCCAGTTGTCATGGGCTTGCTCCAGTTGTCTTGGTCTTGCTCCAGTTATCTTGGGCTTGCTTCAGTTGTCTTTGCCTTGCTCCACTTGTCTTGGGCTTGCTCAAGGTGTCTTGGGCTTGCTCCAGTTGTCTTGGGCTTTTTCCAGTTGTCTTGAGCTTTCTCTTGTTGTCTTGGGCTTGCTCCAGGTGTCTTGGGCTTGCTCCAGTTGTCTTTGCCTTGCTCCAGTTTTCTTGGGCCTGCCCTAGTTGTCTTGGCCTTTCTCAAATTGTCTTGGCCTTGCTCCAGTTTTCTTGGTCTTGCTCCAGTTGTCTTGGGCTTACTCCAGTTGTCTTGGCCTTTCTCCAGTTGTTTTGGGCTTGCTCCGATTGTTTTGGCCTTGCTCAAGTTGTCTTGGGCTTGCAGCAGTTGTCTTGGACTTGCTCCAGTTTTCATGGCCTTGCCCCAGTTGTCTTGGCCTTGCTCCAGTTGTCTTGGCCTGGATCCAGTTGTCTTAGGCTTGCTCCAGTTGTCTCAGCCTTACTCCATTTGTCTTAAGCTTGCTCCAATTTTCATGGCCTTGCTCGAGTTGTCTTGGGCTTGCTCCAGTTTTCTTGGCCTTGCTTCAGTTTTCCTGGCCTTGCTCTTGCTGTCTTGGGCTTGCTCCAGTTGTCTTGGCCTTGCTCCAGTTATCTTTGGCTTGCTCCAGTTGTCTTGGCCTTGCTCTAGTCGTCTTGGCCTTGCTCCAGTTGTCTTGGGCTTGCTCCAGTTGTCTTGGGCTCGCTCCAGTTATCTTGGTCTTGCTTCAGTTTTCGTGGCCTTGCTCCAGTTGTCTTGGCCTTGCTCCTGTTGTCTTGGCCTTGCTCCAGTTGTCTTGGGTTTGCTCCAGTTGTCTTGGCCTTGCTCCAGTTGTCTTGGGTTTGCTCCAATTGTCTTGGCCTTGCTCAAGTTGTCTTGGGCTTGCTCCAGTTGTCTTGGGCTTGCTCCAGTTGTCTTGGCCTTGATTTAGTTATCTTTGGCCTGCTCTAGTTATCACGGCCTTGCTCCAGTTTTCTCGACCCTGCTCCAGTTGTCTCGGCCTTTCTCCAGTTGTCTTGGCCTTCCTCCAGTTGTCTTGGTCTTGCTCCGGTTGTCTTGGGCTTGCTCCAGTTGTATTTGGCTTGCTCCAGTTGTCTTGGCCTTGCTCCTGTTGTCTTAACCTTGCTCCAGTTGTCTTGGACTTGCTCCAGTTCGTCTTGCTCCACTTATCTTGGGCTTGCTCCAGTTGTCTTGGGCTTGCTCCAGTTGTCCTGGGCTTGCTCCAGTTCTCTTGGCCTTGATCCAGGTGTCTTGGCCTTGCTCCAATTGTCTTGACCTTACTCCAGTTGCCTTGGTCTTGCTCAATTTGTCTTGGCCTTGCTCCAGTTGTCTTGGGCTAGCTCTAGTTGTCTAAAGCTTGCTCCAGTTATCTTGGGCTTGCTCCAGTTGTCTTGGGCTTGTTCAAGTTTTCTTCAGCTTGCTCCAGTTCTCTTGGGCTTGCTCCAGTTGTCTTGGGCTTGCTCCAGTTGTCTTGGGCTTGCTCCATTTGTCAGGGCCTTGCTCCATATGTCTTGGGCTTGCTCCATTTATCTTGACCTTGCTCCGCTTGTCTTAGACTTGCTCCAGTTATTTTGGCATTGCTCGAGTTGTCTTGGCCTTGCTCCGGTTGTCTTGGCCTTGCTCCAGTTGTCTTGTGCTTGCTCCATTTGTCTTGGGCTTTTTCCGGTTGTCTTGGGATTGCTCCAGCTGTCTTGACCTTGCTCCAGTTGTCTTGTCCATGCTCCACTTGTCTTGGGCTTGCTCCAGTTGTCTTGGGCTTGCTGCAGTTGTCTTAGCCTTGCTCCAGTTATCCTGGGCTTGCTCCATTTGTCTTGGCCTTACTCCACTTGTCATGGGCTTGCTCCCGTTGTCTTGGAATTGCTCGAGTTTTCTTGACCTTGATCCAGTTTTCTTGGCCTTGTTCCAGTTGTTTTGTGCTTGTTCCAGTTGTCTTGGGCTTTTTCCAGTTGCCTTGGGCTTGCTCCAGTTGTCTTGGCCTTGCTCCAGTTGTCCTGGGCTTGCTCCAGTTCTCTTGGCCTTGCTCCAGTTGTCTTGGGCATGCTCCAGTTGTCTTGGCCTTACTCCACTTGTTATGCGCTTTCTCGAGTTACCTTGGGCTTGCTCCAGTTGTCTTGGACGTTTTCCTGTTGTCTTGGCTTTTCTCCAGTTGTCTTGGCCTTGCTCTAGTTGTCTTGGCCTTGCTCCAGTTGTCTTGGGCTTACTCCAGTTGTCTTGGTCTTGCTCCAGTTTTCTTGGCCTTGCTCCAGTTGTCTTGGCTTTGCTCCAGTTTTCTTGGCCTTGCTCTTGTTGTCTTGGGTTTGCTCCAGTTATTTGGGCCTTGCTCCAGTTGTTTTGGGATTGCTCCAGTTGTCTACGCCTTGCTCCAGTTGTGTTGGGCTTGCTCCAGTTGTCTTGGACTTAGTGCAGTTGTCTTGGCCTTGCTCCATTTGTCTTGGCCTTGCTCCAGTTGTCTTGGGCTTGCTCCAGTTGTTTTGGGCTTGCTACTGTTGTCTCGGGTCTGCTCCAGTTATTTTGGGATTGCTCCAGTTGTCTTGGCCTCACTCCAGTGGTCTTGGGCTTGCTCCAGTTGCCTTGGTATTTCTTAAGTTGTCTTGGCCTTGCTCCAGATTTCTTGGCCTTGCTCCAGCTGTCTTGGGCTTGCTCCACTTGTCTTGGCCTTGTTCCAGTTGTCTTGCGCCTGCTCCAATTGTCTTGGCCTTCCTTTATTTATCTTTGGATTGCTCCAGTTATCATGGCCTTGCTCCAGTTGTCTTGGCCTTGCTCCAGTTGTCTTGGCCTTGCTCCAGTTCTCTTGGCCTTGCTCCAGTTGTCTTGGGCTTGCTCAAGTTGTCTTGCGCTTGCTTTTACTCTCTGGGTCTTGCTCCAGTCGACGTGGGCTTGCTCCAGTTTTCTTGGGCTTGCTTCAGATGTCTTGGCATTGCTCTAGTTGTCTTTGACTTGCTCTAGTTGTTTTTGACTTGCTCCAGTTGTCTTGGGCTTGGTCCAATGGTCTTGACCTTGCTTTAGTTGTCTTGGACTTGCTCCGGTTGTCTTGGGCTTGCTCCAGTTGTCTTTGACTTGCTCCAGTTTTCTTGGCCTTTCTCCAGTTGTCTTGGCCTTGCTCCAGTTGTCTTGGACTGGCTCCAGTTAGGCTTGCTCTACTTGTCTTGCCCTTGCTCCAGTTGTCCTGGGCTTGCTCCAGTTCTCTTGGCCTTGCTCCTGTTGTCTTGGCCTTGCTCCAGTTGTCTTGGCCTTGCTCCAGTTGTCTTAGGCTTGCTCCACTTGTCCTGGCCTTGATCCAGTTGTCTTGGCGTTGCTCCAATTGTCTTAGCCTTGCTCCATCTGTCTTGGCCTTGCTCCAGTTGTCTTGGGCTTGCTCCAGTTGTCTAGGGCTTGCTCTAGATGTCTTGGGCTTGCTCAACTTGTCTTGGGCTTGCTCCAGTTGTCTTGGGCTTGCTGCAGTTGTCTTGGCCTTGCTCCAGTTGTCTTGGGCTTGCTCCAGTTGTATTGGCCTTACTCTACTTGTCTTGGCTTGCTCCAGCTGTCTTGGCATTGCTTAAGTTGTCTTGCCCTTGATCCAGTTGTCTTGGCCTTTCTCCAGTTGATTTGTGCTTGTTCCAGTTGTCTTGAGATTTTTCCAGTTGTCTTGGGCTTGCTCTAGTTGTCCTGGCCTTGCTCCAGTTGTCTTGGGCTTGCTCCAGTTCTTTTGGCCTTGCTCCAGTTGTCTGGGTCTAGCTCCAGTTGTCTTGGGCTTGCTCTAGTTGTCTTGGGCTTGCTTCAGTTGTCTTGGCATTGCTCTAGTTGTCTTGGACTTGCTCCAGTTGTTTTGGACCTGCTCCAGGTGTCTTGGGCTTGGTCCAATTGTCTTGGCCTTGCTTTAGTTGTCTTGGACTTGCTCCGGTTGTCTTGGGCTTGCTCCAGATGTCTTTGGCTTGATCCAGTTGTCCTGGCCTTGCTCCAGTTGTCTTGACCTTGCTCCAGTTGTCTTGGACTTGCTCCAGTTGGGCTTTCTCCACTTGTCTTGGGCTCGCTCCAGTTGTCTTGGCCTTTGCTCCAGTTGTCCTGGTCTTGCTCCAGTTCTCTTGGCCTTGCTCCAGTTGTCTTTGCCTTGCTCCAGTTGTCTTGGCCTTGCTCCAGTTGTCCTGGGCTTGCACCAGTCGTCTTGGCCTTGATCCAGTTGTCTTGGCCTTGCTCCAATTGTCTTGGCCTTGCTCCAGTTGCATTGGTCTTGCTCTAGTTGTCTTGGGCTTGCTCCGGTTGTCTTACTTACTCCAGTTATCTTGGGCTTGCTCCAGTTGTCTTGGGCTTGTTCCAGTTTTATTGGGCTTGCTCCAGCTCTCTTGGGCTTGCTCTAGTTGTCTTGGGCTTGCTCCAGTTGTCTTGGGCTTTCTTCAGTTGTCAGGGCCTTGCTCCAGATGTCTTGGGCTTGCTCCATTTGTCTTGGCCTTGCGCCACTTGTCTTAGACTTGCTCCAGTTATCTTGGCATTGCTTGAGTTGTTCTGGCTTTGCTCCGGTTGTCTTGGCCTTGCTCCAGTTGTCTTGTGCTTGCTCCAGTTGTCTTGGGCTTTTTCCGGTTGTCTTGGGCTTGCTCCAGATTTCTTGGCCTTGCTCCAGTTGCCTTGGGCTTGCTCCAGTTGTCTTGTGCTTGCTCTAGTTGTTCTGAGCTTGCTCCAGTTGTCTTGGGCTTGCTGTAGTTGTCTTCGCCTTGCTCCAGTTGTTTTGGGCTTGCTCTAGTTGTCTTGGCCTTACTCTACTTGTCTTGGGCTTGCTCCAGTTGTCTTGGCATTGCTCGAAATGTCTTGGCTTTGATCCAGTTGTCTTGGCCTTGCTCCGGTTGTCTTGTGCTTCCTCCAGTTGTCTTGGGCTTTTTCCAGTTGTCTTGGGCTTGCTCCAGTTGTCTTTGCCTTGCTCCAGTTGTCCTGGGCTTGCTCCAGTTCTCTTGGCCTTGCTCCAGTTGTCTTGGGAATGCTCCAGTTGTCTTGGCCTTACTCCACTTGTTATGGGCTTGCTCGAGTTGCCTTGGGCTTGCTCCAGTTGTCTTGGACGTTTTCCTGTTGTCTTGGCCTTGCTCCAGTTGTCTTGGCCTTGCTTTAGTTGTCTTGGCCTTGCTCCAGTTGTCTTGGGCTTGCTCCAGTTGTCTTGGTCTTGCTCCAGTTTTCTTGGCCTTGCTCCAGTTGTTTTGGCTTTGCTCCAGTTGTCTTGGCCTTGCTCTAGTTGTCTTGGGTTTACTCCAGTTATTTGGGCCTTGCTTCAGTTGTTTTGGGATTGCTCCAGTTGTCTACGCCTTGCTCCAGTTGTGTTGGGCTTGCTCCAGTTGTCTTGGACATAGTCCAGTTGTCTTGGCCTTGCTCCATTTGTCTTGGCCTTGCTCCAGTTGTCTTGGGTCTGCTCCAGTTATTTTGGGATTGCTCCAGTTGTCTTGGCCTCGCTCCAGTGGTCTTGGGCTTGCTCCAGTTGCCTTGGTATTTCTTAAGTTGTCTTGGCCTTGCTCCAGATTTCTTGGCCTTGCTCCAGCTGTCTTGGGCTTGCTCCACTTGTCTTGGCCTTGTTCCAGTTGTCTTGCACCTGCTCCAATTGTCTTGGCCTTCCTTTATTTATCTTTGGATTGCTCCAGTTATCATGGACTTGCTCCAGTTGTCTTGGCCTTGCTCCAGTTGTCTTGGCCTTGCTCCAGTTCTCTTGGCCTTGCTCCAGTTGTCTTGGGCTTGCTCAAGTTGTCTTGGGCTTGCTCTAACTGTCTGGGTCTAACTCCAGTCGATGTGGGCTTGCTCCAGTTGTCTTGGGCTTGCTCCAGTTGTCTTGGGCTTGCTTCAGATGTCTTGGCATTGCTCTAGTTGTCTTTGACTTGCTCTAGTTGTTTTTTACTTGCTCCAGTTGTCTTGGGCTTGGTCCAATGGTCTTGACCTTGCTTTAGTTGTCTTGGACTTGCTCCGGTTGTCTTGGGCTTGCTCCAGTTGTCTTTGGCTTGCTCCAGTTTTCTTGGCCTTTCTCCAGTTGTCTTGGCCTTGCTCCAGTTGTCTTGGACTGGCTCCAGTTAGGCTTGCTCTACTTGTCTTGCCCTTGCTCCAGTTGTCCTGGGCTTGCTCCAGTTCTTTTGGCCTTGCTCCTGTTGTCTCGGCCTTGCTCCAGTTGTCTTGGCCTTGCTCCAGTTGTCTTAGGCTTGCTCCAATTGTCCTGGCCTTGATCCAGTTGTCTTGGCCTTGCTCCAATTGTCTTAGCCTTGTTCCAGCTGTCTTAGCCTTGCTCCAGTTGTCTTGGGCTTGCTCCAGTTGTCTAGGGCTTGCTGTAGATGTCTTGGGCTTGCTCAACTTGTCTTGGGCTTGCTCCAGTTGTCTTGGGCTTGCTGCAGTTGTCTTGGCCTTGCTCCAGTTGTCTTGGGCTTGCTCCAGTTGTCTTGGCCTTACTCTACTTGTCTTGGCTTGCTCCAGCTGTCTTGGCATTGCTTAAGTTGTCTTTGCCTTGATCCAGTTGTCTTGGCCTTTCTCCAGTTCATTTGTGCTTGTTCCAGTTGTCTTGGGCTTTTTCCGGTTGTCTTGGGCTTGCTCTAGTTGTCTTGGCCTTGCTCCAGTTGTCTTGGGCTTGCTCCAGTTCTTTTGGCCTTGCTCCAGTTGTCTGGGTCTAGCTCCAGTTGTCTTGGTCTTGCTCCAGTTGTCCTTGGCTTGCTCCAGTTGTCTTGGGCTTGCTTCAGTTTTCTTGGCATTGCTCTAGTTGTCTTGGACTTGCTCCAGTTGTTTTGGACCTGCTCCAGTTGTCTTGGGCTTGGTCCAATTGTCTTGGCCTTGCTTTAGTTGTCTTGGACTTGCTGCGGTTGTCTTGGGCTTGCTCCAGATGTCTTTGGCTTGATCCAGTTGTCCTGGCCTTGCTCCAGTTGTCTTGGCCTTGCTCCAGTTGTCTTGGACTTGCTCCAGTTGGGCTTTCTCCACTTGTCTTGGGCTCGCTCCAGTTGTCTTGGCCTTTGATCCAGTTGTCCTGGGCTTGCTCCAGTTCTCTTGGCCTTGCTCCAGTTGTCTTGGCCTTGCTCCAGTTGTCTTGGCCTTGCTCCAGTTTTCGTGGGCTTGCACCAGTCGTCTTGGCCTTGATCCTGTCGTCTTGGCCTTGCTCCAATTGTCTTGGCCTTGCTCCAGTTGCATTGGTCTTGCTCCAGTTGTCTTGGGCTTGCTCCGGTTGTCTTACTTGCTCCAGTTTTCTTTGGCTTGCTCCAGTTGTCTTGGGCTTCTTCCAGTTTTCTTGGGCTTGCTCCAGTTCTCTTGGGCTTGCTCTACTTGTCTTGGGCTTGCTCCAGTTTTCTTGGGCTTGCTCCAGTTGTCAGGGCCTTGCTCCGGATGTCTTGGGCTTGCTCCATTTGTCTTGGCCTTGCTCCACTTGTCTTAGACTTGCTCCAGTTATCTTGGCATTGCTTGAGTTGTCCTGGCCTTGCTCCGGTTGTCTTGGCCTTGCTCCAGTTGTCTTGTGCTCGCTCCAGTTGTCTTGGGCTTTTTCCGGTTGTCTTGGGCTTGCTCCAGATTTCTTGGCCTTGCTCCAGTTGCCTTGGGCTTGCTCCAGTTGTCTTGTGCTTGCTCTAGTTGTCCTGGGCTTGCTCCAGTTGTCTTGGGCTTGCTGTAGTTGTCTTGGCCTTGCTCCAGTTGTCTTGGGCTTTCTCCAGTTGTCTTGGCCTTACTCTACTTGTCTTGGGCTTGCTCCATTTGTCTTGGCATTGCTCGAAATGTCTTGGCTTTGATCCAGTTATGTTTGTTGACATGGTGTGCCCCTTGCCATGAGTGCCGTTGAGTGTACTCCCTGGTTTGACCACTGAGGAGTGGTCAAACACCTGATCTGACTTGAGATTTGGATGCCTTGGAATTTGCCATGCAGGATCGAGCTTTGAATTGCTCGATTTGAGTGAGTATGCAGAAAGTTAGCCTAGCCCGAAAATCGGGTGTTTGGGGGGTGGAATCTGGTGCCCGCCATGGGTGGCGGTATAATCCACCACCAGTGATCCGAGTTCGTCCCCAAAGAGCTCCCAATGCACCAGGGCCATAAAGGAAGCAACCAGAGAGTTCTCCTTGACCAGGGTGAACTTCTCCTTGACTTGTGGGCGAGGAAAGGCGCTTCGACGGGTCATCGTCGAAGCGCCTCCCGTTGCCTAGCGTGCAAGGCAAGGTGGGCGGCTCCACCAAGGGTTACTTTGACGGCCGTAGCAGGGGCTCTACTGCACCGTTTTGGGCGTGTTTGGATGCGTTGGAAAGCTTAGATCACAGGCTATAAGGATCTGATGTAATATCACTACGCTAAGTAACAAAATCGTGTTTCGATTCAGTTCTACTGAATGCGACGTGTTCTGCCCACTCACATCCGTGATCCTTGTGCTCCACACTCTTCACCATTGGTGTCCCTTGGCTTCCCCAAACCTTGGTAGCGTGAACCAGTGAGAGCTAGGCATCCTTGAGGGTGCCTCTACGCCCACTAGAGCCAACAAAGGGTTATGGACCCACGTGCCTAGAAGGACCCTAGCTCCTCAACTTTCACGCTACCGCCGTGCGCCATGGCAACGACCGAGCAAGAGAGCATCGGCGTTGTCTCCAAGTTTGATGGAAATGGCTTCCCCTTGTGGAGGTGGCAGTTTGAGGTCTACCTCGATGACAAGGGCCTGCTTGAGCTGGTCAACGGTGAAGAGACCGCGCCTCCGGACACCGCGACGCCGGAGGAAGTGGACAAGTACAAGAAGCGCAACAAGAATGCGCTTGCTTTGTTGGTGTTAGCGCTAGCTCCTCCGCAGCGCGCACTGATTCAAGGATGCACGGAGGCCACGGAGGCCTGGAAGAAGCTTTGCACCATCTATCAGTCCACCAACCTTGCTAACCAGCTCTTCGTCTTCAAGAGGCTCGTCACCCTCCGAGCCAACGAAGGCGACGACATCATGGAGATCCTGCAGCAGATCGAGTCCCTCACTGCCGAGTGCGTAGCCACCGGATGGAAGGTCGACCCTCAGCTGCAAGCCATGATCCTCCTCCTGGCCTTGCCGGACAGTTGGAGTCCCATGATCACCGTCGTATGCGGCTGGTTCGCCGATGAGCTGAAATACCCGAAGGTGGCTGAGTACGTCCGCAACGAATGGATGCGACGTGGTGGGAGAGAGAGCGGGGCAACATCGACTTCCGCCTATGCCGTCCGTCCTCAAGGTGGAGGTGGAGGCAAGAAGGAGAAGGGTGCCAAGCAGGGCACCAAGAAAGGTGACAACAAGGGGGAGTGCTACAATTGTGGCAAACAGGGCCACTACGCACGCGATTGCCCCAACAAGAAGTCGGACCAGCCCGGGAAGGGCGGGAAGAAGGACGTCCAAGCCATGATGGCCAGGGAATCTACCGACTTGACAGATTCGGAAGTCACGGTGATCGACTCCGGATCAGGTCGCCACACACAATGCAACCGGGCGGTATTCATCACCTACGGCGCCACCGAGCGGCGCATGACAGTGGCCAACGGCAAAACAGAGTTGGCCGCGGGTGAAGGCAATGTTCGCATTGAGTCGGTGGTGAACGGGAAAGTCATTCCGTGCACCATCTACGACGTGCTCCATATGCCCAACTTTGGGGCAAACCTGCTGTCAGTGAGCCGCCTTACCGACAAGGGGCTCGAGGTGCTCTTCAACAACAAAGAGGCCATCATCCGGAAGGAGGGGGACGGCGAGGTGATTGCACGTGGCAAGAGGGAGGAGGACCTGTACCTTCTCCGTACCAAGGTTCTTGCCGATGCGGTGAGGACCAACGCCGCTCACCTCGCGACGAAGGATGAAGGGGACCTGGACCTGTGGCATCGCCGGTTGTGCCACATCGCTCCCTCAACGGTGAGGGACATGGCAAAGAAGGAAGTGGTGTGGGGTCTTGAGTTCAAGAGCCTCGACGCAGCCAAGGATGCCGTGTGCGAGCCGTGCGTGGTCGGCAAGGCGACACGGCAACCGTTCAATGGCAAAGGGACGCGAGCGTCGGTGAAGTTGGAGGTGGTGCATACTGACGTGTGCGGACCATTCGAGAGCTCCATCGGGGGCGCTCGCTACTTTGTCACCTTCATCGATGACCACAGCCGCAAGCTCTACCTCTACATCATCAAGAGGAAGAGCGATGTCTTGTCGTGCATGCAGGAGTTCGTGGCGGCTGTGGAGCGCCAAACGGAGTTGAAGGTGAAGGCGTTCCGGAGCGACAACGGCGGCGAGTACGAGGGCTGCTCGGCATGGATGAAGAGCAAGGGGATCGCGTGGCAGAAAACTACGCCACACTCTTCGCAGCAGAACGGCGTCGCCGAAAGGGCAAACTGCACCATCCTCAACATGGTCCGGTCCATGTTGAGCGATGCCGGCCTCGCGCAGCGGTACTGGGGCGAGGCGGCACGGACAGCGGCGTACATCATGAACCTGACGCCGACGAAGCCGCTAAAAGACGCAGAGTCCAAGGTGTGGAAGACGCCACAAGAAGTGTGGAGCGGGAGGAAGCCAACTGTGGCACACCTCCGCACGTTTGGTTGTGTTGCACATGCTGTTGTGCAGGCACGGGAGGGGCGGGGCAAGCTGGACCCGCGGACTCGCCGGTGCATCTTCGTCGGGTACGAGAGCGGGAGCAAGGCGTACCGGCTCTTCGACCCGCAGAGGCAGCAGATCGTGAAGAGTCACGACGTCACGTTCGACGAGGCCAGCCGTTGGACGGACAAGGACGCGGGTCTCTCCAAGCGTGGGGAGTGGCTGCCACTCCTTGAGGGGGAGACNGGGAGCAAGGCGTACCAGCTCTTCGACCCGCGGAGGCAGCAGATCGTGAAGAGTCACGACGTCACGTTCGACGAGGCCAGCCGTTGGACGGACAAGGACGCGGGTCTCTCCAAGCGTGGGGAGTGGCTGCCACTCCTTGAGGGGGAGACACCGGAGGACGCAAAAGAGGGTGACGTCCCATCGGCTCCAACCGGCGACAACCATCCGGTGGATGGGGGAGCGGCAGATTTGCATTCAGCCGAGTCGGATGATGAGTCCAAAGCGCCGACAGCAGTGGAGCTGAACGAGGAGGCGGGGAGTGAGCCCGCATCTCCACGGTCCCCGAGAGAGGGGGAGCAGGTCAGCGGTGCAAGTGGCGCCGTCAGAGGGCAACAGCAGCAGTAGCAGCAGCGGCAGCAGCAGCAGCAGCCTCAACAGCAGCAGCCCCGGAGAAGCGGACGCGCAAGAAGGACGGTAAAACGGTACGATGCCGCGCAGGGCACCTGGACTGGATTTGCTCGAGCGTTCTTTGCGCAAGAGGAGCCCGAGACCGTCAAGGAGGCGTTGCAGCAGAAGGATGGGGCAGAGTGGGAGGGAGCCATAAAATCTGAGCTCGCCTCCCACGAAGAGAACAACACTTGGCAACTGATTGATGGGCCGGAGGGCGCGAAAATCATCGGCTCCAAGTGGATCTTCAAGAAGAAGCTCACCAAGGAGGGGAAGGTGGAGCGGTACAAGGCCCGGCTGGTCGCGAAGGGGTACGCCCAGCGAAAAGGAGAACACTACGATGAAACCTTCACGCCGGTGGCGAAGTTCGCCTCCATCCGCTCCATCCTCTCGGTGACGGCGGCGCGCGACTACGAAGTCCACCAAATGGACGTGAAAACCGCGTTCCTCAACGGCGACCTGGACAAGGAGGTCTACATGGAGGTGCCGGAGGGGGTGGACGCGCCGCCAGGGAAGGTGTGCCGGCTTCGCAAGGCGCTCTACGGACTGAAGCAAGCGTCACTCATGTGGTACCTGAAAATGGACGGCTTCATGGCCGAGCTTGGCTTCAAGCGCTGCGAGGCGGATCACAGCGTGTACGTGCGGAAGTAGCCGGGGTTGCACCAGATCGTGGCACTCTATGTCGATGATCTCATCCTCGTGTCGTTGGACATGGAGGAGTTGGTGAACCTGAAACGACAGCTGGGCGGTCGGTTCAAAATGACCGACATGAGTGAGCTCGAGTACTACCTCAGCGTCACCATCAAGAGGGACCGCAAGGCACGCACGCTGGAGATGGGACAGGCAAAGTACGTACAAGAGGTGCTCCGCTGCTACAACATGGAGGAGTGCAACCCCATCGGCACACCCGTGAAGACCACATGTGAGCTGAGCTCGAGCATGGGGCCGAGCACGGATGAGGAGAAGGAGGAGATGGCAGGTGTGCCATACCAGTCCGCTGTGGGGAGCATCATGTACGCCATGGTGGCGACGCGGCCCGACCTGGCCTTCGCGGAGGGCCAAGTGAGCCGCTACGTGGCTGACCCCGGGCCGTTGCATTGGCAAGCGGTGAAGCGGATCCTCCGCTATCTCAAGGCGACAAAACAGTCGCGGCTCGTGTTTGGAGGGGGAGCGCGTGACGACTCCCTCGAGTTGGTCGGCTACTCCGATGCCGACTGGGCTGGTGATGACGATGACAGAAAATCAACGTCGGGGTACGTGTTTGTGCTTGGAGGTGCGGCAGTTTCATGGGCAAGCAGGAAGTAGGACTGGACACCGTCGGCGCTGTCCAGCACCGAAGCGGAGTACATCGCGCTCGCGGAAGCCGCAAAGGAGGCAGTGTGGCTGAGGCGGCTGCTAAAGGGGATCGGCGTACCGCAAAGGAAGCCGACGGTACTCAACGTTGACAACATGAGTGCCAAAAGCCTGACCCAGAACCCAGTGCTGCACAGGAGGACCAAGCACATCGAGATCCGTCATCACTACGCGCTGGACTTGGTGGAGAAGGGAGATGCGGCTATTGTGCATTGTGGCACTAAGCGCATGCTCGCCGATGCCATGACCAAGGCACAGCCCAAGGACAGGCACGACGCGAGCTGCATGGAGCTCGGTCTGCACTGTGAAGTTTAAAATGCTACAGGATCCAAGGACAGGGCATCAAGGCTGCGGTGCAAGGGGGAGATTATTGACATGGTGTGCCCCTTGCCATGAGTGTCGTTGAGTGTACTCCCTGGTTTGACCACTGAGGAGTGGTCAAACACCTGATCTAACTTTAGATTTGGATTCCTTGGAATTTTCCATGCAGGATCGAGCTTTGAATCGCTCGATTTGAGTGAGTATTCAGAAAGTTTGCCTAGCCCGAAAATCGGGTGTTTGGGGGGTGGAATCTGGTACCCGCCATGGGTGGCGGTATAATCCAGCACCAGTGATCCGAGTTCGTCCCCAACGAGCTCCCAATGGACCAGGGCCATAAAGGAAGCAACCAGAGAATTCTCCTTGACCAGGGTGAACTTCTCCTTGACTTCTCGGTGAGGAAAGGCGCTTCGACGGGTCATCGTAGAAGCGCCTCCCGTTGCCTAGCGTGCAAGGCAAGGTGGGCGGCTCCACCAAGGGTTACTTCGACGGCCGTAGCAGGGGCTCTACTGCACCGTTTTGGGCGTGTTTGGATGCGTTGGAAAGCTTAGATCACAGGCTATACGGATCTGATGTAATCCCACTATGCTAAGTAACAAAATCGTGTTTCCATTCAGTTCTACTGAATGCGACGTGTTCTGCCCACTCACATCCGTGATCCTTGTGCTCCACACTCTTCACCATTGGTGTCCCTTGGCTGCCCCAAACCTTGGTAGCGTGAACCAGTGAGAGCTAGGCATCCTTGAGGGTGCCTCTACACCCACTAGAGCCAACAATGTGGGCCTTGCTCCAGTTGTCTTGTGCTCCCTCCAGTTGTCTTGGGCTTTTTCCAGTTGTCTTGGGCTTGCTCCAGTTGTCTTGGCCTTGCTCCAGTTTTCTTGGGCTTGCTCCAGTTCTCTTGGCCTTACTCCAGTTGTCTTGGGCTTGCTCCAGTTGTCTTGGCCTTACTCCACTTGTCATTGGCTTGCTCGAGTTGTCTTGGACTTGCTCCTGTTGTCTTGGCCTTGCTCCAGTTATCTTCGGCTTGCTCCAGTTGTCTTGGCCTTGCTCTAGTTGTCTTGGCCTTGCTCCAGTTGTCTTGGGCTTGCTCCAGTTGTCTTGGTCTTGCTCTATTTTTCTTGGCCATGCTCCAGTTGTCGTGGCTTTTCTCCAGTTGTCTTGGCCTTGCTCCAGTTGTCTTGAGTTTGCTCCAGTTGTCTTGGCCTTGCTCGAGTTGTCTTGGGCTTGCTCGAATTGTCTTGGCCTTGCTCCAATTGTCTTGGGCTTGCTCCAGTTGTCTTGGGCTTGCTCCAGTTGTCTTGGGCTTCCTCCAAGTGTCTCGGGCTTGCTCCAGTTGTCTCGGCTTTGTACCAGCTGTCTTGGGCTTGCTCAAGTTGTCTTGGGCTTGCTCCAGTTGTCTTGGGCTTGCTCAAGTTGTCTTGGCCTTGCTCCAGCTGTATTGGGCTTGCTCCAGTTGTCTCGGCTTTGTACCAGCTGTCTTGGGCTTGCTCAAGTTGTCTTGGGCTTGCTCCAGTTGTCTTGGGCTTGCTCAAGTTGTCTTGGCCTTGCTCCAGCTGTATTGGGCTTGCTCCAGTTGTCTTGGGCTTGCTCCAGTTGTCTTGGGCTTGCTCAAGTTGTCTTGAACTTGCTCCAGTTGTCTTTGACTTGCTCCAGTTGCCTTGGGCTTGCTCGAGTTGTCTTGAGCTTGCTCCAGTTCTCTACGCCTTGCTCCAGTTGTCTTGGGTTAGCTCCAGGTTTCTTGGAATTGCTCCAGTTGTCTTGGCCTTGCTCCAGTTGTCTTGGTCTTGCTCCAGTTGTCTTGGGTTTGCTCCTGTTGTCTTGGGCTTGCTCCAGTTGTCTTGGGTTCGCTCCAGTTGTCTTGGCCTCGCTCCAGCTGTCTTGGGCTTGCTCCAGTTGTCTTGGCCTTGCTCTAGTTGTCTTGGCCTTGCTCCAGTTGTCTTGGCCTTGCTCTAGTTGTCTTGGCCTTGCTCCAGTTGTCTTGGCCTTGCTCTAGTTGTCTTGGCCTTGCTCCAGTTGTCTTGGCCTTGCTCTAGTTGTCTTGGCCTTGCTCCAGTTGTCTTGGCCTTGCTCTAGTTGTCTTGGCCTTGCTCCAGTTGTCTTGGCCTTGCTCTAGTTGTCTTGGCCTTGCTCCAGTTGTCTTGGCCTTGCTCTAGTTGTCTTGGCCTTGCTCCAGTTGTCTTGGCCTTGCTCTAGTTGTCTTGGCCTTGCTCCAGTTGTCTTGGCCTTGCTCTAGTTGTCTTGGCCTTGCTCCAGTTGTCTTGGCCTTGCTCTAGTTGTCTTGGCCTTGCTCCAGTTGTCTTGGCCTTGCTCTAGTTGTCTTGGCCTTGCTCCAGTTGTCTTGGCCTTGCTCTAGTTGTCTTGGCCTTGCTCCAGTTGTCTTGGCCTTGCTCTAGTTGTCTTGGCCTTGCTCCAGTTGTCTTGGCCTTGCTCTAGTTGTCTTGGCCTTGCTCCAGTTGTCTTGGCCTTGCTCTAGTTGTCTTGGCCTTGCTCCAGTTGTCTTGGCCTTGCTCTAGTTGTCTTGGCCTTGCTCCAGTTGTCTTGGCCTTGCTCTAGTTGTCTTGGCCTTGCTCCAGTTGTCTTGGCCTTGCTCTAGTTGTCTTGGCCTTGCTCCAGTTGTCTTGGCCTTGCTCTAGTTGTCTTGGCCTTGCTCCAGTTGTCTTGGCCTTGCTCTAGTTGTCTTGGCCTTGCTCCAGTTGTCTTGGCCTTGCTCTAGTTGTCTTGGCCTTGCTCCAGTTGTCTTGGCCTTGCTCTAGTTGTCTTGGCCTTGCTCCAGTTGTCTTGGCCTTGCTCTAGTTGTCTTGGCCTTGCTCCAGTTGTCTTGGCCTTGCTCTAGTTGTCTTGGCCTTGCTCCAGTTGTCTTGGCCTTGCTCTAGTTGTCTTGGCCTTGCTCCAGTTGTCTTGGCCTTGCTCTAGTTGTCTTGGCCTTGCTCCAGTTGTCTTGGCCTTGCTCTAGTTGTCTTGGCCTTGCTCCAGTTGTCTTGGCCTTGCTCTAGTTGTCTTGGCCTTGCTCCAGTTGTCTTGGCCTTGCTCTAGTTGTCTTGGCCTTGCTCCAGTTGTCTTGGCCTTGCTCTAGTTGTCTTGGCCTTGCTCCAGTTGTCTTGGCCTTGCTCTAGTTGTCTTGGCCTTGCTCCAGTTGTCTTGGCCTTGCTCTAGTTGTCTTGGCCTTGCTCCAGTTGTCTTGGCCTTGCTCTAGTTGTCTTGGCCTTGCTCCAGTTGTCTTGGCCTTGCTCTAGTTGTCTTGGCCTTGCTCCAGTTGTCTTGGCCTTGCTCTAGTTGTCTTGGCCTTGCTCCAGTTGTCTTGGCCTTGCTCTAGTTGTCTTGGCCTTGCTCCAGTTGTCTTGGCCTTGCTCTAGTTGTCTTGGCCTTGCTCCAGTTGTCTTGGCCTTGCTCTAGTTGTCTTGGCCTTGCTCCAGTTGTCTTGGCCTTGCTCTAGTTGTCTTGGCCTTGCTCCAGTTGTCTTGGCCTTGCTCTAGTTGTCTTGGCCTTGCTCCAGTTGTCTTGGCCTTGCTCTAGTTGTCTTGGCCTTGCTCCAGTTGTCTTGGCCTTGCTCTAGTTGTCTTGGCCTTGCTCCAGTTGTCTTGGCCTTGCTCTAGTTGTCTTGGCCTTGCTCCAGTTGTCTTGGCCTTGCTCTAGTTGTCTTGGCCTTGCTCCAGTTGTCTTGGCCTTGCTCTAGTTGTCTTGGCCTTGCTCCAGTTGTCTTGGCCTTGCTCTAGTTGTCTTGGCCTTGCTCCAGTTGTCTTGGCCTTGCTCTAGTTGTCTTGGCCTTGCTCCAGTTGTCTTGGCCTTGCTCTAGTTGTCTTGGCCTTGCTCCAGTTGTCTTGGCCTTGCTCTAGTTGTCTTGGCCTTGCTCCAGTTGTCTTGGCCTTGCTCTAGTTGTCTTGGCCTTGCTCCAGTTGTCTTGGCCTTGCTCTAGTTGTCTTGGCCTTGCTCCAGTTGTCTTGGCCTTGCTCTAGTTGTCTTGGCCTTGCTCCAGTTGTCTTGGCCTTGCTCTAGTTGTCTTGGCCTTGCTCCAGTTGTCTTGGCCTTGCTCTAGTTGTCTTGGCCTTGCTCCAGTTGTCTTGGCCTTGCTCTAGTTGTCTTGGCCTTGCTCCAGTTGTCTTGGCCTTGCTCTAGTTGTCTTGGCCTTGCTCCAGTTGTCTTGGCCTTGCTCTAGTTGTCTTGGCCTTGCTCCAGTTGTCTTGGGCTTGCTCCAGTTGTCTTGGGCTTGCTCCAGTTGTCTTGGCCTTGATCCAGTTGTCTTGGCCTTGCT
The DNA here is from genome assembly GCA_023375785.1 of Penium margaritaceum. Taxonomy (NCBI): domain Eukaryota; kingdom Viridiplantae; phylum Streptophyta; class Zygnematophyceae; order Desmidiales; family Peniaceae; genus Penium; species Penium margaritaceum. The sequence goes on from SZWC01000533.1 coordinate 63,880, forward strand.
TTAGTTGTCTTGGCCTTGCTCCAGTTGTCTTGGCCTTGCTCTAGTTGTCTTGGGCTTTCTCCAGTTCTCTTGGCCTTGCTCGAGTTGTCTTGGCCTTGCTCCAGTTGTCTTGGGCTTGCTCCAGTTGTCTTGGGATTGCTCCAGTTCTCTTGGCCTTGCTCCAGTTGTTTTGGTCTTGCTCCAGTTGTATTGGGCTTGCTCCTGTTGTCTTGGGCTTGCTCCAGTTGTCTTGGGCTTGTTCCAGTTGTCTTGGTCTCTCTCCAGTTATCTTGGGCTTGCTCCAGTTGTCTTGGCCTTGCTCCAGTTTTCTTTGCCTCGATCCAGTTGTCTTGGGCTTGCTCCAGTTGCCTTGGCCTTTGTCAAGTTGTCTTGGCCTTGCTCCAGTTTTCTCAGCCTTGCTCAAGCTGTCTTGGGCTTGCTCCACTTCTCTTGGCCTTGCTCATGTTGTCTTGGACCTGCTCCAATTGTCTTGGCCTTGCTTTAGTTATCTTTGTGTTGCTCCGGTTATCATGGCCTTGCTCCAGTTGTCGTGGCCTTGCTCCAGTTCTCTTGGCCTTGCTCCAGTTGTCTTGGCCTTGCTCCAGTTGTCTTGGGCATGCTCCAGTTGTCTTGGGCTTGCTCTAATTGTCTGGGTCTTGCTCCAGTTGTCTTGGGCTTGCTCCAGTTGTCTTGGGCTTGCTCCAGTTGTGTTCGGCTTGCTTCAGTTGTCGTGGCATTGCTCTAGTTATCTTGGACTTGCTCCAGTTGTTTTGGACTTGCTCCAGTTGTCTTGGGCTTGGTCCAATTGTCTTGGCTGTGCTTTAGTTGTCTTGGACTTGCTCCGGTTGTCTTAGGCTTGCTCCACTTGTCTTTGGCTTACTCCAGTTGTTTTGGCCTTGCTCCAGTTGTCTTGGCCTTGCTCCAGTTGTCTTGGACTTGCTCCAGTTGGGCTTGCTCCACTTGTCTTGGGCTTGCTCCAGTTTTCTTGGCCTTGCTCCAGTTGTTATGGACTTGCTCCAGTTCTCATGGCCTTGCTCCAGTTTTCTTAGCCTTGCTCCAGTTTTCTTGGCCTTGCTCCAGTTGTCTAGGGCTTGCTCGAGTTGTCTTGGCCTTGATCCAGTTGTCTTGGCCTTGCTCCAATTGTCTTGGCTTTGCTCAAGTTGCCTTGGTCTTGCTTCAGTTGTTTTCGCCTTGCTCCAGCTGTCTTGGGCTTGCTCCAGTTGTCTAAAGCTTGCTCCAGTTATCTAGGGCTTGCTCCAGTTGTCTTGGGCTTGTTCCAGTTTTCTTGGGCTTGCTCCAGTTGTCTTGGGCTTGCTCCAGTTGTCTTGGGCTTGCTCCAGTTGTCTTGGGCTTGCTCCAGTTGTCAGGGCCTTGCTCCAGATGTCTTGGGCTTGCTCCACTAGTCTTAGACTTGCTCCAGTTATCTTGGCATTGCTCGAGTTGTCTTGGCCTTGCTCCGGTTCTCTTGGCCTTGCTCCAGTTGTCTTGTGCTTGCTCCAGTTGTCTTGGGCTTATTCCAGTTGTCTTGGGCTTGCTACAGCTGTCTTGGTCTTGCTCCAGTTGTCTTGGGCTTGCTCCAGTCATCTTGGGCTTTCTCTAGTTGTATTGGGCTTGCTCCACTTGTCTTGGGATTGCTTCAGTTGTCCTGGGCTTGCTTCAGTTGTCTTGGCCTTGCTCCAGTTGTCTTGGCCTTACTCCACTTGTCTTCGGCTTGCTCAAGTTTTCTTGGCATTGCTCAAGTTGTCTTGGCCTTGCTCCAGTTGTCTTGGCCTTGCTCCAGTTGTCTTGTGCTTGCTCCAGCTGTCTTGGGCTTACTCCACTTGTCATGGGCTTGCTTGAGTTGTCTTGGGCTTGCTCCAGTTGTCTTGGCCTTGCTCCAGTTATCTTCGGCTTGCTCCTGTTGTCTTGGCCTTCCTCTAGTTGTCTTGGCCTTTATCCAGTTGTCTTGGGCTTGCTCCAGCTATATTGGGCTTGCTCCAGTTTTCTTGGCCTTGCTCCAGTTGTCGTGACTTTGCTCTAGTTGTTTTGGCCTTGCTCCAGTTGTCTTGCGTTTTCTCCAGTTGTCCTGGCCTTTCTCCAGTTGTCTTGGGCTTGGTCCAAATGTCTTTGCCTTTCTCCAGTTGTCTTGGGCTTGCTCCAGTTGTCTTGGGCTTGCTCCAGCTGTCTTGGGCTTGCTCCAATTGTCTTGGGCTTGCTCCAGTTGCCCTGGCTTTGCACCAGTTGTCTTGGGCGTGCTGAAGTTCCTTGGGCTTGCTCCAGTAATCTTGGGCTTGCTCCAGTTGTCTTGGCCTTGCTCCAGTTGTATTGGCCTTGCTCCAGTTGCCTTGGGCTTGCTCCAGTTGTCTTTGGCTTGCTCAATATGTCTTGAACTTGCACCAGTTGTCTTGGGCTTGCTCCATTTGTCTACGCCTTGCTACAGTTGTCTTCGGTTTGCTCCAGTTTTCTTAGAATTGTTCCAGTTGTCTTGGCCTTGCTCCAGTTGTCTTGGTCTTGCTCCAGTTGTCTTGGGCTTGCTCCTGTTGTCTTGGGATCGCTCCAGTTGTCTTGGGATTCCTCCAGTTGTCTTGGCCTCGCTCCAGTTGTCTTAGGCTTGCTCCAGTTGTCTTGGCCTTGCTCCAGTTGTCTTGGCCTTGCTCCAGTTGTCTTGGCCTTGCTCCAGTTGTCTTGGCCTTGCTCCAGTTGTCTTGGGCTGGCTCCAGTTGTCTTGGGCTTGCTCCAGTTGTCTTGGGCTTGCTCCAGCTGTCTTGGCCTTGCTCCAGTTGTCTTGGGCTGGCTCCAGTTGTCTTGGGCTTGCTCCAGTTGTCTTGGGCTTGCTCCAGCTGTCTTGGCCTTGCTCCAGTTGTCTTGGGCTGGCTCCAGTTGTCTTGGGCTTGCTCCAGTTGTCTTGGGCTTGCTCCAGCTGTCTTGGCCTTGCTCCAGTTGTCTTGGGCTGGCTCCAGTTGTCTTGGGCTTGCTCCAGTTGTCTTGGGCTTGCTCCAGCTGTCTTGGCCTTGCTCCAGTTGTCTTGGGCTGGCTCCAGTTGTCTTGGGCTTGCTCCAGTTGTCTTGGGCTTGCTCCAGCTGTCTTGGCCTTGCTCCAGTTGTCTTGGGCTGGCTCCAGTTGTCTTGGGCTTGCTCCAGTTGTCTTGGGCTTGCTCCAGCTGTCTTGGCCTTGCTCCAGTTGTCTTGGGCTTGCTCCAGTTGTCTTGGCCTTGCTCCAGTTGTCTTGGCCTTGCTCCAGTTGTCTTGGCCTTGCTCCAGTTGTCTTGGCCTTGCTCCAGTTGTCTTGGTCTTGCTCCAGTTCTCTTGGCCTTGCTCCAGTTGTCTTGGCCTTGCTCCAGTTGTCTTGGGCTTGCTCCAGTTGTCTTGGGATTGCTCCAGCTGTCTTGGCCTTGCTCCAGTTGTTTTGGCCTTTCTCCAGTTGTCTTGGCCTTGCTCAAGTTATCTTGGCCTTGCTCCAGTTGTCTTGGTCTTGCCCAAAATGTCTTGGACTTGCTCCAGTTGTCTTGGGCTTGCTCCACTTGTCTTGGGCTTTCTCCAGTTGTCTTGGCCCTACTCCAGTTGTCCTGGGCGTGCTCCAGTTGTCTTGGAATTGCTCCAGCTGTCTTGGCCTTGCTCCAGTTGTCTTCGGCTTGCTCCAGTTGTCTTGGTCTTGCTCCAGTTGTCTTGGCCTTGATCCAGTTGTCTTGGCCTTGCTCCAGATGTGTTGGCCTTGCTCCAGTTGCCTTGGTCTTGCTCCAGTTGTCTTGGGCTTGCTCCAGTTGTCTAAAGCTTGCTCCAGGTATCTTGTGCTTACTCCAGTGGTCTTCGGCTTGCTCCAGTTTTCTTGGACTTGCTCCAGTTGTCTTGGGCTTGCTTTAGTTGTCTTGGCCTTGCTCTAGTTGTCTTGGGCTTGCTCCAGTTGTCTACGCCTTGCTCCATTTGTCTTGGGCTTGCTCCAGTTGTCTTGAACTTGCTCCAGTTTTCTTGGCCTTGCTCCAGTTGTTTTGGGCTTGCTCCAGTTGTCTCGGGCTTGCTCCTGTTATCTTGGGCCTACTCCAGTTGTCTTGGGCTTACTCCAGTTGTCTTGGCCTCGCTCCACTTGTCTTGACTTTGCTCTAGTTCCCTTTGCCTTGCTCCGGTTGTCTTGGCCTTGGAACAGTTGTCTTGGCCTTGCTCCAGTTGTCTTGGGCTTGCTCCAGTTGTCTAGGCCTTGCTCCAGTTGTCTTGGGCTTCCTCAAGTTGTCTAGGACTTGCTCCAGTTGTCTGGGCCTTCCTCCAGTTGTCTTTGGCTTGCTCCAGTTGTCTTGGGCTTGCTCCAGTTGTCGTGAGCTTCCTTAAGTTGTCTTGGCCTTGCTCTAGTTGTCTTGGACTTGCTCTAGTTGTCTTGGACTTGCTCTAGTTATCTTGGGCTTGGTCCAGATGTCTTGGCCTTGCTCAAGTTGTCGTGGAATTACTCCCGTTGACTTGGGCTTTCTCCACTTGTCTTTGGCTTGCTCCAGTTGTCTTGGCCTTGCTCCAGTTGTCCCTGGCCTGCTCCAATTGTCTTGGCCTTGCTCCAGTTGTCTTGGCCTTGCTCTAGTTGTCTTGGGTTTGCTCTAGTTGTTTTGGCCTTGCTCCAGTTGTCTTGGCCTAGCTCAAGATGTCTTGGCCTTGCTCCAGTTGCCTTGGGCTTGCTCCAGGTGTCTTGGCCTTGCTCGAGTTGTCTTAGGCTTGCTCTAGTTGTCTTGGGCTTGCTCCAGTAGTCTTGGGCTTGCTCCAGTTCTCTTGGGCTTGCTCCAGTTGTCTTGGGCTTGCTCCAGTTGTCTCCTGCTCGCTCCACTTGTCTTGGGCTTCTCCAGTTGTCTTGGGCTTGCTCCAGTTGTCCTTGCCTTGCTCCAGTTTTCTTGGGTTTGCTCCAGTTGTCTTGGCCTTGCTCCACTTGTCTTGGGCTTGCTTATGTTGTCTTGGGTTTTCTCCAGTTGTCTTGGGCTTTATCCAGTTGTCTTGGGCTTGCTCCAGTTTTATTGTGCTTCCTCCAGTTGTCTTATGCTTTTTCCAGTTGTCTTGAGCTTGCTTCTGTTGTTTTGGGCTTGCTCCTGTTGTCTTGGGCTTGCTCCAGTTGTCTTGGGTTTGCTCCAGTTGTCCTTGCCTCGCTCTAGTTGTCTTGGGCTTTCCCCAGTTTTCCCAGAGATGTGCCAGAGTTGTGCCTGAGCTGTGCCAGAGTTGTGCCAGAGTTTTTCTAGAGTTGTGTCAGAGTTGTGTCATACTTGCGCCAGAGGTGTGCCAGAGTTGTGCCAGAGTTGTGCAAGAGCTCTGCTGGAGTTGTGCCAGATTGTTGCCAGAGTTGTGCCAGGATTGTGCCAGATTTGTGCCATAGTTGTGCCAGAGTTGTGCCAGAGTTGTGCCAGAGTTGTGCTAGAGTTGTGCCAAATTTGTGCCAGATTTGTGCCAGAGTTGTGCCAGAGTTGTGCCAGAGTTGTGCCAAAGTTGTGCCAGAGTTGTGCCAGAGTTGTGCAA
>SZWC01000533.1:86054-96272 GCA_023375785.1 Penium margaritaceum
CCAGGGTTGTGCCAGAGTTGTGCCAGAGTTGTGCCAGAGTTGTGCCAGAGTTGTGCCAGAGTTGTGCCAGAGCTCTTCCTTCTCTCTATCTGTTGGCCACAGGCGCGGATTGGGTACAGGGCTTGGTCAGGATGACGAGACTTTGCTTCAGCTTGAGGAGCAATCAAAGCAGCGTTGCTGACGTCACCTGCTATTGAGGCTGAGCGGCGCAAGATGGCGTCGGCGGCAGATGAATGCTGGACAGAAGAGCGAAGTTATTGCGGCAGCGGAGCGACGACTGCATTACGAGGCACCAGGTGATGTTGCCTGTTTCTTGTCTTGCATGCTGATCAATTAACCCTTGCTTGATGCTCTCTTGCGTATTGACACCACCAGCTCTGGCCTCGTTTTTTGCCCCAACATCAAATCTGCTACTGGATGGGTACTGTGACAGTGACTATGCACGTGACAGACGAGCACGCAGTCGGGGCGGGTATGTGTGTCGTGTGCGGGGAACAGCTGTGTCGTGGCGCAGTGCAAAACAGTCATGTGTGGCTTGTAGCGTGGCAGAGGCAGAGTGTATGGCACTGGGTGAGGCAGCCTGTGAAGGGATCTGGTTGGGGCGGTTGTTGGAGGAATTGGGCTTGCGTGTGTCCGCGGTGTCTCTTCATTGTGACAATTCCAAAGCACGTTGCATTGCCGTGAATGATGGAGTTTTGCACCCACGCACAAAGCACATCAGCGTAGAACATCACTTTATCCGTGAAGCAATTGAAGCAGGCTCCGTCCAAGTCTGCCCTATCCAGTGAAACCACCAACATGCCGACTTCCACACCAAAGCTCTTCCGTCTACCTCCCTCCACTCCCAACTCCGACATCTCGGTTGTACACCTGCCGCACCCATGTCTAAGGGGGCGTTTTAATTATCTCGTGTATATATTCCCTCTCCATTGTGGCCATGAGTGTGCAGGGCCTGCTGACTCAGAGAGTGGAGACGACGCACAGTGATCATATGCATCACCAGTTGACTGGCGATATCCTTGTCCGAGTCCCACATGCTCGCTTCCCTCCTGGGCAGCAGTGTCCCAGCTCCACCCGGCACCGACCAGATCCTACTCCGAGCTTTGTTCAATTTCAGTGCTAGAGCTGTCACCTTAGGTGACCTAGTTTAGAATCACATGTAACATGTTAGTTTTGACTGACATAGATGAGTTCCGAACTCGGACTGATTTGGTGAGGTGGTTTGCGTCTTGAGTGGCTTTCTGCCCTCGGGTTTGGATGAGTGCCAGCAAGCTTCGCTCGCCGGCCTACTAGTGAGCTCGGTTAGCGAGACTCACCCGTAGGACCTCTCTCTTGTTTTAGTACAGACTTTGTAACTATGGCGGCGGCAATGGCCTCCATGTAATCCCAAGACTAACTTCCTGGAACTTGCACCGTTTCAAGTGAGAACTGTTCCATTAGAATCACAGCACTTCCCTTACAATTGTCTTGGCCTTGATCCACTTGTCCTGGGCTTGCTCCAGTTGGAATTGCTCGAGTTGTCTTCGCCTTGCTCCGGTTGTCTTGGCCTTGCTCGAGTTGTCTTGTGCTTGCTCCAGTTGTCTTGGGCTTTTTCCGGTTGTCTTGGGCTTGCTCCAGTTGTCTTGGCCTTGCTCCAGTTGTCTTGGGCTTGCTCCAGTTGTCTTGGCCTTGCTCCAGTTGTCTTGGGCTTGCTCCAGTTATCTTGGACTTGCTCCAGTTTTCTTAGGCTTGCTCCAGTTATCTTGGGCTTGCTCCAGTCGTCTTGGGCTTGCTCCAGTTATCTTGGGCCTGCTCCAGTTGTCTTGGGCTTGCTCCAGTCGTCTTGGGCTTGCTCCAGTTATCTTGGGCCTGCTCCAGTTGTCTTGGGCTTGCTCCAGTCGTCTTGGGCTTGCTCCAGTTATCTTGGGCCTGCTCCAGTTGTCTTGGGCTTGCTCCAGTCGTCTTGGGCTTGCTCCAGTTATCTTGGGCCTGCTCCAGTTGTCTTGGGCTTGCTCCAGTCGTCTTGGGCTTGCTCCAGTTATCTTGGGCCTGCTCCAGTTGTCTTGGGCTTGCTCCAGTTGTCTTGGGCTTGCTGTAGTTGTCTTGGCCTTGCTCCAGTTGTCTTGGGCTTGCTCCAGTTGTCTTGGCCTTGCCCCACTTGTCTTGGGCTTGCTCCAGTTGTCTTGGCATTGCTCGAGTTGTCTTGGCCTTGCTCCAGTTGTCTTGGCCTTGCTCCAGTTGTCTAGTGCTTGCTCCAGTTATCTTGGACGTTTTCCAGATTTCTTGGGCTTGCTCGAGTTGTCTTGGCCTTGCTCCAGTTGTCTTGGGGTTGCTCCAGTTGTCTTGGCCTTGCTCCAGTTGTCTTGGGCTTGCTCCAGTTTTCTTGGCCTTGCTCCAGTTGTCTTGGGCTTGCTCGAGTTGTCTTGAGATTGCTCCAGTTATCTTGGCCTTGCTCCAGTTTTCTTGGGCTTGCTCCAGTTGTCTTGGCCTTGCTCCAGTTGTCTTGGGCTTGCTCGAGTTGTCTTGGGCTTGCTCCAGTTGTCTTGACCTTGCTCCAGTTATCTTAGGCTTGCTCCAGTTATCTTGGCCTTGCTCCATTTGTCCTCAGCTTTCTCCAGTTGTCTTGGCCTTGCTCCAGTTGTCTTGGCCTTGCGCCAGTTGTCTTGGCCTTGCTCCAGTTGTCATGGCCTTGCTCCAGTTGTCCTGGGCTTGCTCCGGTTGTCTTGGCCTTGCTCCAGTTGTCTTGGTCTTGCTCCAATTGTCTTGGCCTTGCTCCAGTTGTCTTGTGCTTGCTCAAATTGTCTTGGCCTTGCTCCAGTTCTCTTGGGCTTGCTCCAGTTGTCTTGGGCTTGCTCCACTTGTCTTGGCCTTGCTCCAGTTGTCTTGGTCTTGCTCCAGTTGTTCTGGGCTTGCTCCAGTTGTCTTTGGCTTGCTTCAGTTGTCTTGTCCTTGCTCCAGGTGTCTTGACCTTTCTCCAGTTGTCTTGGGCTTGCTCCAGTTGTCTTGGGCTTGCTCCAGTTGTCTTGGGTTTGCTCGAGTTGTCTTGGGCTTGCTCCAGTTGTCTTTGTCAGAAAATAAAAAAGACAATGGCACAAGCCCTGGGGTAAACGAGAAAAGATTACCGAAGTACCCCTCGCAATGGTGATACAAGAGCAAAGAAATAAATAAGCGAGACTCCGCTCAAGACCACGTACGTTCCCCGCACCTCCAGGAACGGGCTTCGTGAGCCCCGAAACCCTAAGGGAGCGGACCGCCACCGGCAAAAACCTCTCGATCTCGCGGCTCCGCCCCCACCAAGAATCCTCCCTACCTAGTCGTAGCGGCTCCACAAAAAAGCACTAGAGCAGTGGCCAATAGCTAAGTATATATGTAGCACTGTCGTTGTATTCGATGCATGCTTTCAACTATGTCATTCATTTCCATCCGTTGCCCGCCCCGTGCCGTGGCACACCTGCCTCTTCCGTTGCCCACTCCTGCTGCGGCACACCTCGCCCGTTCCATTGCCCTCTCCTTGCTGTGGCACACCTCACTTCTCTGCTGCCCGCTACTTAGCCGGGGCATCGCAATCTCTACTCGAGTTCACCTCGGCGCTGAGGCCTCCAGCCTACGCCTCGGTCCTTCTGCCCAAACTCCGTCAGTTCACATTGCCGTTGCCCGCCGCTTGGCCGAGGCACTCCCTCATTGCAACTTTGTTTTCCTCACCGACAGTATATTTCCGGCTTCTTCATCGCGCAGCTGTCTGCCTCAACTTCTGTGAGCATCCCGCCACTGGACCTCGGCACTGAGGTCTCCTACCCGCGCCTCGGGCCTGTGGAACCATCCACCATCATTCATCCTCACTGCGCTTCAGCTCAGCTAACTGCATTCCAGGCATCATCTCTGTCTAAAGTAACCTCCGCATTACCTTCACCATCAGTTCTCTCCTCAACATTCCACTATCTCAGTGACGTCATCAACTCGTCAGACTCCTGCGCCTTCACCGAAGCTTCCATCCGACAGGATCTCCTGAAATCAAGCCCCCACGGACTGTCACAGCTCCCTGCAAAATCCTGAAAGTCTTGGCCTTGCTCGGGTTGTCCTGGGCTTGCTTTAGTTGTCTACGCCTTGCTCCAGTTGTCTTGAGCTTGCTCCAGTTCTATTGAAATTGCTTCAGTTGTCTTGGCCTTGCTCCAGTTGTCTTGGGCTTGCTCTAGTTCTCTTGGGCTTGCTCCTGTTATCTTGGGCTTGCTCCAGTTGTCTTGGGCTTGCTCCAGTTGTCTTGGCCTCGTTCCAGTTGTCTTGGGCTTGCTCTAGTTGTCTTGGACTTGGTCCAGTTGTCTTGGCCTTTCTCAGGTTGTCTTGGCCTTACTCCAGTTGTCTTTTCCTTGCTCCAGTTCTCTTGGCCTTGCTCGAGTTGTCTTGGCCTTGCTCCAGTTGTCTTGGGCTTGCTCCAGTTGTCTTGGGCTTGCTCCAGTTGTTTTGGCCTTGCTCCAGTTGTCTTGGCCTTGCTCCAGTTTTCTTAGCCTTGCTCCAGTTGTCTTCGCCTTGCTCCAGTTGTCTTGGCCTTGCTCCAGTTGTCTTGGACTTGCTCCAGTTGTCTTGGGCTTGCACCACTTGTCTTGGGCTTGCTCCAGTTGTCTTGGCCTTGCTCCAGATTTCCTGGGCTTGCTCCAGTTTTCTTGGCCTTGCTCCAGTTGCCTTGGTCTTGCTCCAGTTGTCGTGGCCTTGCTCCAGTTTCCTTGGGCTTGCTCCAGTTGTCTTGGACTTGCTCAAGTTGAATTGGGCTTGCTCCAAATGTCTTGGCCTTGCTCCAGTTGTCTTGGGCTTGCTCCAATTTTCTTGGCATTGCTCCGCTTCTCTTGGGATTGATCCAGTTGTCTTGGAACTGCTCCAGTTATCTTGGCCTTGCTCCGGTTGTCTTGGCCTTGCTCCGGTTGTCTTGGCCTTCCTCCTGTTACCTTGTGCTTACTCCAGTTATCTTGGCCTCGCTCCGATTGTCTTGGGCTTGCTCAAGTTGTCTTGGCCTTGCTCCAGTTGTCTTGGGCTTGCTCCAGTTGTCTTGGGCTTGCTCCAGTTGTCTTCGGCTTGCTCTAGTTTTCTTGGACTTGCTCCAGTTGTTTTAGGCTTGGCTCCTTCCACTTGGCAGCATCCGGCCTGGTCATAGCGTCCGTCACTGTCACAGGCTCTCCCTGAGCCAAGCACGACCAGCTGAGTCCGGTCCATGTGCCGCTGTCAGCATTGTACTGTTTTGTGTCTTTCTTTTGATGCGTGCTCCGCCGAACTGTCCCTGCTGGTGGGTTGCTGTCATGCTGCTGGTGCTGCTGCTGCTGGTGCTGCTGCGATGATGCTTGCTGCCTTGGTGATCCTTCGTCAGAGGAAGAGTCACTGGCCTCATAGTCAGACTATGAACCCTAAACCCAGTGCCAGGCATTGCCAGGCAGTGCCAGGCATTGCGAGGCATTGCCCAGGCATTGCCACGCATTGCCAGGCATTGCCAGGCATTGCCCAGGCATTGCTAAGCATTACCAGGCATTGCCCAGGCATCGCTTGGCATGACCCAAGCATTGTCCTGGCATGCCCAGGCATTGCCAAGCATTGCCAGTCATTGCCAGACATTGCCCAGGCATTGCCAGGCATTGCCAGGCACTGCCCTGGCATTGCCATGCATTGCCCAGGCATTGCCCAGGCATTGCCAGGCATTGTCCATGCATTGCCAGGCATTGCCAGGCATTGCCAGGCATTGCCCAGGCATTGCCACACATTCCTAGGCATTGCCTAGGCATTGCCAGGCATTGCTTGACATTGCCAGACTTTGCCAGGCATTGCCAGGTATTGCCCAGGCATTGCCCAAGCATTGCCGGGCATTGCCGGGCATTGCCAGGCATTGCCTAGGCATTGCCATGCATTGCCAGGCATTGCCCAGGCATTGCCAGGCATTGCCATGCATTGCCCTGGCATAACCAAGGCATTGGCAGGCAGTGCCCAAGCATTCCACATGCATTGCCAGGCATTGCCCAGGCATTACCAAGCATTGGCAGGCATTGCCATGCATTTCCAAGCATTGCCCAGGCAATACCAGGCATTGCCCAGGCGTTGCCAGACATTGCCAGGCATTGCCAGGCATTGCGAGGCATTGCCCAGGCATTGCTAGGCATTGCAAGGCATTGCCCATGCATTGCCAGGCATTGGCTAAGCATTGCCAGGCATTACCCAGGCATTGCCAGGCATTGTTAGGCATTGCCAGGCATTGCAAGGCATTGCTAGGCATTCCCAGGCATTGTCAGGCATTGCCCAGGCATTGCCTGACATTGCCCAGGCATTTCCAGGCATTGCCCAAGCATTGCCCAAGCATTGCCAAGCATTTCCTAGGCATTGCCAGGTATTGCCTAGGCATTTCCCAGGCATTGTTGAGGCATTGCCAGGCATTTCCAGGCATTGCCAGGCATTGCCAGGCATTCCCAGGCATTCACAGGCATTGCCTGGCATTGCCCAGGCATTGCCAGGTATTGTCAAGCATTGTTTAGGCATTGCCGGGCATTTCCTAGGCATTGCCAGGCATTGCTAGGCATTGCCCTGGTATTGCCAGGCATTGTTAGGCATTGCCCAGGTATTGCACAGGCATTACCCAGGCATTGCCAGGCATTTCCAAGCATTACCCAGGCATTGAGAGGCATTGCCCAGGCATTGCCATGCATTGCCAGGCATTGCCACGCATTGCCCGGGCAATGCCAAGCATTGTTAGGCATTGCCAGGCATTGCCAAGCATTACCATGCATTGCGGAGGCGTCGCTTGGCATTGCACAGGCATTGCTAGACATTGTCCGGCATTGCCGAGGCATTGCCAGGCATTCCCAAGCATTGCCAAGGCATTGCCAGGCATTACCGAGCATTGCCAGGCATTGCCCAGGGATTTCCAGGCATTTCCATGCATAACCAAGCTTTGCCCATGTATTGCCAGGCATTGCCCAGGCATTGTCAAGACATGGCCAGGCATTGCCAGGAATTACCCATGCATTGCCAGGCCGTGCCAGGCATTGCCAGCCATTGCCAGGCATTGCCCAAGTATTGCCACGCATTGCTAGGCATTACCCAGGCATTGCTAGGCATTGCTTGACATTGCCAGACTTTGCCATGTATTGCCAAGCATTGCCCAGGCATTGCCCAAGCATTGCCGAGCATTGCCAAGCATTGCCAGGCCTTGCCTAATCAATGCCAGGCATTGCCAGGCATTGCCCAGGAATTGCCTCGCATTACCTAGGCATTGCCAGGCATTGGCGGGCATTGCCAGGCATTGCCACGCATTGTTAGGCATTGCTAGGCATTGCCAGGCATTGGCAAGCATTGCCCAGGCATTGCCTAGCATTGCCCAGGAATTGCCAAGCATTTCCAGGCATTGCCACGCATTGCCAGGCATTGCCAGGCGTTCCCCAGGCATTGCCAGGCATTGCCAGGCATTGCCAAGGCATTGCTCGGCATTGCCAGGCATTGCCCAGGCATTGCCAGGCATTGCTCAGGCATTGCCAGGCATTGCCAGGCATTGCCAAGCATTGTCAGGCATTGCCCAGGCATTGCCAGGCATTGCTTGGCATTGCCAGATATTTCCAGGCAATGCGTAGGCATTGCCAAGCATGTCCAGGCATTGCCCAGGCATTGCCAGGGATTGCCAGGCAGTACCAGGCATTGCGAGGTATTGCCCAGGCATTGCCAGGCATTGTCCAGGCGTTGCCTGGCATTGCCCAGCCATTGCCATGTATTGTCCAGGCATTGCCAGGCATTGCCCAGGCATTGCCAGGCATTGCTAGGCATTGCCGAGCCATTGCCAGGCATTGCCCAGGCATTGCCAGGCATCGCCATGGCATTGCAAGGCATTGCCAGGCATTGCCAGGCATTGCCCGGGAATTGCCAGGCATTGCCAGACATTTCCAGGCATTGCCTAGGCATTTCCAGGCATTGCCCAAGCATTGCTAGGCATGCCAGGCGTTGCCCAAGTATTGCTAGGCATTGCCTAGGCATTGCCTAGGCATTGCCAAGCGTTTCTAGGCAATGCTAGGCCTAACCCAGGCATTGCCAGGCATTGCTAGGCATTGCCCAGGCATTGCCAGTCTTTGCCAGGCATTGTCCAGGCATTGCCAGGCATTGCCCAAGCATTGCCAAACATTGCGAGGCATTGCCGAGGCATTGCCACGCATTTCCCGGGCATTGCCAGGCATTGCCAGGCATTGTCTAGGCATTGTCAGGCATTGTCAAGCGTTGTCCAGGCATTGCCAGTCATTGCGCAAGCATTGCCAGGCATTGCCAGGCATAGCCTAGGAATTGCCAGGCATTGCCAGGCACTACCCAGGCATTGCCAGGCATTGCTTGGCATTGCCAGGCATTGCTTGGCATTACCCAAGCATTGCCAGGCATTACTCAAGCATTGCCAAGCATTGCCCAGGCATTTCTAGGCATTACCAGGCATTACCAGGCATTGTCAGGCATTGCCAGGCAATGCGAGGCATTGCCCATGCATTGTTAGGCATTGCGCGGGTATTGCCAGGCATTGCCAGGCATTGCCCAAGCATTGCCAGGCATTGCAAAGCATTACCCGGGTATTGCCAAGCATTGCGAGGCAGTGCCAGGCATTGCCAGGCATTGCGAGGCATTGCCAGGCATTGCCCAAGCATTGCCAGGCATTGCTAAGCATTGCCAAGCATTGCCCAAGCATTGCCGGGCATTGCAGGGGATTGTCCAAGCATTGATAGCCATTGCCAGCCATTGCCCAGGCATCGCTTGGCATTACCCAGGCATGCCCAGGCATTTCCAGGCATTGCCAGTCATTGCCAAGCATTGCCCAGGCACTACCAGGCATTGCCCAGCATTGCCCAGGCATTGCTAGGCAATGCCCAGGCATTGCCAGGAATTGCCCATGCATTACCATGCATTGCCAGGAATTGCCAGGCATTGTCCAGGCATTGCCACCAATGCTAGGCGTTGCCGCATGCATTGCCAGGCATTGCTTGAAATTGCCAGGCTTTGCCAGGCATTGCCAGGCATTGCCAAGGCATTGCCAGGCATTGCCCAGGCATTGCCAGGCATTGCATGAGCATTGCCATACATTGCCAGGCATTGCTAGGCATTGCTCACGCATTGCCCAAGCATTGCCGGGCATTGCCAGGCATTGCCACGCATTGCCTAGGCATTGCCATGCATTGCCATGCATTGCCCAGGCATTGCAAGGCATTGCCAGGCATTGCCAGACATTGCCCGGGCATTGCCAGGTATTGCCGAGGCATTCTCCAGGCATTGCCAGGCATTGCCCAAGCATTGCCCAAGCATTGCCAGGCATTGCCAGGCATTGCCAAGCATTGTCCAGGCATTGCAAGGCATTGCCCATGCATTGCCAGGCTTTGCTAGGCATAGCCTAGGCATTGCCAGGCATTGCCAGGCATTGCCAGGCTTTGCTAGGCATAGCCTAGGCATTGCCAGGCATTGCCACGCATTGTTAGGCATTGCCAGGCATTGCCAGGCATTGGCAAGCATTGCCCAGACAATGCCTGGCATTGCCCAGGTATTGCCAGGCATTGCCAGGCATTGCCAGGCATTCCCCAGGCATTGCTAGGCATTGCCAGGCATTGCCCAGGCATTGCAAAGCATTGCTCAGGCATTGCCAGGCATTGCCAGGCATTGCGAGGCATGGCATTGCCGAGGCATTGCCAGGCATTGCCAGGAATTTCCCAAGCATTGCCAAGCATTGCCAGGCATTGCCAGGCATTGCCAGGCATTGCCAGGCATTGCCAGGCATTGCCAAGCATTGCGAGGCATTGTCAATGCGCCGGATAGCAACGGTCTAGAAAACGGGTCCCGACATGGGAGGCCGCCAACCGCTCTTGGTATTGCAACCAAGATAACATATCACCCTCGAACGAGGGATCCACACTTTAGGTTCGTTTGGTTTGCAACCTCACGAAGTCCGCATGTTGGTCTTTAGTGTCTACCTTTGGTTGGACACTCTGTGAGGAGTCTCAAAGGCAAGAACTGTAAATGGATGCATGCAAGGTACAGGCTTTTATACTTGCAGAGCTTTGCTAAAGCTTCTGCTTGTAGTGGCTCCACTGGAGCCAACCTCAACCTACAATCCTACTTGGCGCGTCCTTAGACCGCCAGGTCTCATCCTCAAGCCAGGCTTTTAGTAAGCTTCATAGAAGCTTCCTGTCCAAGTTTTGGCCACAACAAAATGTGGCCGTCGCGGGGTTTGAACCTGCGATCTCTCGTCAGAGACTC
>SZWC01000533.1:97726-144420 GCA_023375785.1 Penium margaritaceum
CATCTCTCCCATTCCTACCACCTGCTGGCAAAGCGAGCCAGTTGTCGGGCGCTTGGTCTCCGGACTCAAGCAACACTATCCACTCTCCCGCTTTGGGAGCGAGGATCGGGTCCAGCAGCTCTCCCTTTCCAAGGGTGCGTTCGTCAAACACGACGTCGCGGCTCCTCACGAGCTTGCCTGCTGCCTGGTCCCAAAGCCGATAGGCTTTGTGTGACGTGTCGTACCCAACCATGACGCACTTCCTCGAACGTGCGTCAAGCTTGCCTCCACCTTCTCCCGACTGGATCTTCACCCATGCAGTTGACCCAAACACCTTCAGATGGGATGCGTTGGGTTTCTTTCCCGACCATGCTTCCTGTGGGGTCTTCAGCTGCTTGTCCTGCTCCTTTCCACGCTTCCGCAAGGCGGTCGCTGGTGTGAGGTTCAAGAGGTAGCAGGCCGTTGTTGCTGCTTCAGCCCAAAAGCGAGGTGGGAGCTTGGCGTCGAAGAGCATGCTTCGCACCATGCCGAGCAGGGTCTGGTTCATCCTCTCGGCCACGCCGTTGCTTTGGGGATTGTATGGGGTGGTCTGCTCGTGGCGGATGCCATGATGCTTGAGCCAAGGCTTGCATGCCTCGTACTCACCCCCGTTGTCACTTCGAAGCGTCTTCACCTTCTTGGACGTTTGCCGCTCCACCATGGCGACGAACTCGAGGAGCTTCTCCTTGACCTCTCCCTTTGTTTTGAGGAAGTAGATCCACAACTTGCGGCTGTGGTCATCAATGAAGGTCAGGAAGTACTTGCTTCCTCCATTAGACGATGTGCGGAAGGGTCCACACACGTCACTGTGTATAAGTTCCAAGACGTTCTCCGCTCGTTGACCTCCTCTCCCAAACGGCTTCTTCTTTGCCTTCGCTTGGAGGCATGGTTCACACAATGCACACCCTTCGCCATGCTTCATGGTGCATCCTTCCATTCCGCGGACNGCGACAAATCCACCCTTCTCTTTTGAAGAGTGGTGGTTGGTGCCCGAGTCAAGGGCGAATGCCCCGGGCCTAAGGATCGCTGCGCCCTTCATGGGCAGCCCCCTAGCCATCATGTTGGTGAGCTCCTTCTTCTCCTTTCCACCTTTGCTCCCGCCTTCTTTCTTGGGACTACGGCAGTCCCTAGCCCAGTGCCCAGCCGTGCCACAATTGTGACAGTTTCCGGGCTTCTTGGAACTCTTCCCACCACCGTTGCCTTTCCCTCCACCGCCACCGCTTCCGCTGTTGCCTTGACTGGAGCGAGAGCTTGCACTTTGTCCACCGAAGCGAGAGGCATAGGCTGAGATGTTTGCCTCACTGCCACTGCGTCGCATGGACTCGTTGCGGACGTGTTCGGCGACAGCCTCGTACGTCAGATCTGCCTCCTTCCAACCGCCAAATACGGTGATCAAGGACCCCCAGCTTTCCGGTAGCGCCATTAGAAGGATCATGGCACGCATGTTGGAGTCGAGCTTCCATTCCATTTGCTGGACCTCTTGCAACACGTTGTCGAACGACTGCAAAAATGCGGGTATCGATTCTCCTTCGCTCACCCTCATAGACATCAACCGTTGGAAGATGAAGAGTCGGTTTGCTAGGGCGTTCGATTGATGCACGCGTGAGAGCTTTGCGTAGGCCTCGGCAGCCAACGTGCATCCTGTGATGTGGGAGTGTTGAGTCTCGTTGATGGACGTCACAAGAATGGCGAGAGCCATGTTGTTCTTCATCGTCCATGCTGCAAGGTCAGCCGCATGCGTCGTCACGGTCGCATCGGCGGGTGCAATCTCGATCCCTTTTAGGATGTCGAGGTAGCCACGCACGTTCATGACAATCTCAAATTGCCATTTCCACAAGGGAAAACCTGTCCCCGTGAATTTGGACATACCCGCCTCAAGGCGGGCTGGAGTCGGATCCGCCATTTTTGGCGGTTGCTCGTCTTCTCTGCTTCGCTGCTACTCTGCTTCGTTGAGGCCGATGAGGCTGATGAGGCTGCTGACTGCGACCGTTGTCAAAGGTGCAGTTGGTTCCGTTGCTTACCCCTCCAGCCGATGATCGCCTAAGGCGATGGTGCCGTCGTGAGGGAACGGACTCGGGGTCGTACCACCTNAGAGCTGATCCTCGTCCCCTAGTCCGCCACGTGCGCGCACCCTACCTGAAGAAGCCGATGGAGCCGATGGAGCAGATGGAGCCGTCCGATGGTCGTGTCCCTGTTGTACCTGTGCGCCCTGCAAGACCACGCGCTAGTCGGTCTTGGAAGCGTGCCTTAGAACCAGAAGTGTGGGCCCATAACCCTTTGTCAATGCGCCGGATAGCAACGGTCTAGAAAACGGGTCCCGACATGGGAGGCCGCCAACCGCTCTTGGTATTGCAACCAAGATAACATATCACCCTCGAACGAGGGATCCACACTTTAGGTTCGTTTGGTTTGCAACCTCACGAAGTCCGCATGTTGGTCTTTAGTGTCTACCTTTGGTTGGACACTCTGTGAGGAGTCTCAAAGGCAAGAACTGTAAATGGATGCATGCAAGGTACAGGCTTTTATACTTGCAGAGCTTTGCTAAAGCTTCTGCTTGTAGTGGCTCCACTGGAGCCAACCTCAACCTACAATCCTACTTGGCGCGTCCTTAGACCGCCAAGTGTCATCCTCAAGCCAGGCTTTTAGTAAGCTTCATAGAAGCTTCCTGTCCAAGTTTTGGCCACAACAAAATGTGGCCGTCGCGGGGTTTGAACCTGCGATCTCTCGTCTGAGACTCCGGTGCCTATTCAACCATGCCAAAAAGGTATGGTTCCTATGATGAGCCACAGGGGACATACCCATTATGGGCAGTGCATTCCTGGCCCATCTCAAAACAGACCAAGGGGACGTACTCCACAGAGCAGTGCATGCCTTGTCTGTATGTGTAGCTAGCCAGCTAGGCAGTGGACAAGGTGCATACTATTTCAACAGGCATTGCCCAGGCATTGCCAGGCATTGCCCAGGCATTGCCAGGCATTGCCAGGCAGTGCCAGGCATTGCGAGGCACTTCCCAGGCACTGCCAGGCCTTGCCCAGACATTCCTATGCATTACCAGGCATTGCCCACGCATCGCTTTGCATTACCCAGGCATTGTCCAAGCATGCCCAGGCATTGCCATGCATTGCTAGTCATTGCCAGACATTGCCCAGGTATTGTCAGGCATTGCCAGCACTGCCCAGGCATTGCCATGCATTGTACAGGCATTGCCCAGGCATTGCAAGCATTACCCATGCATTGCCAGGCATTGCCAGGCATTGCCCAGGCATTTCCACGCATTGTTAAGCATTGCTAGGGCATTGCCAGGCATTGCTTAACATTGCCAGACGTTTCCAGGCATTGCCAGGCATTACCCAGGCATTGTCCAAGCATTGTCGGGCGTTGCCGGGCATTTCCAGGCATTGCCCAGTCATTGCCATGCATTGCCAGGCATTGCTTAGGCATTGCCAGGCATTGCAAGGCATTCCCCAGGCATTGTCAGGCATTGCCCTGGCATTTCCCGGGCATTACCAGGCATTGCCCAAGCATTGCCCTGGCATTGTCAGGCATTGCCAAGCATTGCCCAGGCATTGCCACGCATTGCCAAGCATTGCCCAGGCATTTCCAGGCATAGCACAGGCATTGCCAGGCATTGCCATCCATTGCCCAGGCATTGCCAGGCATTGCCAAGGTGTTACCCAAGCATTGCCGGGCATTGCCGGGCATTGTCCAGGCATTACCAGACATTGCCAGGCATTGCAAAGCATAGCCCAGGCATTACATTGCATTTCCCATGCGTTGCCGGGCATTTCTAGGCATTACCAGGCATTGCCAGGCATTGCCAGGCCTTTCCAAGCATTACCAGACATCGCCGAGGCATTGTTAGGCATTGCCACGCATTGCCCAGGCATTGCCCAGGCATTCCCAGGAATTGCCCAAGCATTGCCAGGCATTGCCCAGGCATTGCCAGGCATTGTTGGGCATTGCCAGGCATAGCCATGCATTACTAGGCATTGCTAGGCATTGTGAGGCATTGCCTAGGCATTGCCAGGCATTACCTGGCATTGCCCAGGCATTGCCAGGCATTGCCCAAGCATTGCCCAAGCATTGCCAAGAATTGCCCAGGCATTGCCAGGTATTGCCTAATCATTGCCCAGACGTTGCTCAGGCATTGCCCAGGCATTGCCCAGGCATTGCCACGCATTGCCAGGCATTGCCCAGGCATTCCCAGGCATTGCCTGGCATTGCCTAGGCATTGCCAGGCATTGCCAGGCATTTCCAAGCATTATTTAGGTGTTGCCAGGCATTGCTAGGCATTGCCGAGGCATTGCCAAGCATTGCTAGGCATTGCCAGGCATTTCCGAGGCATTGCCAGCCATTGCCATGCATTGCCCTGGCATTGCTAGGCATTGTCAGGCATTGCCAGGCATTACCCAGGCATTGTACAGGCATTGCCCAGGCATTGCGAGGCATTGCAAGGCATTGCCCAGGCATTGCCAGGTATTGCCAGGCATTGCCAGGCATTAGCCAGGCATTGCCAGGCATTGCCATGCATTGCCAGGCATTGCCACGCATTGCCTTAAGCATTGCGAAGCATTGTTAGGCATTGCCAGGCATTGTCATGCATTGCGGAGGCATCGCTTGGCATTGCACAGGCATTGCCAGACATTGCCAGGCATTGCCCAGGCATTTCCAGGCATTGCCAAGCATTGCCAAGGCATTGTCAGGCATTGCCAAGCATTGCCATGCATTGCCAAGGCATTTCAAGGCATTGCCAGGCATTACCAGGCATTGCCAAGGTATTTTCAGGCCTTTCCCAAGCATTGCCAAGACATTGCCAGGCATTGCCAGGCATTGCCCATGCATTGCCAGGCCTTGCTAGGCATTGCCATGCATTGTCCAGGCATTGCCACGCATTGCTAGGCATTGCCCAGGCATTGCCAGGCATTGCTTGACATTGCCATACTTTGCCAAGCATTGCAAGACATTGCCCAGGTATTGCCCAAGCATTACCGAGCATTGCCGGGCATTGCCAGGCCTTGCCTAGGCATTTCCAGGCATTGCCACGTATTGCCCAGGCATTGCCACGCATTGCCCTGGCATTGCCAAGCATTGTCAGGCATTGTTAGGCATTGCCCAGGCATTGCCACACATTGTTAGGCATTGCCAGGCATTGCCAGGCATTGACAAGTATTGCCCAGGCATTGCGAGGCATTGCCCAGGCATTGCCAGGCATTGCCACGCATTGCCCAGGTATTGCCAAGCATTGCCAGGCATTGCCTAGGCATTGCTAGGCAATGCCAGGCATTGCGAGGCATTGCCCAGGCATTGCCAGGCATTGCTATGCATCACCAGACATTGCCTGGGCATCGCTTGGCATTACCCATGCATTGTCCAGGTATGCACAGGCATTGTCACGCATTTCCAGTCATTGCCAGACATTGTCCAGGCATTGCCAAGGCATTGCCAGGCACTGCCCAGGCATTGCCATGCATTGTCCAGGCATTGTCAGGCATTTTTCAGGCATTTCCAGGCATTGCCAGGCATTGCCGAGGCATTGTCCAAGCATTGCCAGGCATTGCCGGGCATTGCCAGGCATTGCCTATGCATTGCCATGCATTACCAAGCATTGCCCAGGCATTGCCAGGCACTGCCGAGCATTGCCCATGCATTGCCAGGCATTGCCCAGGCATTGCCCAGGCATTGCCAGGCATTGCCCAAGCATTACCCAGACATTGCCAGGCATTTCCAAGCATTGCACATGCATTGCCGCGCATTGCACAGGCATTGCCAGGCATTGCCCAGGCATTGGACAAGCATTGCCGGGCATTAGTGGGCATTGCAAGGCATTGCCTAGGCATTGCCATGCATTGCCAGGTATTGCCCCGGCATTGCCAGGCCTTGCCAGGCATTGCCATGTATTGCCCAGGCATTGCCAGGCATTGCGCATGCATTGCCCAGGAACTTCCAGGCATTGCCCAAGCATTGCCCAGGCATTACTAGGCATTGCCCAAGCATTGCCCAGGCATTGCCAGGCATTGCGTGGCAATGCCTGGGTAATGCATAGCAATGCATAGGTAATGCCTGGCAATGCCTGGCAATGCCTGGCAATGCCTCGACAATGTATGGCAATGCATGGGCAATGCATGGCAATGCATGGGCAATGCCTCGGCAATGTCTACCAATGCCTGGCAATTCTTGGCAACGCCTTGGCAATGCCTGGCAATGCCTGGGAAATGCCTGGCAATGCCTGGTAATGCCTGGCAATGCCTGGGAAATGTCGGGAAATGCCTGGCAATGCCTAGACAATGCCTCGCAATGCCTGGCAATGCTTTGCAAAGCCAGGCAATGCCTGGAACTGCCTGGGCAATGCCTGGCAATGCCTTGGCAATGCCTCGAAATGCCTAGCAATGCCTGGTATTACCTGGGTAATGCCTCGACAATGCATTGCAATGCCTGGGCAATGCCTGGCAATGCCTGGGTAATGCCTGGCAATGCCTGGGTAATGCCTGGCAATGCCTGGGTAATGTCTGGCAATGCCTGGGAATGCCTGGGCAACGCCTTGCAATGCCTGGACAATGCCTGGCAATGCCTCAGTAATGCTTAGTTATGGCTCGCAATGCCTGGCAATGACAGGCAAAGCCTAACAATGCCTCAGAAATGCCTGAAAATGCTTGGACAATGCCTGACAATGCCTGGGCAATGCATGGCAATGCGTGGAAATGCCTG
Source organism: Penium margaritaceum (assembly GCA_023375785.1). Taxonomy (NCBI): domain Eukaryota; kingdom Viridiplantae; phylum Streptophyta; class Zygnematophyceae; order Desmidiales; family Peniaceae; genus Penium; species Penium margaritaceum. The sequence goes on from SZWC01000533.1 coordinate 104,450, forward strand.
AGCAATGCCTGGCAATGTCCGGCAATGCCTGGCAAAGCCTTGCAATGCCCGGGCAATGCCTGGCAATGCCTGGGCAATGCCAGGCAATGCCTGGCAATGCCTCGGCAATGCCCGGTAATGCCTGGGCAACGCCTGGGAATGCCTAGGCAATGCCTGGCAATGCCTGGGCAATGCCTGGAAATGCCTTGGCAATGCTTGGCAATGCCTGGGCAATGCTTGGAAATGCCTGGCAATGCCTAGTAATGCCTGGGCAATGCCTGGACTAGGCCTGGCAATGCCTGGGCAATGCCTGGAAAATGCCTGGGCAATGCATGGGCAATGCCCGGCATTGCATGGGCAATGTCTGTCAATGCCTGGGCAATGCCTGGTAATGCCTGGCAATGCTTGGCAATGACAGGCAAAGCCTGGCAATGCCTGGACAATGCCTGGCAAGGCTTGGGCAATGCCTGACAATGCCTGGGCAATGACTCGCAATTCCTCGCAATGCCTCGCAATGCTTGGGCAATGCCTTGCAATGTCCGGCAATGACTGGCAATGCATGGCAAAGCCTAGAAATGCCTCGGCCATGCCTGGCAATCCCTTGGCAATGCCTGGCAATGCATGGGCAATGCCTGGCAATGCCTTAGCAATGCCTGGAAATGCCTGGGCAATGCTAGGTAATGCCCGGGCAATGCCTGGTCATGCCTGGGTAATGCCTTGCAATGCCTAGCAATGCCTGGCAATGCTTGGGCAATGCCTGGGCAATGCCTGGCAATGCCTGCCAATGCCTGGTAATGCCTGGGCAATGCCTGGTAGTGCCTGGCAATGCCTGGGTAATTCCTAGCAATGCATGGCAAAGCTTGGCAATGCCTAGCAATGCCTGGCAAAGCCTTGCAATGCCTATGCAATACTTGGGCAATGCCTGGCAATGCCTGGGCAATGTTCAGAAATGCCCGAACAATGTCTTGGAATGTTTGGCAATGCCTGGCAATGCATGGGAAATGCCTGGCAATGTCTGGAGAATTCCTAGCAATGCCTAGCAATGCCTGGCTATGCCTGGCAATGCCTAGCAGTGCCTGGCAATGCATTGCAATGCCTGGACAATGCCTGGCAATGCTTTGGCAATGCATGGCAATGCCTGACAATGCGTGGTCAATGTCTGGCAATGCTTGGGAAATGCCTGGAAATGCCTTGGCAATACCTGGCAAAGCTTGGCAATGCCTGGCAACGCCTAGCAATGCCTGGTAATGCCTGAACAATGCCTGGACATGCTTGGGTAATGCCTGGACAATGCCTGGCAATGCCTGTGCAATGCCTGGCAATGCCGAGGAATGGTTGGGTAATGCCTAGCAATACGTGGGTAATGCCTGGCAATGCCTGGCAATGCCTGGGCAATGCATGGCAATGCCCGGGCAGTGCTTGGCAATGCCTGGAAATGCCTGGCAATGTCTTGGAATGCCTGACAATGCCTGGTAATGCCTGGCAATGCCTGGCAATGCCTAGCAATGCCTGGGCAATGCCTGGCAATGCGTGGGCAATGCCTGGAAAATGCCTGTCAATGCCTGTGCAATGCCTGGAAATGCCTAACAATGATTGGGTAATGCCTAGCAATACGTGGGCAATGCCAAGCAATGCCTGACAATGCCTGGGTAATGCCTGGCAATGCCTGGGCAGTGCCTGGCAATGCCTGGGAATGCCTGGAAATTCTTGGGCAATTCTTGGCAATGCTTGGGTAATGCCTGGCATGCCTGGCAATGCTAAGGAAATGCCTGGCAATGCATAGGCAATGCCTGGCAATGCCGGGCAATGACGGTGCAATGTCTGGCAATGCCTGTGCAATGTATGGCAATGCCTGGCAATGCCGAGCAATGCCTGGCAATATCTGGGTAATGCCTAGCAATGCCTGGCAATGCCTGGGCAGTGCCTGGCAATGCCTGGGAATGCCTGGAAATTCTTGGGCAATTCTTGGCAATGCTTGGGTAATGCCTGGCATGCCTGGCAATGCTAAGGAAATGCCTGGCAATGCATAGGCAATGCCTGGCAATGCCGGGCAATGACGGTGCAATGTCTGGCAATGCCTGTGCAATGTATGGCAATGCCTGGCAATGCCGAGCAATGCCTGGCAATATCTGGGTAATGCCTAGCAATGCCTGGCAATGCCTGGAAATGCCTGGGTAATGCCCGGCAATGCCTGGACAATGCCTGGCAATGCCGGGGCAATACCTAGCAATGCCTGGCAATGCCTAGGCAATGCCGAGCAATGCCTGACAATGCCTGGAAATGCCTGGGTAATGCCTGGTAATGCCTGACAATGCCAGGCAACGTCCTTGATGTATACAACAGAACAGAGGCAAACGACTTCTTTCCGCTAGCCGGACCGGGTGACAGTTTTATCAGTTTATTAGGGGATCACTTGACGTGTCGGTCCAAACGGTCGGAAGACTGAAGAGACGTTGAGTCAAGGTGGTTCTGATGATGCTTGAACCCTCTCGAGGCTCGGATCTACCGAGAGGTGGGAGGAGCGCGTTTGGTTCTCGCTGTATTTCCAACACCTGGCAATGCCTGGCAATGACAGGCAATGCCTGGGGAATGCCTGACAATGTCCGGCAATGCCTGGCAATGCTTGGAAAAGCCTGGCAATGCTTGGACAATGCCTGGCAATGCGTGGGCAATGCCTGGCAATGCCTGGGCAATGCTTGGCAATGCCTGGCAATGCCTGGGCAATGCCTGGCAATGCCTGGGTAATGCTCGATAATGCCTGGGTAATGCCTGGAAATGCATGGGCAATACCTACCAATGCTTGGCAATGCCTGGGCAATGCTTAGGCAAGGCCGAGCAATGCCTGGCAATGCCAGGGCAATGCATGGTAATGCCTGGCAATGCCTACCAATGCCTGGGCAATGCCTGGCAATGCCTGGGCAATACCTGGGAATGCCTGGCAATGCCTGGCAATGCCTGGCAAAGCCTGGCAATGCCTGGCAATGCCTGGCAAAGCATGGCAATGCCTTGGCAATGCTTTGGCAATGCCTGCAATGCCTGGACAATGCCTCCCAATGCATGTGCAATGCCTGGCAATGCCTTGGTAATGCCTGGAAATGCATGGCAATACGTGGAAATGCATGGCAATGCCTGGCAATGCATGGCAATGCCTGGCAATGCCTCGGCAATGCGTGGCAATGCCTGGGCAATGGCTAGCAATGCTTGGGTAATGCTTGGCAATGTCTGGGCAATACCTGGCAATGCCTGGCAATGCCTGGCAATGTTGGCAATGCCTGGGCAATGCCTGAGTAATGCCTAACAATGCCTGTGCAATGCTTAGCAATGCCTGGCGAAGCTTGGCAATGCCGTGACAATACCTGGGCAATGCCTGGACACTGCCTGGCAATGCCTGGAAATACTTGGCCAATGCCTTGCAACGCCTGGGCAATGCCTTGCAATGCCTTGCAATGCCTAGCAATGCTTGGGCAATGCCTGGCCATGCCTGACAATGCCTGGTAATGGCTGGCAATGCCTGGGCAATGCCTGGCCATGCCTGGCAATGCCTGGGCAATGCCTAGGCAATGCCTGACAATGCCTGGCAATGCTTGTGCAATGACTAGCAAAACTTGCGCAATGCCTGGCAATACCTGGCACTGCATGGGCAATGCCTGGGCAGTGCCTAGCAATGCCCGGAAATGCCTCGGCTATGCTTGGCAATGCTTGGGCAATGCCTTGCATGTTTTGCAATGCTAACGCAATGCCAAGCAATGCCTAGACAGTGCCTGGCTATACCCGGGAAATGCCTGGCAATGCCTGGGAATGCCTGGAAATGCCTGGCAATGCCTGGGCAATGCCTAGCAATGCCTGACAATGCCTGGGCAATGCCTGGAAATGCCTGGGCCATTCCTGGCACTGCCTGGCAATGCCAGGCAATGCCTGGGGAAGGCATGACATTGCGTGAGAAATGCCTGACAATGCCTGGGCAATGCCTGGGCAAGGCCTGGCAATTCCTAGCAATGCCTGGACAATGCCTGGCAATGCCTGGGCAATGCTTAGCAATGCTTGGCGATGCCCGGCAATGCCGAGGCAATGCATGGACAATGCCTGGGCACTACCTGACAATGCCTGGCAATACTTGGGCAATGCTTGGCAATGCCTGGGTAATAGCCGGGCAATGCTCGGCAATGCTTGGCACTGCCTGGCAATGCCTGGGCAATGCCTGGCAATGCTCGGCAATGCCTGGGCAATGCCAGGAAATGACAGGCAATGCCTGGCAATGCTTGGAAATGCGTGGCAATGCATGGCAATGCTTGGGCAATGTGTGGTAATGCCTGGGCAATGCATGGTAATGCCTCACAATGCCTGGCAATGCTTGGGCAATGCCTGACAATGCCTGGCCAATGCTTGTCAATGCCTGGCAATGCCTGGACAATGCCTGGCAATGCCTGGCAATGGCTGACAATGCCTTGGCAATACTTAGCAATGCCTGGCGATGTCTGGCAATGCCGGGGTAATGTCTGGGCAATGCCTGGACACTGCCTGGCAATGCCTGTGCAATGCCTTGCAATACTTGGGCAATGCCTGGCAACGCACGGGCAATGCCCGGGCAATGCCTGGCAATGCCGGGCAATGCCTGGGCAATGCCTGGCAATGCCTTGCAATTCCTCGGTAATGCCTGGGAATGCCTGGTAATGCATGGCAATGCCTGGACAGTGCCTGGGTAATGCCTGGCAATGCCTGGGCAATGCTTGGCAATGCCTGGAAATGCCTGGGCAATGCCTAGCAATGCCTGGACAATGCCTTGCAATGCCTGACAATGCCAGGGCAATGCTTAGCAATGCCTGGCGATGCCTGGCAATGCCGCGGCAATGCCTGGGCAATTCCTGGACACTGCGTGGCAATGCCTGGGCAATGCCTCGAATGCCTAGCAATGCCTGGTAATACCTGGGTAATGCTTGGACAATGCCTGGGAATGCCTGGGCAATGCCAGGCAATGCCTGGGCAATGCCTGGAATGCCTGGCAATGCCTGGTAATACCTGGGTAATGCCTGGCAGTGCCTGGAAATGCCTGGGCAATGCCTGGAAATGACTGGGAAATGCTTGGCAATGCCTCCGCAATGCATGGTTATGCCTGGCAATACCTGGCAATGACTGGCAAAGCCTGGCAATGCCTTGGCAATGCCTGGAAATGCTTGGACGATGCCTGGCAACGCCTGGCAATGCCTGGGCAATGCCCGGGCAATGCCAGGCAATGCTTGGCAATGCCAGGCATGCGTGGCAATGCCTCGGCAATGCCTGGGAAATGCTTGGAAATGCCTGGAAATGCGAGGCAATGCCTGGTAATGCCCGGGCAATGCGTGGACAATGCCTGGCAATGCCTGGGCAATGCCTGGTAATGCCTGGGCAATGCTTGGCCATGCCTATGCAATGCCGGGACAATGCCTGGGTAATGCATGGGCAATGCCTGGCAATGTGTGGGCAATTCCTGGCAATGCCTGGGCAATGCCTGGTAATGCCTGGCAATGCTTGGCAATGACTAGCAAAGCCTGGCAGTACCTGTACAATGCCTGGCAATGTTTGGGCAATGCCTGACAATGCGTGGGCAATGCATGGCAACTCTTGGCAATGCCTCGCAATGCTTGGGCAATGCCTGGCAATGTCCGGCAATGCCTGGCAATGCATGGCAAAGCCTGGCAATGCCTGGGCAACGCCTGGCAATGGCTTGGCAATGCCTGGCAATGCCTGGGCAATGCCTAGCAATGCTTGGCAATACCTTGGCAATGCTTGGCAATGCCTGGGCAATGCCAGGTAATGCTTGGTAATGCTTGGGTAAAGCCTGGCAAGGCCTAGCAATGCCTGGCAATGCCTAGGCAATGCCTGGCAATGCCTGGCAATGCCTGGCAATGCCTGCCAATGCCTGGCTATGCCTGGGCAATGCCTTGTAATGCCAGGCAACGCCCTGCAATGCCTGGGTAATGCCTGGCAATGCATGGCAAAGCCTGGCAATGCCTGGCAAAGCCTGGCAATCCCTAGGCACTGCTTGGGCAATGCCTGGCCATGCCTGGGCAATGTTTGGAAATGCCCAGATAATGCCTGGGAATGCATGGCAATGCCTGGCAATGCCTGGAAAATGCCCTGCAATGTCCGGGTAATGCCTACCAATGCCTAGTAATGCCTGGGAATGCCTAGCAATGCCTGGCAGTGCCTTGCAATGCATGGCAATGCCTTGACAATGCCTTGCAATACCTTGGCAATGCCTGGCAATGCCTGACAATGCTTGGGCAATGCCAGGCAATCCTTGGCCAATGCCTGTTAATGCCTGGGCAATACCTGGCAAAGCTTGGCAATGCCTGGCAAAGACTGGCAACGCCTGGCAATGCCTGGACAAAGCCTGACAATGCCTGGGCAATGCCTGGCAGTGCTTGGGAATGCCTGACAATGCCTGGTAATGCCTGGCAATGCCTAGGCAATGCCTGGCAATGCCTGGGCAATGCGTGGCAATGCCTAGCAATGATTGAGTAATGCGTAGCAATACCTGGACAATGCATGGCAATGCCTGGCAATGCCGGGGCAATTCCTGGCAATGCCTGGGCAGTGCCTGGCAATGCCTGGGCAGTGCCTGGCAATGCCTAGCAATGTTTAGGCAATGCTTGGCAATGCTTGGGCAATGCTTGGCATGCCTGGTAATGCTAAGGCAATGCCTGGCAATGCATAGGCAATGCCTGGCAATGCCTAGGCAATGCCCGAGCAATGTGTGGCAATGCCTGGGCAATGCCTGGCAATGCCTGGCAATGCCTGGCTATATCTGGGTAATGCCTGGGAATGCCTGGCAATGCCTGGAAATGCCTGGGAAATGCCCAGCAATGCCTGGACAATGCCTAGCAATGCCTGGGCAATACCTAGAAATGCGTGCCAATGCCTGGCAATGCCTAGGAATGCCTAGGCAATGCCGAGCAATGCTTGGCAATGCCTGGCAATGCCTGGGCAATGCCTGGTAATGCCTGGCAATGCCTGGCAATGTCCTCGATATGTACAACAGAACAGTGGCAAACGGCTTCTTTCTGCTAGCCGGACGCGGGTGACAGTTTTATCATTTATTAGGAGATCACCTGACGTGTCGGTTCAAATGGTCCGAAGACTGAAGAGCCATTGAATCAAGGTGAGTCTCATGATGCTTGAACCCTCTCAAGGCTCGGATTTACCGAGAGGTCGGAGGGGCACGTCTGGTTCTCGCTTTATTTCCAACACCTGGCAATGTTTGGCAATGACTGGCAAAGCCTTGCAATGCCTGGGCGATGCCTGGAAATGTTTGAGCAATACCTGGCAATGCCTGGTCAATGCCTGGCAATGCCTGGCAATGCTTGGGCAATGCCTGACAATGTCCAGCAATGCCTGGCAATGCGTGGCCAATGCCTGGCAATGCCTGGGCAATGCTTGGCAATGCTTTGCAATGCCTGGGCAATGCCTGGCAATGCATGGGCAATGCCCAATAATGCGTGGGCAATGCCAAGCAATGCATGGGCAATAAATAGCAATGCCTGACAATGCCTGGCAATGCCTGGGCAATGCCTAGGCAATGCCTAGTAATGTCTGGCAATGCCTGGCAATGCCTGGGCAATGCCTGGTAATACCTGGCAATGCTTGGAAATGACTGGCAATGCCTGGACAATTCCTGGCAATGCCTGGCAATGCCTGGCAATGCCTGGCAAAGCCTGGCAATGCCTGGCAATGCCTGGACAAAGCCTGGACAATGCCTGGCAATGCCTGGCAGAGCCTGGCAATGCCTACAATGCCTGGGCAATGCGTTGCAATGCCCGCGCAATGCCTGGCAATGCCTGGGCAATGCCTGGCAATACCTGGAAATGCCAGGCAATGCCAGGCAATGCATGGCAATGCCTGGCAATGCGTGGGCAATGCCTGGCAATGCTTGGGCAATGCCTGGCAATGCTTGGGCAATGCTTGGTAATGCCTTGGCAATACCTGGCAATGCCTGGCAATGCCTTGCAACGCCTGGCAATGCCTGGCAATGCCTGGGCAATGCCTGGACAATGCCTAACAATGCTTGGGCAATGCTTAGCAATGCCCGGCCATGCTTGGCAATGCCGGGGCAATGCCTGGGCAATGCCTGGACACTGCCTGGCAATGCCTGGGTAATGCCTGACAATACTTGGGCAATGCCTGGCAACGCCTGGGTAATGCCTGGCAATGCCTGGGCAATGCATGGCAAAGCCTGACAATGCCTGGCAATGCCTGGGCAATGCCTGGCCATGCCTGGCAATGCCTGGGCAATACCTGGGCAATGCCTGGGCAATGCCTGACAATGCCTGGCAATGCCTAGACAATGCTTGGCAATGCCTGGCAATGCTTGGGCAATACGTGGCAATGCCTGGCAATGCTTGGACATTGCCCAGCAATACCTGGGCAATGCCTGGCAATACCTGGAAATGCCTGGCAATGCATGGGCAATGCCTACGGTGACCAGCAATGCCTGGCAATGCCTGGCAATGCCCGAAAATCCCTGGACTATGCCTGGCAATGCGTGGGCAATGCCTAGCATGCCTGGCAATGCTAAGGTAATGCCCCGGAAAGCCTAGGCAATGTCTGGCAATGCCCGAGCAATGCCTGGCAATGCCTAAAAATGCGTGGGCAATGCCTGGCCATGCCTGACAATGCCTGGACAATGCCTGGAAATGCTTGGACAATGCCTGGGCTATTCCTGGCAATGCCTGGCAATGCCAGGCAATGCCTCGGGAAAGCATGACAATGCCTGAGTAAAGCCTGGCAATGCCTGTGCAATGCCTATGCAATGCCTGGCAATGCCTGCCAATGCCTGGGTATCGCTTGGCAGTGCTTGGAAATGCCCGGCAATGCTTGGCAATGCCTGGCAATACCTGGCAATGCCTGGCGATTCCTAACAATGCCTGGCAATGCCTGGCAATGTCTTGGCAATGCCTGGGTAATGTCTGGCAATGCATGGGCAATGCCTGGTAATGCCTGGCAATGCCTGGAAATGCCTGTGTAATGCCTGACAATGTGTGGCGATGCCTTGCAATGCATTAGCAATGCTTGGCAATGCCTGGCAATGCCTGGTAATGCTTGGGCAATGCGTGGCAATGCCTGGCAATGCCTGGGCAATGTCTGGCATTGGTTGGGCAATTCCTGGCAATGCCTGGCAATGCCCGGGCAATGCCAGGCAACGCCTCGGCAATGCCTGGCAATGCCTGGGCAATGCCTGGCAATGCCTAGGAATGACAGTCAATGCTTGGCAATGCATGGCAATGCCTGGGCAATGCCTGGCAATGCCTAGCAATGCAAATCAATGCTTGGCAATGCATGGTAATGCCTGGCAATGCTTGAGCAATGCCTGGCATTGCATGGCAATGCCAGGGAAATGCGTGAGAATGCTTGGGCAATGCTTGGCATGCCTGGCAATGCTTGGGTAATGCCTGGCAATACCTAGGCAATACCTAGCAATGCCTGGCAATGCCTGGCAATGCCCGGGATATGCCTGGCAATTCGTAACAATGCCTGGCAATGCCTAGGCAATGCCTGCCAATGCCTGGGAAATTCCTGGCAATGCCTATACAATACCTGACAATGCCTGGACAATGCATGGCAATGCCTGACAATGCCTTGCAATGCCTGGCAATGCATGGCAATGCCTGGAAATGCTTGGGTAATGCCTCCCAATGCCTGGCAATGCCTGGCAATGCCCGACAAAGCTTGGACAATGCCTGGCGATGCCTGGACAATGCCTGGCAACGTCTGGCAATGCCAGGTAATTCCTGGGCAGTGCCTGGCAATGCCTGGCAATGCTTGGCAGTGCCTGGCAATGCCTAGGCAATGCTTTGCAATGCCTAGGCAATACCTGGCAATTCCTGGCAATGCCCGGGCAATGCCTGGCAATGCCAGAGCAATGCCTGGCAATTCGTAACAATGCCTGGTAATGCCTTGCAATGCCTGGCAATGCCTGCCAATGCCTGTCAATGCTTCGCAATGCCCGGCCAATGCCTGGCAATGCCTGAGCAATGCCTGGAAATTCGTAACAATGCCTGGCAATGCCTGGAAATGCCTTGTAATGCCTGGGTAATGCCCGCCAATGCCTTGGCAATGCCTAGGAATACCTAGACAATACCTGTGAATGCCTGGGCAATGCCTGGCAATGCCGGGCAATGCCTGACAATGCGTGGCAATGCCTGGCAATGCATGGCAATGCCTGGAAATGCCTGGGCAATGCCTCCCAATGCCTGGCAATGCCTGAACAATGCCTGGCAATGCATGGGCAATGCCTGGTAATGCCCGGCAATGCGTGGAAATGCCTGTGCAATGCCTGACAATGCTTGGCAATGCCTGGCAAAGTATTAGCAATGCCTGGCATTGCCTGGCAATGCTTGGTAGTGCTTGGGCAATGCCTGGCAATGCCTGGCATTGCCTGGGCAATGCCGGGCAATGCCTAGCCATACCTAGCAATGCCTAGCAATGCCTGCGCAATGCTTGGCATTGCTTGGGCAAATCCTGGCAATGCCTAGCAATGCTTGGCCAATGCCTGGCAACGCCTCGGCAATGCCTGGCAATGCCTGGGCAACGCCTGGCAATGCCTAGCAATGCCATGCAATGCTTGGCAATGCATGGCAATGCCTGGCAACGCCTGGCAATGCCTGGGCAATGCCTGGCAGTGCCTAGCAATGCCTGTGCAATACGTGACAATGCTTGGGTAATGCCTGGCATGCCTGGCAATGCTTGGGTAATGCCTAGCAATGTCTGGCAATGCCCGGGCAATGCCTGGCAATGCCTGAGCAATGCCTGGAAATTTTTAACAATGCCTGGGAATGCCTGGCAATGCCTGGCAATGCCTGGGCAATGCCTGCGAATGCCTAGGCAATGCCTGGCAATGCCGAGACAATACCTGACAATGCCTGGGCAATGCCTGGCAATGCCTGGAAATGCATGGCAATGCGTGACAATGCCAAGCAATGCCTGGCAATGCATGGCAATGCCTGGAAATGCCTGGGCAATGCCTCGCAATGCCTCGCAATGCCTTGCAATGCCTGGCAATGCTGGGACAATGCCTGGGAATGCCTGGACAATGCCTGGCAACGTCTGGCAATGCCTGGTAATGCCTGGGCAATGCTTGGCAATGCTTGGCAATGCTTGGCAGTGCCTGGCAATGCTTCGCAATGCCTGGGCAATGCTTGGCAATGCCTAGGCAATGCCTGGCAATGCCCGGGCAATGCCTGGCAATGCCTAAGCAATGCCTGGCAATTCGTAACAATGCCTGGCAATGCCTGGCAATGCCAGGCAATGCCTGCCAATGCCTAGGAAATACCTGGCAATACCTAGACAATACCTTACAATGCCTCGGCAATGCCGGGCAATGCCTGACAATGCCTGGCAATGCCTGGCAATGCATGGCAATGCCTGGAAATGCCAGGGCAATGCCTCGCAATGCCTGGCAATGCCTGGCAATGCCTGGCAATGCTTGGGCAATGCCTCGCAATGCCTGGACAATGCCGGGCAATGTCTAGCAATGCCTGGTAATGCCTGAGCAATGCCTGGCAATGCCTGGCAATGCTTGGCAGTGCCTGGCAATGCCTAGCAATGCCTGGGCAATGCGTGGTAATGCTTTGGCAATGCCTGGCATGCCTGGCAATGCCTGGCAATGCCTAGGATATGCGTGGCAATGCATGGCAATGCCTAGTAATGCCCGCGCAGTGCCTAGCAATGCCAGGGCAATGCCTGGAAATACCTAACAATGCCTGGCAATGCCTGGGAATGCCTGGGCAATGCCTGGCAATGCCTGGCAATGCCAGGCAATGCTTGGCATGCCTGGGCAATGCTTGGCAATGCATGGCAATGCCTGGTAATGCCCGAGCAATGCCTGGCAATGCCAGGGCAATGCCTGGCAATGCCTAGCAATGCCTAGCAATGCCTGGGAAATACCTAGCAATGCCTAGACAATGCCTGGCAATGCCTGGGCAATGCCTGGCAGTGCGTGGCAATGCCTGGCAATGCCCGGCAATGCCTAGCAATGCCTGGGAAATGCCTCGCAATGCCTGGAAATGACTGGGCAATGCCTGGAAATGCCTAGGTAATGCCTAGGCAATGCCAGGTAATGCCTGGGCAATGCATGGCAATGCTTGGTAATGCTTGGGAATGCCTGGCAATGCCTGGGCAATGCCTGGCAATGCCTGGCAATGCATGGGTAATGCCTGGCAATGCGTGACAATGCCTGAGCAATGCCTCGCAATGCCTGGGCAATGCCTGGCAATGCTTGGGCAATGCCTAAGCAGTGCCTGGCAATGCCTGACAATGCTTGAGCAATGCCTGGCATTGCGTGGGCAATGCCTGGCAATGCCTGTCCAATGCCTGGCAATGCCTGGCAATGCTTGGACAATGCCTAGCAATGCCTGGCAATGCATGGCAATGCGTGGGTAATGCCTGGCAATACCTGGGCAATGCATGACAATGCCTGGGAAATGCCTGGCAACGCCTAGGCAATGCCTGGCAATGCCTATGCAGTGACTGGTAATGCCTGTAAATGCGTTGCAATGCCTTGGAAATGCCTGGCAATGCCTAGGCAATGCATAACAATGCCTGGGTAATGCCTCGCAATGCCTGGCAATGCTTGGGCAATGCTTGGCAATGCCTGGACAATGCCTGACAATGTCTCGTAATGCCTGGTAATGCCTGGGTAATGCCTGGAAATGCCTCGGCAATACCTAGCAATGCCTAGCAATGCGTGGCAATGCCTGGCAATGCTTGGGCAATGCGTGGCAATGCTTGGGCAATGCCTGGCATGCGTGGGAATACTTGGGCAATGCCTGCCAATGCCTAGCAATGCCCGCGCAATGCCTTGCAATGCCAGGGGAATGCCTGGCAATGCCTAGCAATGCCTGGAAATGCCGGGCAGTGCCTGACAATGCCTGGGCAATGCCTGGCAATGCTTAGGCAATGCCTGGCAATGCCTAGACAATGCCTGACAATGCGTGGGCAATGCCTGACAATGCCTTGCAATGCCTGGCAATGCCTGGGCAATGCCTCGTAATGCGTGGCAATACGTGGGCAATGCCTGGCCATGCCTGGCAATGCCGGGCAATGCGTGGAAATACCTGGGCAATGCATGGCAATGCCTGGTAATGCCTGGCAATGCCTCACAATGCCTGGGCAATACCTGGCAATGCCTGGCAATGCCTAGTAATGCATGGACAATGCCTGGCAATGTCTGGTAATGCCAGGCAATGCCTGGATAATGCCTAGCAATGCCTATAAAATGCCTGGCAATGCCTGGGGAGTGCCTTGAAATGCCTCGCAATGCTTGAGCAATACTTGGCAATGCCTAGGCAATGCCTGGGCAATGCCAGGCAATGCCTGGCAATGTTTAGGCAATGCCTGGCAATGCCTAGCAATGCATTGCAATGCTTGGCAATGCGTGATAATTCATGGACAATGCCTGGCAATGCGAGGGCAATTCCAGGCAATGCCTAGGCAATGCCTAACAATGCCTGGGTAATGCCTGGCAATGCCTAGACAATGCCTGGCAATGCCTGTGCAATGCATGGTAATGCCTGGACAATGCCTGGCAATGCTTGGCAATGCCTCGACAATGCCTGGCAATTCGTGAGGAATGCCTGGCAAGGCTTTGCAATGCCAAGCAATGCTTGGCAATGCTTGGCAATGCTTGGCAATGTGGGGGCAATGCCTGGCAATGCGTGGGCAATGCCCGGCAATGCCTGGCAATGCCTAGCAATGCCGGGGCAATGCCTTGAAATGCTTGGGCAATGTCAAGAAACGCCTGGACAATGCCTGGCAATGCTTGGCAATGCCTGGCAATACCTGGACAATGCCTAGCAATGTTTGGCAATGCCTGGTAATGCCTGGCAATGCCTGGCAATGCGTGGGAAATGCCTGGCAAAGCTGGGCAATGCGTGGCAATGCCTAGGCAATGCGTGGCAATGTTTGGGTAATGCCTGGCGTGCCTGGCAATGCTTGGGCAATGCCTGGCAATACCTACGCAATGCCTGGTAATGCCTGGCAATGCCTGGCAATGCGAGGGCAATGCCTGACAATGCCTGGGCAATGCCTGGCAATGTCTACCAATACTTGGCAATGCCTGGCAATGCCTGGGCAATTCCTGGCAATGCCTAGACAATGTCTGGCAATGCCTAGACAATGTATGGCAATGCTTGGCAATGCCTGGCAATGCCTGGCATTGCCTGGGCAATGCCTTGCAATGCGTGGCAATTCCAGGGCAATGCCTGGCAATGCCTGAGCAATGCCTAGCAATGCCTGGTAATGCCTGGCAATGACTGACAATGCCTGGGCAATGCCTAGCAATGCCTGGCAATGCCTGGCAATACATGGGAAATGTCTGGCAATGCCTGGCAATGCTTGGCAATGCCTGGAAATGCCTGGGTAATGCCTGGCAATGCATGGGTAATGCCTGGCAATGCATCGCAATGCCTGGCAATGCCTGGCAATGCCTCGCAATGCCTGGGCAATGCCTAGCAATGCCTGGGCAATGCCTGGCAATGCCTGAGCAATCCCTGACAATGCCTGGGCAATGCCTGGCAATGCCTGGGAAATGCCTGGGCAGTGCTTGGCAATGCCTAGCAATGCTTCAGCAATGCTTGGAAATGACTGGACAATGCCTGGCAATGCCTGGCAATGCCTGGCAATGCTTGGGCAATGCCTGGCAATGCCTGGCAATGCCCGGGCAATGCCTGGCAATGCTTGGCAATGCCCGGCTATGCCTGGCAATGCCTGTGCAATGCGTGGCAATGCTTGGGCAATGCCTGGCGTGCCTGGCAATGCTTAGGTAATGCCTTGCAGTCCCTAGGCAATGCCAGGCAATGCCTGGCAATGCCCGGGCAATGCCAGACAATGCGTGAGGAATGCCTGGCAATTCGTAGCAATGCCTGGCAATGCCTGGCAATGCCTGGGCAATTCCGGTCAATGCCTGGGCAATGCCTGGCAATGCCTAGACAATACCTGACAATGCCTGGGCAATGCCTGGCAATGCCTGACAATGCCTGGCAATGCCTGGAAATGCATGGCAATGCCTGGAAATACCTGGGCAATGCCTCGCAATGCCTGGCAATGCCTGGCAATGCTTGCCAATGCTTGGGGAATGCCTAGCAATGCCTTGACAATGCCTAGCAATGTCTAGCAATGCCTGGTAATGGCTGGGCAGTGCCTGGCAATGCCTGGCAATGCTTGGCTGTGCCTCGCAATGCCTGGCAATGCCTGGGCGATGCGTGGCAATGCTTGGGCAATCCCCGTCATGCCTGGCAATGCTTGGGCAATGCCTGGCAATGCCTGGCAATGCCTGGCAATGCCTGGTAATGCCCGGGCAATGCCTGGCAATGCCAGGGCAGTGCCTGGCAATGCCTAGCAATGCCTGGCAATGCGTGGAAATGCCTAGCAATGCATGGGCAACGCCTAGCAATGCCTTGACAATGCCTGGAAATGCCTGGGCAATGCCTGGCAATGCCTGGCAATACCTGGCAATGCCTGGCAATGCTTGGACAATGCCTCGCAATGCCTGGCAATTCCTGGGCAATGCCTGGCAATGCCTAGGTAATGCCTAGGTAATGCCTCGCAATGCCCAGGCAATGCATGGCAATGCTTGGTAATGTCTGGGAACGCATGGCAATGCCTAAGCAATGCCTGGCAATGCCTGGCAATACCTGGCAATGCCTGGCAATGCGTGGGTAATGCCTAGCAATGCCTGGCAATGCTTGGACAATGCCTCGCAATGCCTGGCAATGCCTGGCAATACCTGGCAATGCCTGGCAATGCCTGGGCAATGCCTGGCAATGCCTAGGTAATGCCTAGGTAATGCCTCGCAATGCCCAGGCAATGCATGGCAATGCTTGGTAATGTCTGGGAACGCATGGCAATGCCTAAGCAATGCCTGGCAATGCCTGGCAATGCATTCGCAATGCCTGGAAATGCATGAAAATGCCTGAGCAATGCTTGGAAATGCTTGGGCAATGTCTGGCAATGCCTGGGCAATGCCTAGTAATGCTAGGGCAGTGCCTAACAATGCCTGACAATGCTTGAGCAATGTCTGGCAATGCCTGTCAATGCCTGGGCAATGCCTGGCAATGCCTGGAAATGCTTGGGCAATGCCTAGCAATGCCTGGCTATGCCTGGCAATGCACGGCAATGCCTGGGAATGCGTGGGCAATGCCTGGCAATGCCTAGGCAATGCATGACAATGCCTGGGTAATCCTTGGCAACGCTTGGGCAATGCCTGACAATGCCTGTGCAATGACTGGCAATGCCTGGGCAATGCCTTGCAATGCCTGGGTAATGCCTGGCAATGCCTGAGCAATTCCTGGCAATGCTTGGCAATGCCAAGTAATGCCTTGCAATGCATGGCAATGCGTGGCAATGCCTCGCAATGCCTTGGCAATGCCTGGCAATGCCGAAGCAATGCCTGGCAATGCGTGGGTAATGCCTAGCAATGCCTGGCAATGCTTGGACAATGTCTGGGCAATACCTGGCAATGCCTAGCAATGCCTGGCAATGCTTGGGCAATGCGTGGCAATGCTTGGCCAATGCCTGGCATGCCTGGCAATACTTGACCACTGCCCAGCAATGCCTGGCAATGCCGAGACAATACCTGACAATGCTTGGGCAATGCGTGGCAATGCCTCGTAATGCATGGCAATGCGTGACAATGCCAGGCAATGCCTGGCAATGCATGGCAATGCCTCGCTATGCCTGGCAATGCCTGGCAATGCTGGGACAATGCCTAGCAATGCCTGGACAATGCCTGGCAACGTCTGGAACGCCTGGTAATGCCTGGGAAATGCTTGGCAATGCTTGGCAATGCTTGGCAGTGCCTGGCAATGCCTCGCAATGCCTGGGCAATGCTTGGCAATGCCTAGGCAATGCCTGGCAATGCCTGGGCAATGCCTGGCAATGCCTAAGCAATGCCTGGCAATTCGTAACAATGCCTGGCAATGCCTGGCAATCCCAGGCAATGCCTGCCAATGCCTAGCAAATACCTGGCAATACCTAGAAAATACCAAACAATGCCTCGGCAATGCCTGGCAATGCCTGACAATGCTTGGCAATGCCTGGCAATGCATGGCAATGCCTGGAAATGCCAGGGCAATGCCTCGCAATGCCTGGCAATGCCTGGCAATGCTTGGGCAATGCCTCGCAATGCCTGGACAATGCCCGGAAATGTCTAGCAATGCCTGGTAATGCCTGGGCAATGCCTGGCAATGCCTGGCAATGCTTGGCAGTACCTGGCAATGCCTAGCAATGCCTGGGCAATGCGTGGTAATGCTTCGGCAATGCCTGGCATGCCTGGCAATGCCTGGCAATGCCTAGGATATGCGTGGCAATGCATGGCAATGCCTAGTAATGCCCGGGCAGTGCCTGGCAATGCCAGGGCAATGCCTGGAAATGCCTAGCAATGCCTCGCAATGCCTGGCAATGCCTGGCAATGCCTGGGCAATGCCTGGCAATGCCTGGCAATGCCAGGCAATGCCTGGCATGCCTGGGCAATGCGTGGCAATGCCTAGGCAATGCCTGGCAATACCTGGCAATGCCTGGCATGCCTGGGCAATGCTTGGCAATGCATGGCAATGCCTGGTAATGCCCGAGCAATGCCTGGCAATGCCAGGGCAATGCCTGGCAATGCCTAGCAATGCCTAGAAATGCCTGGGAAATACCTAGCAATGCCTGGACAATGCCTGGCAATGGCTGGGCAATGCCTGGAAGTGCGTGGCAATGCCTGGCAATGCCCGGAAATGCCTAGCAATGCCTGGGAAATGCCTCGCAATGCCTGGAAATGACTGGGCAATGCCTGGAAATGCCTAGGTAATGCCTAGGAAATGCCTGGTAATGCCTGGGCAATGCATGGCAATGCTTGGTAATGCTTGGGAATGCCTGGCAATGCCTGGGCAATGCCTGGCAATGCCTGGAAATGCATGGATAATGCCTGGCAATGCGTGACAATGCCTGAGCAATGCCTCGCAATGCCTAGGCAATGCCTGGCAATGCTTGGGCAATGCCTAGCAATGCCAAAGCAGTGCCTGGCAATGCCTGACAATGCTTGAGCAATGCCTGGCATTGCGTGGGCAATGCCTGGCAATGCCTGTGCAATGCCTGGCAATGCCTGGCAATGCTTGGACAATGCCTTGCAATGCCTGGCAATGCATGGCAATGCGTGGCAATGCGTGGGCAATGCCAGGCAATGCCTGGGCAATGCATGACAATGCCTGGGAAATGCCTGGCAACGCCTAGGCAATGCCTGGCAATGCCTATGCAGTGACTGGTAATTCCTGTAAATGCGTTGCAATGCCTTGGCAATGCCTGGCAATGCCTGGGCAATGCCTAACAATGCCTGGGTAATGCCTCGCAATGCCTGGCAATGCTTGGGCAATGCTTGGCAATGCCTGGACAATGCCTGGCAATGTCTCGTAATGCCTGGTAATGCCTGGGTAATGCCTGGAAATGCCTTGGCAATACCTAGCAATGCCTAGCAATGCGTGGAAATGCCTGGCAATGCTTGGGCAATGCGTGGCAATGCTTGGGCAATGCCTGGCATGCATGGGAATACTTGGGCAATGCCTGGCAATGCCTAGCAATGCCTGGCAATGCCCGCGCAATGCCTTGCAATGCCAGGGGAATGCCTGGCAATGCCTAGCAATGCCTAGCAATGCCGGGCAATGCCTGACAATGCCTGGGCAATGCCTGGCAATGCTTGGGCAATGCCTGGCAATGCCTGGACAATGCCTGGCAATGCGTGGGCAATGCCTGACAATGCCTTGCAATGCCTGGCAATACCTGGCAATGCCTGGGCAATGCCTCGTAATGCGTGGCAATACGTGGGCAATGCCTGGCAATGCCTGGCAATGCCGGGCAATGCCTGGCAATACCTGGGCAATGCGTGGCAATGCCTGGTAATGCCTGGCAATGCCTCACAATGCCTGGGCAATACCTGGCAATGCCTGGCAATGCCTAGCAATGCATGGACAATGCCTGGCAATGTCTGGCAATGCCAGGCAATGCCTGGATAATGCCTAGCAATGCCTATAAAATGCCTGGCAATGCCTGGAGAGTGCCTTGAAATTCCTGGCAATGCTTGAGCAATGCCAAGCAATGCCGGGCAATGTTTTGGCAATGCCTGGCAATGCCTGGCAATGACTAGCAATGCATTGCAATGCTTGGCAATGCCTGGAAATTCATGGACAATGCCTGGCAATGCGAGGGCAATTCCAGGCAATGCCTAGGCAATGCCTAACAATGCCTGGATAATGCCTGGCAATGCCTGGACAATGCCTGGCAATGCCTGTGCAATGCATGGTAATGCCTGGAGAATGCCTGGCAATGCTTAGCAATGCCTGGACAATGCCTGGCAATTCGTGAGGAATGCCTGGCAAGGCTTTGCAATGCCAAGCAATTCCTGGCAATGCTTGGCAATGCTTGGCAATGTGGGGGCACTGCCTGGCAATGCGTGGGCAATGCCCGGCAATGCCTGGAAATGCCTAGCAATGCTTGGGCAATGTCAAGAAACGCCTGGGCAATGCCTGGCAATGCTTGGCAATGCCTGGCAATACCTGGACAATGCCTAGCAATGTTTGGCAATGCCTGGTAATGCCTGGCAATGCCTGGCAATGCGTGGGAAATGCTTGGCACAGCAGGGCAATGCGTGGCAATGCCTAGGCAATGTGTGGCAATGTTTGGGTAATGCCTGGCATGCCTGGCAATGCTTGGGCAATGCCTGGCAATATCTACGCAATGCCTTGTAATGCCTGGAAATGCCTGGCAATGCGAGGGCAATGCCTGGCAATGCCTGGGCAATTCCTGGCAATGCCTCGTAATGCGTGGCAATGCCTGACAATGCCTGGGCAATGCCTAGCAATGCCTGGCAATGCCTGGCAATGCATGGGCAATGTCTGGCAATGCCTGGCAATGCTTGGCAATGCCTGGAAATGCATGGGTAATGCCTGGCAATGCATGGGTAATGCCTGGCAATGCATTGCAATGCCTGGCAATGCCTGGCAATGCCTCGCAATGCCTGCGCAATGCCTAGCAATGCCCGGGCAATGCCTGGCAATGCCTGGAAATGCCTGAGCAATCCCTGGCAATGCCTGGGCAATGCCTGGCAATGCTTGGGAAATGTCTGGGCAGTGCTTGGCAATGCGTGCCAATGCCTGGCAATTCTTCGGCAATGCTTGGAAATGTCTGGACAATGCCTGGCAATGCCTGGCAATGCTTGGGCAATGCCTGGCAATGCCTGGCAATGCCCGGGCAATGCCTGGCAATGCTTGGCAATGCCTGGCTATGCCTGGCAATGCCTGTGCAATGCGTGGCAATGCTTGGGCAATGCCTGGCGTGCGTGGCAATGCTTAGGTAATGCCTTGCAATCCCTAGGCAATGCCAGGCAATGCCTGGCAATGCCTGGGCAATGCCAGGCAATGCGTGAGGAATGCCTGGCAATTCGTAGCAATGCCTGGCAATGCCTGGGTAGTTCTTGGCAATGCCTGGGCAATGCCTAGCAATGCCTAGACAATACCTGACAATGCCTGGGCAATGCCTGGCAATGCCTGACAATGCCTGGCAATGCCTGGAAATGCATGGCAATGCCTGGAAATGCCTGGGCAATGCCTCGCAATGCCTGGAAATGCCTGGCAATGCTTGCCAATGCTTGGGGAATGCCTAGCAATGCCTTGACAATGCCTAGCAATGTTTGGCAATGCCTGGTAATGCCTGGGCAGTGCCTGGCAATGCCTTGCAATGCTTGGCTGTGCCTCGCAATGCCTTGCAATGCCTGGGCAATGCGTGGCAATGCTTGGGCAATGCCCGTCATGCCTGGCAATGCTTGGGCAATGCCTGGCAATGCCTGGTAATGCCTGGTAATGCCCGGGCAATGCCTGGCAATGCCAGGGCAGTGCCTGGCAATGCTTAGTAATGCCTGGCAATGCGTGGAAATGCCTGGCAATGCATGGGCAACGCCTAGCAATGCCTGGACAATGCCTGGAAATGCCTGGGCAATGCCTGGCAATGCCTGGCAATACCTGGCAATGCCTGGCAATGCTTGGACAATGCCTCGCAATGCCTGGCAATGCCTGGGCAATGCCTGGCAATGCCTAGGTAATGCCTAGGTAATGCCTCGCAATGCCCAGGCAATGCATGGCAATGCTTGGTAATGTCTGGGAACGCATGGCAATGCCTAAGCAATGCCTGGCAATGCCTGGCAATGCTTGGGCAATGCCTGGCAATGCCTGGCAATACCTGGCAATGCCTGGCAATGCTTGGACAATGCCTCGCAATGCCTGGCAATGCCTGGGCAATGCCTGGCAATGCCTAGGTAATGCCTAGGTAATGCCTCGCAATGCCCAGGCAATGCATGGCAATGCTTGGTAATGTCTGGGAACGCATGGCAATGCCTAAGCAATGCCTGGCAATGCCTGGCAATGCATTCGCAATGCCTTGAAATGCATGAAAATGCCTGAGCAATGCTTGGAAATGCTTGGGCAATGTCTGGCAATGCATGGGCAATGCCTAGTAATGCTAGGGCAGGTTTAGCAATGCCTGACAATGCTTGAGCAATGTCTGGCAATGCCTGTCAATGCCTGGGCAATGCCTGGCAATGCCTGGCAATGCTTGGGCATTGCCTACCAATGCCTGGCTATGCCTGGCAATGCATGGCAATGCCTAGGAATGCGTGGGCAATGCCTGGCAATGCCTAGGCAATGCATGACAATGCCTGGGTAATGCTTGGCAACGCCTGGGCAATGCCTGACAATGCCTGTGCAATGACTGGCAATGCCTGGGCAATGTCTGGCAATGCCTGGGTAATGCCTGGCAATGCCTGAGCAATGCCTGGCAATGCTTGGCAATGCCAAGTAATGCCTTGCAATGCATGGGAATGCGTGGCAATGCCTGGCAATGCCTTGCCAATGCCTGGCAATGCCGAAGCAATGCCTGGCAATGCCTGGGTAATGCCAAGCAATGCCTAGCAATGCTTGGACAATATCTGGGCAATACCTGGCAATGCCTAGCAATGCCTGGCAATGCTTGGGCAATGCGTGGCAATGCTTGGCCAATGCGTGGCATGCCTGGCAATACTTGACCACTGCCCAGCAATGCCTAGCACTGCCTGGCAATGCCGGGGCAATGCCTGGCAATGCCTAGGTAATGCCTGGCAATGCGTAGCAATGCCTGGAAATGCCTGGAAGTCCTGGAAATGCCTGAGCAATGCCTGGCAATGCCTTGACAATGCCTGGCAATGCGTGGGCAATGCCTGGCAATGCCTAGCAATGCCTGGCAACGTTTGGTAATGCCTGGCAATGCCTGGCAATGCCAGGCAATGCCTGGGCAATGCCTCGTAGTGCCTGGCTATACGTGGGCAATGCCTGGCAATGCTGGGCAATGCCTGGCAATGCCGGGCAATGCCTGGCAATGCCTAGGCAATGCGTGGCAATGCGTGGTAATGCCTCGCAATGCCTCCCAATGCTTGTGCAATGCCTGGTAATGCCCAACAATGCCTGGGTAATGCCTGTCAATGACTGTATAATGCCTGGCAATGCTTTGGCAGTGCTTGGTAATGCCTGGTAATGCTTGAGCAATGCCTAGCAATTCCTGGGCAATGCCTAGGCAATGCCAGGCAATGCCTGGCAGTGCGTGGGCAATGCCTGGCAATGCCTAGCAATGCCCGGCAATGCCTGGCAATGCCTGGAAATGCGTGGGCAATGCCTGGCAAAGCCTGGTAATGTGTGGCAAAGCTTGGCAATGCCTACGCAATGTGTGGCTGGCAATGCATGGGAAATGCCTGGCAATGCCTGGTTATGCCTGGCAATGCCTGGCAATGCCCGGGCAATGGCTGACAATGCCTGGGCAATGCCTGGCAATGTCTAGCAATGCTTGGCAATGCCTGGCAATGCCTCGCAATGCCTGGAAATGCCTAGGAATGCCTGGGAGTGCTTGGGCAATGCCTCGCAATGCCAGGGCAATGCCTAGCAATGCCTGAGCAATGCCTAGTAATGCCTCGTAATGCCTGGCAATGCTTGACAATGCCTGGGCAATGCCTAGCAATGCCTGGCAATGCCTGGCAATGCATGGGCAATGTCTGGCAATGCCTGGCAATGCTTAGTAATGCCTGGTATTGCCTGGGTAATGCTTGGCAATGCATGGGTAATGCCGGGCAATGTGTGGCAATGCGTGGAAATGCCTTGCAATGCCTTGCAATGCCTGGGCAATGCCTAACAATGCCCGGGCAATATCTAGCAATGCCTGGCAATGCCTCAACAATCTCTGGCAATGCCGGGCAATGCCTGGCAATGCCTGGGTAATGCCTGGGCAGTGCTTGGCAATGCCTGGCAAAGCTTGGGCAATGCCTGGCAATGCCTGGACAATGCCTGGCAATGCCTGGTAATGCCTTGCAATGCTTGGGCAATGCCTGGCAATGGGGGGAAATGCCTGGCAATAGCTGGCAATTCTTGACAATGCCTGGGCAATGCCTCGAAATGCTTGGGCAATGCCTGGCATGCCTGGCAATGCTTGGGCAATCCTTGGCAATGCCTAGGCAATGCCTGGCACTTCCTGGCAATGCTTGCCAATGCCTAACAATGCCTGACAATGCATGGCAATGTCTTGGCAATGCCTCGGAAATGCCTGGCAATGCATGGGCAATGCTTGGCAATGCTCTGCAATGCCTCGAAAGTGCCTGTGCAATGCCTGGCAATGCTTGGCAATGCCTGGCAATGCCTTGGCTATTCTTGGCAATGCCTGGCAATGCCTGGCAATGCCTGGGCAATGCCGCGCAATGCCTGGCAATGCCTGGGATATGCTTGGCAAT
This sequence comes from Penium margaritaceum, assembly GCA_023375785.1. Lineage (NCBI taxonomy): Eukaryota > Viridiplantae > Streptophyta > Zygnematophyceae > Desmidiales > Peniaceae > Penium > Penium margaritaceum. The sequence goes on from SZWC01000533.1 coordinate 128,232, forward strand.
GACTAGGAATACTTGGTAATGCCTGGCAATGCCCAAGCAATGCCTCGCAATGCCTAGGAAATTACTCGCAATGCCCAGGCAATGCCTGGCAACGCCTCGGCAACGCCTGGCAATGCCTAGCAATGCCAAGCAATGTTTGGCAATGCCTAACAATACCTGTCATTGTCTGGCAATGCCTGGCAATTCCTGGCAATGCCTGGCAATGCTTGGCAATGCCTCGCAATGCCTGGGCAAGGCCTGGCAAAGCCTAGCAATGCCTGGGATTTGCGTGGCAATGCTTGGGCAATGCATAGCAATGTTTGGACAATACCTAGCAATGCGTAGGCAATGCCTGGCAATGCCCGGGCAATGCCTGGCAATGCCTGGGTAATGCCTGGCAATGCCTAGCAATGCCTGGCAATGCCTGGCAATGTTTGGGCAATACCTGGCAATGCCTGGGCAATGCGTGGACATGCCTAGCAATGCCTGGGCAATGCCTGTGCAATGCCTGGGCAATGCCTAGCAATGCTTGGGCAATGCCTGGGCAATGCCTGGCAATGCATGGGCAATGGCTGGCAATGCGGGGGCAATGCCTGGCAATGCCTGGGCAATGCATGACAATGCCTGGGTAATGCCTCGCAATGCCTGGGCAATGCCTGGCAATGCCTGTGCAATGCATGGTAATGCCGAGACAATGCCTGGAAATGCTTGGCAATGCCTGGACAATGCCTGGCAATTCCTTATCAATGCAGGGCAAGGCTTGGCAATGCCAAGCAATGCCTGGCAATGCCTGGCAATGCCTAGCAATGCCTAGAAATGCCTGGCAATGTAGGGGCAATGCCTGGCAATGCGTGGGCAATGCCAGGCAGTCCCTAGCAATGCGGGGGCAATGCCTGGAAATGCTTGGGCAATGCCTGGCAACGCCTGGGTAATGCCTTGCAATGCCTGGCAATTCTTGGGAAATGCCTGGACAATGCCTGGCAATGTTTGGCAATGCCTGGTAATGCCTGGTAATGCCTGGCAATGCGTTGGCAATGCCTGGCAAAGCCTGGCAATGCGTGGCAATGCCTAGGCAATGCGTGGAAATGCTTGGGTAATGCCTAGCATGCCTGGCAAATGCTTGGTCAATGCCAACGCAATACCTAGTTATGCCTAGCAATGCCTGGCAATGCCCAGGCAATGCCTGACAATGCCTGGGTAATGCCTGGCAATGTCTAGCAATGCTTGGCAATGCCTGGCAATGCCTGGGAATGCCTGGGAATGCCTGGGCAATGCCTCTCAATGCCAGGGCAATGCCTAGCAATGCCTGAGCAATGCCTAGCAATACCTGGTAATGCCTGGCAATGCATGACAATGCCTGGGCAATGGCTAGCAATGCCTGGGAATGCCTGGCAATGCATGGGCAATGTGTGGCAATGCCTGGCAATGCTTGGTAATGCCTGGTAATGCCTGGGTAATTCTTGGCAATGCATGGGTAATGCCTGGTAATGTGTGGCAATACCTGGCAATGCCTGGCAATGTCTGGCAATGCCTTGCAATACCTGGGTAATGCCTAGCAATGCCCGGGCAATGCCTGGCAATGCCTGGCAATGCCTGGCAATGCCTCAACAATCCCTGGCAATGCCCGGGCAATGCCTGGCAATGCCTGGGAAATGCCTGGGCAATGCCTGGGCAATGCCTGGCAAAGCCAGGCAATGCTTGAGCAATGCCTGGCAATGCCTGGACAATGCCTGGTAATGCCTGGCAATGCTTGGGCAATGCCTGGCAATGCCTAGCAATGCCTGGGCAATGCCTCGCAATGCCTGGCAATCGCTGGCAATGCTTGACAATGCCTGGGCAATGCCTCAAAATGCTTGGGCAATGCCTGGCATGCCTAGCAATGCTTGGTCAATGCATGGCAATGCCTAGGCAATGCCTGGCAATTCCTGGCAATGCATGGCAATGTTTTTGCAATGCCTGGGCAATGCCTGGCAATGCATGGGCAATGCCCGGTTATGCCTGGCAATGCCTTGAAATGCCTGTGCAATGCCTGGCAATGCTTGGCAATGCCTGGCAATGCCTTGGCAATTCTTGGCAATGCCTGGCAATGCCTGGCAATGCTTGGGCAATGCCTCGCGATGCTGGGCAATGCCTGGGTAATGCTTGGCAATGCCTAGGAATACTTGGCAATGCCTGGCAATGCCCGAACAATGCCTAGCAATGCCTGGGAAAATAATGGCAATGCCTGGCAATACCTAGGCAATGCCTGGCAACGCCTTGGCAATGCCTGGCAATGCCTAGCAATGGCAAGTAATGCCTGGCAATGCCTCAAAATACCTGGCAATGTCTAGCAATGCCCGGCAATGCCTGGCAATGCCTGGCAATGCTTGGCAATGCCTGGCAATGCGTGGAAATGTTTGGCAATGCCTGGCAATGCCTAGGCAAGGCCTGGCAATGCCTAGCAATGCCTGGGCAATGCGTGGCAATGCTTGGGAAATGCCTGGCAATGCTTTGACAATACCTGGCCATGCATAGGCAATGCCTGGCAATGCCCGGGAAATGCCTGGCAATGCCTGGGTATTGCCTGGCAATGCCTAGCAATGCCCGACAATGCTTGGCAATGCCTGGCAATGCCTGGGCAATGCCTGGCAATGCCTGGGCAATGCCTCGACATACCTGGCAATGCCTGGGCAATGCCTGTGCAATGCCCGGGCAATGCCTAACAATGCCTGGCAAAGCCTGACAATGCCTGGCAATGCTTGGCCAATGCCTGACAATTCCTCGCAATGCCTGGCCAATGCGTGGCAATGCCTGGCCAATGCCTGGCAATGCCCGGCAATGCTGGGGAAATGCCGGGCAATGCCTGGCAATCCTTGGCAATGCCTATGCAATGCCGAACAATGTCTGGCAATGCCTGACAATTCTTGGCAATGCCTGGCAATGCCTGGGCAATGCGTGGCAATGCCTGGGAATGCCTGGTCAATGCCTGGCAATGCCTGGCAATGCCTGGGCAATGCATGGCAATGCTTGGGCAATGCCTGTCAATGCGTGACAATGCCTGGCAATGCCTGACAATGCCCAGCAATGCCTGGCAATGCCTGGGCAATGCCTGGGCAATGCTTGGGCAATGCCTGGGCAATGCCCGGGCAATGCTTGGCAATGCTTGGGCAATGCCTGGCAATGCCTGGGCAATGCCAGGCAATGCATGGGTAATGATTCGCAATGTCTTGGTAATGCCTAACAATGCCTGGCAATGCCTGGCAATGCCTGACAATGCCTGGCAATGCCTAGCAATGCATGGCAATGCGTGGGCACTTCGTGGGCAATGCCTGGCAATGCTTGGACAATGCCTGGCAATGCCTGGCAAGGCCTGGCAATGCATGGGCAATACCTGGCAATACCTGGCAATGCTTGGCAATGCTTGGCAATGCCTGGCAATGCCTAGCAATGTCTTGGCAATGCCTTGGCAATGCCTAGAAATGCCTGGGAAATTCCTGGTATTGCCTACCAATGCTTGATAATGCTTGGGCAATTCCTGGCAATGCCTTGGTAATGCTTGGCAATGCCTGGCAATGCTTCGACAATGCCTGGCAATGCTTGGTAATGCTTAGGCAATGCCTGGCAATGCATGACAATGCCGGGGCAATGCCTGGCAATGCGTGGGCAATGCCTGGCAATGCCTGGCAATGCCTGGGCAATGCCCGGTAATGCCTCGAAAATGACTGGCAATGCCTAGGCAATGCATGGCAATGTTTGGCAATGCCAAGCAATGCCTGGCAATGCCAAGGTAATGCCTAGCAATGCATGCGAAATGCCTGGCATTGCATGGCAATGCCTAGCAATGCCTGGCAATGCCTGGGCAATGCCTGACAACGCCTGGGCAATGCCTGGTAATGCCTGGCAATGCCAGAGCAATGCCTGGCAATGCCTGGATAATGCCTAGCTATGCCTAGGCGGTGCCTGGCAATGCCTGGAAATGCCTGAGCAATGCCGCCCAATGCCTAGGCAATGCTTGTTATGCCTGGGCAATGCTTGGCAATGCCTGGCATTGCCTAGGCAATGCCTTGCAATTCATGGCAATGCCTGGCAATGCCCGGGCAATGCCCGGCACTGTCTGGGCAATGCCTGGCAATGCCTAGGCAATGTTTCGCAATGCCTAGGCAATGACTGGCAATGCCTGGGCAATGCCTGGCAATGCCTGGCAATCCCTGGCAATCCCTGGCAATCCCTGGGCAATGCCTGGCAATGCTTGAGAAATGCCTGGCAATGCCTCGGCAATGTCTGGCAATGCGTGGGTAACGCTTAGCAATGCTTGGCAATGCCTGGAAATGCTTGGCAATGCCTGGCAATGCCTGGGAATACTTGGCAATGCCTGGCAATGCCTGACAATGCCTAACAATGCCTGGCAATGCCTGGCAATGTCTTGGCAATGCCTCGGCAATGCATGGGCAATGCCTAGTAATGCCTGGCAATGCCTCGAAATGCCTATGCAATGCCTGGCAATGCTTGGCAATGCCTGGCAATGCCTGGCAATGCCTGCCAATGCTAAGGCAATGCCGGACAATGCCTAGGTAATGCCTAGCAATGCTAGCAATACCTGGCAATGCCTGGCAATGCTCGATCAATGCCTGGCAATGTTTGGGAAATTCCTGGGAATACCTGGCAATGCCCGAGCAATGCATGGCATTGCCTCGGTAATGCCTGGCAATGCCTGGGCAATGCGTGGAAATGCCTAGCAATGCCAAGCAATGCCTGGCAATGCCTGGCAATGCCTGGCAATGCCTGGTAATGCCGAGCAAACCTAGGTAATGCCTACCAATGCCTGGCAATGCCTGCGCAATGCGTGGCGATGCTTGGGTAATGCCTAGAATGCCTGGCAATGTTTGGGCAATGCCTGGTAATGCCTAGACAATGCCTGGCAATGCCTGGCAATGCCTGGCAATGCACCGGCAATGCTTGGCAAAGCCTGGGCAATGGCTGGCAATGCCTAGCAATGCCTGGCAATGCCTGGGCAATGCCTGGCAATGCTTGGATAATGCCTGGCAATGCCTGGGCAATGCCTGGCAATGCCTGGCAACGCCTGGCAATGCCTAGCAATGCTTGGGCAATGCCTGACAATGCCTGGACAATGCCTAGCAATGCCTGGTAATGCCTGGTAATGCCTGAGCAATGCTTGGCAATGCCTGGCCAATGCCTGGCAATGCCTGGCAATGCCTCGCAATGCATGGCAATGCATGGCAATGCTTGGGCAATGCCTTGCATGCCTGGTAATGCTTGGGCAATGCCTGGCAATACATAGGCAGTGCCTGGCAATTCCTGGTAATGCTCGGATAATGCCTGGCAATGCCTGGGCAATGCCCGGTAATGCCTAGCAATGCCTTGCAATGCTTGGCAAAGCCTACCAATGCCTGGCAATGCCTGGGCAATGTCTGGCAATGCCTGGACAATGCCTGGCAATGCCTGTGCAATGCCTGGCAATGCCTGGCAATGCCTGACAATGCCTGAAAATGCCTGGCAATGCCTGGGCAATGCCTCGCAATTCCTGGCAATGCCTGGACAATGCATGGCAATGCGTGGCAATGCGTGGCAATGCATGGGTGATGCCTGGCAATGCCTGGAAATGCCTGGGAATGCCTGGCAATGCCTCGGAAATGCTTGGCAATGCTTGGCAATGCATGGGAAATGCATGACAATGCATGGCAATGCCTAAGCAATGCCTTGCAATGCCTGGGCAATGCCTAGCAATGCCTGGACAATGCCTCGTAATGCCTGGGCAGTGCCTGGCAATGCCTGGCAATGCTTGAGCAATGCCTGACAATGCCTGGGCAATGCCTTGCATTGTCTGGCAATGCCTAGCAATGCTTGGACAATGCCTGGCAATGCCTGGCAATGCCTGGCAATGCATGGCAATGCCTGGCAATGCTTAGCAATGCCTTGCAATGCCTTGACAATTGCTAGCAATGCATGGGTAAGGCCTGGCAATGCCTGGGCAATGCCTGACAATGCCTGGGTAATGCTTGGCAATGCATGGGTAATGCCTGGCAATGCCGCGGCAATGCGTGGTAATGCCTGGGCAAAGCTTGGCATTGCCTGTCAATGCCCCGCCAATGCCTGGCAATGCCTGAGCAATGACTCGGCAATGCCCGAGCAATGTCTGGCAATCCTTGGCAATGCCAAGTAATGCCTTGCAATGCCTGGCAATGCCTGGCAATGCTTGTGCAATGCGTGGCAATGCCTGGGCAATGTCTGGCAATGCCTGAGCAATGCCAAGCAATGCATGGCAATGCTTGGACAATGCCTAGCAATGCCTGGACAATGCTTGGCAATGTCTGGCAATGCCTGGTACTACCTGGGCAATGCTTGGCAATGCTTGGCAATGCCTAGGCAATACCTGGCAATGTCCCGCAATGCCTGGCAATGCCTGGTAATGCTTGGGCAATGCGTGGTAATACTTGGGCAATGCCTGGCATGCCTGGAAATAATTGGGCAATGCCTAGGCAATGCCTGGCAATGCCTAGCAATGCCTAGTTGTGCCCGGGCAATGCCTGGCAATGCCTGGGTAATGCCTGGTAATGCCTTGCAATGCCTCGAAATGCCTGGCGATGCCTCGCAATGCCCGGACAATAATGCAATGCCTGGACAATGCCTGGTAATGCGTGGGCAATGCCTGGTAATGCCTGGCAATGCCTGGCAATGCCTGGCAATGCTTGAGCAATGCATCGCAATGAATGGCAATTCCTCGGCAATGCCTGGTAATGCCTGGCAATGCCTAGGCAATGCCTGGCAATGTTTGGACATTGCGTGGTAATGCCTGGTATTGCCTGGCAATGCCTCGCAATGCCTGGGAAATGCCTGGCAATGCCTGGCAATGCTTGGCAATGCATGGGCAGTGCCTGGCAGTGTGTGGCAATGCCTGAGCAATGCCCGGCAATGCCTGGGCAATGCCTGGCAATGCCTGTACAATGCCTGGCAATGCCTGGGCAGTGCGTGGCAATGTCTGGCAATGCTTGAGCAATGCTTGGCAATGCCTGGGCAATGCCTGGGCAGTGCCCAGCAATGCCTGGCAATGCTTGGGCAATGCCTGACAATGCCGAGCAATGCTTGGGCAATGCATGGCAACGCCTGGCAATGCCTGGGCAATGCCTGGTAATGCGAGGGCAATGCTTGGCAATGCCTGGGTAATTCCTGACAATGCCTGGGTAATGCCTGGCAATTCCTGGGCAATGCCTAGCAATGCGTGGGTAATGCATGGCAATGCCTGGGCAATGCCTGGCAATGCTTGGCAATGCCTGGGTAATGCCTGGAAATGCCTGAGCAATGCCTGGCAATGCCTGGCAATGCCTAGCAATGCTTGGCAATGCCTAGCAATGCCTGGACAATGCCTGGCAATGCCTAGGCAATTCGTGGCAATGTCTGGGCAACGCCAGGCAATGCCTAGTAATGCTTGGGCAATGCCTGGCAATGCTTGGACAATGCCTCGCAATGTTTGCTAATGCCTGGTAATGCCTGGGCAATGCCTGCCAATGCCTGGTCAATGCGTGGTAATGCTTGGCAATGTGTGGCAATACTTGACAATGCCTCGGCAATGCGTGGCAATGCTCGGGCAATGCCTGACATGCCTGGCAGTGCTTGGGCAATGCCTGGCAATGCCTAGGCAATGCCTAGCAATGCCTGGCAATGTGTGGCAATGCCCTGGCAATGCCTGGCAATGCTTGGGCAATTCCTGGCAATGTTTGGCAATGCCTAGACAATGCCTGGCAATGCGTGGACAATGCCTGGCAATGCTTGGGAATGCCTGGTAATGCCTGGCAATGCCAGGGCAATGCATCGTAATGCCTGGCAATGCCTGGGCAATGCCTGGCAATGCCTGGCAATGCTTGGGCAATGCCTGGGCAATGCCTGGCAATGCTTGGCCAATGCCTGGCCATGCCTCGCAATGCCTGGCAATGCCTGGCAATGCCTGGGCAATGCCTCGCAATGCCTGGCAATGCCTCGGCAATGGCTGGCAATGCCTGGGCAATGCGTGGCAATGCATGGGCAATGCGTGACAATGCTTGGCAATGCCTGGGCAATGCCTGGCAATGCCTACCAATGCCTAGCAATGCATGGGCAATGCCTGGCAATGCCTGGCAATGCTTGGCAATGCCTGTGCAATGCCTGGTAATGCCATGGTAATGCCTGGCAATGCATGGGCAATGCCTGGCAATGCATGGTAATGCCTGGCAATGCCTAGCGATGCCTTGCAATGCATGGCAATGTCTGGGCAATGCCTGCAAATGCCTGGGCAATGCCTGGCAATGCCTAGGAATGCCTGAGGAATGCCTGGCAATGCCTGGGCAATGCCTGGGCAATGCCTAGCAATGCCTGGGCAGTGCCTGGCAACGCCTGGCAATGCTTGAGCAATGCCTGGCAATGACTGGGCAATGCCTGGCAATGCCTAGCAATGCCTGGCAATGCTTGGGCAATGCTTGGCAATGCCTGGGCAATGCATGGCAATGCCTGGGCAATGCCTAGCAATGCGTGGCAATGCCTGGACATGCCTGGGCAATGCCTCGATATCCTTGGGCAATGCGTGGCATGCTTCGCAAACCTTGGGCAATGCCTGGCAATACCTAGGTAATGCCTGGCAATTCCTGGTAATGCCTGGCAATGCCCGGGCAATGCCTTGCATTGCGTGGGCAATGCCTGGCAATGCATAACAATGCCTGGGTAATGCCTGGCAATGCCTAGCAATGCCTGGCAATGCCTGGCGATCCCTGGACAATGCCTGGCAATGCCTGGGCAATGCCTCGCAATACATGGCAATGCCTGTCAATGCCTGGGCAATGCCCGGCAATGCCTGGGTAATGCCTGGCAATGCTTGGCAATGCCTGGTAATGCTTGGCAATGCCTGGCAATGCCTGGCCATGCTCGGCAATGCCTAGCAATGCCTGTTAATGCCTGGCAATGTCTTGGCAATGCCTGGGCAATGCCTGGGCAATGCTTGGTAATGCCTGGCAATGCCTGGAAATGCGTGTGCAATGCATGGCAATGCTTGGCAATGCCTGGCAATGCCTTTGCAATTCTTGGTAATGCCTGGCAATGCCTGGCAATGCTTGGGCAAGGCCTGGCAATGCCTGGCAATGCCTGGACAATGCCTGAGAAATGCCTGGCAATGCCTAGCAATGCCTGGCAATGCTTGGCAATTCCCGAGCAATGCCTGGCAATGCCCTTGCAAGACATAAAAAGGTGCCTACGTGACACCACCCATACTGTCTACCACATGATCATTGATGAGGTGTCACCCGTTGCAGCATTGTGGCACACTCTTGTGGCAGCTGCGTGGAACCCGAATCTCTGCAACGTGATCATCGTCTCCCTACGTCGAGTGGTTAATCCCCCCACCAGACAAAGACACTTGGACACTAAGGCCTTATAGCACTCAGGCATTCATACCTTGTCGGACTCAGAGGGACTGTCAGAAATATGACTCCGACAAGGTCCTCCTTGTAATATACACCCCTCGGATAATCCGAGACCTCGATACCGGTTCAGGTCTCGCACCGAACCTCCTCGGCAATGGCTGGTCAGTCACGACCGTTCCACCACAGTCGAGCCGCCCCTAATAAGCGACCACGTCGCCACGCGTCCGGCTAGCGAAAAGAAGTTGTTAATGCTTGCTTTGTCCTGTTTTGTTGTATTTACGGAGGATGTTCATGTTGGAAATCAGAATCTGACAAGTCAAGTCCCTCGGAAGAATATCCGAGCTCTCAATAATGGTTCAGGTCCTCCACTGAACCAACTTGACCAACAGCTCCCAAACTACCCGTTGGGACCGAACGGTCAAGAGATCCTCTAATAATGTGACAAGTGTCACCCGCGTCCGGCTAGCGGAAAGAAGCCGTTCCACGTCCTATTGTCCTGTTCTGTCCCTATATACCGAGGATGTTCATTCCCTCAAACTTAACCAGAACAGTTCTTCCCATCCTGTTCCCCTTTGGTTCCACGGCTTCGCCGCCGTGTCTTCGCTCTGCTCGCACTTCACACTCCTTGTCTTCGCCAGCCTCTCACAACTCCTCCCTCAGTCACTCCCTCTCCTTCGCTCAGCTCTCTTATTCCGCCGGCCATCACTCCCCTCGCTAGCAATCTCTCACATTAGCTTGTCTACCTCGACTGCCTCCCGTGTCAGCCTCTTTCAATCTCCGCGACTAACTCATCGAGGCCGCCCTCGCCTACGTCACTCCGCTGGCGTACACCTGCATGTTCCGACGCTTCTGCCTGCTTGTGCTGCTGCTGTTCTCATGCCTGCATTCTCCTGACATGGTATCAGAGCATCAGGCAACATCACCTGGAGCCCCGTGACTGCGTCATCGCTCTGCCGCCATCCTTCCTCCATCGCTCCCATTCGCGCTATTCTATTGCCGCTACCGTCGCCTCGCGCTTCTCCGCTTCGTCAACAGCTGACATCAGCAGCACTGCCTGACGAGTTCCCCACACTGCAGAAACGCCTCGTCATCCTAAGGAAGCCCTGCGCCCATTTCCGCGCCCTTGGCCAACAACCGGTGACTTGTCGCCCACATCAGCCGCAAGCAACTCTCAAGCCGCCGCCTGCCGTCAACTACCAAGAAGCTTCCTGCCATCTACCATCCACTGATCCTCATTGCCTCTGACACCACAAGCACCTCCTTCTCTCGCATGTTTCCTCATCAGCCTCATTTTGCTACTTCCTCTTCGTCATCCTCAATCCGCTTGCGTCCTTCATCTCGAGCCGCCTTCTCTCATTGCCTTCTCGCTCTGTCAGTAGCTGCGGCCCAAACTGCCGTTGTCAGGATATCGGACACCACCAGTCTTCCTGCTCCCATTTCTGAGCCAACTGGGGAACAAGCCGTTACTCTCCTGACATCAGCGGTCCAGTGCCTCTGCCCGCTGCCTAACTTCTTCTGTTGCAACCATCTTCCTCCAGCTGACAGGATATCGGACACCACCAGTCTTCCTGCCCGCCGAGGGCCAACTGGGGAACAAGCCGTCACTCTCCTCGAAGCAAAAGAAGTGGTTGTGTCGCATTACCTCTCTACCGCGCTGCCTCCTCCATCCTCCGTTCTCCACGCTCTCCATCTTCGCCTCCAGCACCAGTATCAGTATTCGTTCATCGCATCATCCTCATCTGCTGCCATCCGTCCTCCTCGTCCTCTTTGCCCCTGTCTCCTCAGGTCCATCAGCTGCCTGTTCCTGCCTCATCCCACTCTGCTCCACGTCTCTCCATCATCAGCATCCTCCGCGCCGCCTTCGCATCTATCATCAGCATCGTCTTGCAGCGCACGTGGTTCCACCCCTGCATCCACTCATTCAATTGTTTCCTCATTCCTCCGCTTCCGCATCGCTTTCAGCTCGGCACAAGGATCCGCCCGGTTGCATCGCCTGTTCCGTGACGACCTACGCCCACACTGAAACTTCCTTCAGCGCACGCGGCTCGTCCCTGCGTCCACTCCATCATCATCATCAGCCTCCGTTTCTCATCAGCAATCATCAGCATCTATGACCAGCACAAGGATCTGCACGAGTTAGCTGCCCGCTTCGCAGCGGCTTGCACCCACGCCGGTAGCAGATTTCTCGCGGCGCGTTGGCATCCGCCTCCCCCTTGCCGCATCCTACTCCCCTAACTCAGCCGCGCACGAGGTTTTGCCCCTGCGCCCACTCCATCATCCATCATTCCTCTGCCATCATCTGGTTCTGCCCCGCTCGGCACAAGGATCCACCTGGTCGTATCTCTCGAGTCGCGACGACCTGCGCCCACGCCGAAACTTTGCAAGCGCATGAGGTTCCACCCCTGCGCCCTCTCAATCATCAGTTATCCCTTCGCTCGCCTTCCTCGGCATCTCCTGATCAGCACAGGGTTCTGCCCTGTCACATCGCCCACTGCTCAACGATCTGCACTCACACCGAAACCTCCTTGTAGCACACGAAGATCTGCCCCTTCACCCACTGAACCAACAGCCTACCTTCGCCTACACCACCTTCCAAATATCTCGTCTCCTACAAGAACCTGTTCACCCTCCTGAATCCAGGGACACAGGAGACCAGCTGTTGCAGAGCCTTTCCTGTGACTGACAGTGGCAGTGTCATCCCTTCCCTCTCATTCCCTCTCACACCTCTCCACATGGCTCTCTCCTGGGAGACATGTGCTGTGCTCAAAGAAGATGGAAGCAATGTCATTGATTGGGAAGACCAAGTGCTCACTCTAGAACGAAGAACACCCATCAATCAATATAATATGGCGCAGTTTCTCACCGGACAATGCGAACACCTTCGCTCGCCATATCGCCCCATTCCAGACTACGACGACTCCTTCTTCAACGTCTATCGTCTGCTACGGGAGCAGCTCCATCCTTCTTACCGTCATCACCAACTGAAGGAAAATTCTATCCCTGAACTGTGGCATCGTATCCTGCAACAAGCCTGGAGGAAACAGTGGGTTGTAACCACTTGTCAGAACAACGATAGCTTTCCAGACATCACTGACAAAGTACGGGTTCTTCACCACACCTCGCGCCCCTCTACAGCACAAGCATGGGCAAGTCAGGTGTACAAGGCCCTGTACCCCGAACTCCTACATGGCTACGGAATCACTGATGCCCTACTTGGAGATCTGACCTATCTGGGACCAATGGTTCCCGATGAAACCCTTCGTCTCTACCAGGATAAGATCTACCAGGAAATCAGGGAAGGACTTAATCGCGTCCTTGGACGAAGACTTCATCAGCTGGTGGATGAATTCCCTTCTGACCTCGGGGAAATGTGGAATAATCTGCTACTGCACTGTGGGATAGAACGTTCACCCATGTGGGAGGACGTGTACTACCACTAACAAACAGAGGTCACTCTCCTTCAACCTTGTCAGATTCACAGGGGGTGTTGGAAATCAGAATCTGACAAGTCAAGTCCCTCGGAAGAATATCCGAGCTCTCAATAATGGTTCAGGTCCTCCAGTGAACCAACTTGACCAACAGCTCCCAAACTATCCGTTGGGACCGAACGGTCAAGAGATCCCCTAATAATGTGACAAGTGTCACCCGCGTCCGGCTAGCGGAAAGAAGTCGTTGCACGTCCTATTGTCCAGTTCTGTCCCTGTATACCGAGGATGTTCATTCCCTCAAACTCAACCAGAACAGTTCTTCCCATCATGTTCCCCTTTGGTTCCGCGGCTTCGCCGCCGTGTCTTCGCTCTGCTCGCACTTCGCACTCCTTGTCTTCGCCAGCCTCTCATAACTCCTCGCTCAGTCACTCCCTCTCCTTCACTCAGCTCTCTTACTCCGCCGGCCATCACTCCCCTCGCTAGCACTCTCTCACATTAGCTCGTCTACCTCGACTGCCTCCCGTCTCAGCCTCTTTCAACCTCCGCGACTAACTCATCGGGACCGCCCTCGCCTACGTCACTCCGCTGACGTACACCTGCATGTTCCGACGCTTCGGCCTGCTTCTGCTACTGCTGTTCTCATGCCTGCATTCTCCTGACAGTTCATTCCCTCCCTAGTTTAACCCAGAACAGACTTTCCTTCTTGTTCGTCTTTGTTTCCACAACTTCACAGTCGTATCTTTGCTCTGCCCGCTTCTCGCCACCTCTGTCCTCGCCATCCACTCTCAGCTCACGATATCGCTCTTCGCCACTTACGCTCCTTCCTCGCCGACCCATCACTCTCGCTCCACCTCAACTCTCTCTCTCTCAACCAGCTACATGTCTACCTCGTACTCCTCTCACATTGATCAGTTGATCGTAAGCCCCTGCGACTAACTCCTGGCGTCGTTTCTCCTCTGACCACCTATGTCATCCACCTGACGTACTTCCGTATATTACCTTGCTCCTACCTGCTTCTACCCATGCCATCCCTACACACTACATTCTTCTGACATGCCAGGCATTGCCAGGCTTTGCCGAAGTGTTGCCAGGCATTGCCCGGGCATTGCCAGGCATTTCCAGGCATTGCTCGGGCATTTCTAGGCATTGCCAGGCATTGCTAGGCATTGCCAGGCATTGTCCAGGCATTGCCAAGCATTGCCAGGCATTACCCAAACATTGCCAGGCATTGCCAAGCATTGCCAAGGCATTGCCAGACATTGCCAAGCATTGCTAGGCATTGCACAAGCATTTACAGGCATTGCCAAGCATTACCAGGCATTGCCCAGGCATTGCCAGGCATTTCCCAGACATTTCCAAGACATTCCCAGGCATTGCCAGGCATTGTTAGGCATTGCCAGGCATTGCCACGCATTGCCAAGCATTGCCAAGCATTACCCAGGTATTGCCAGGCATTGTCCAGGCATTGCTAGGCATTGCCAGCTATTGCCAAGCATTGCCTACGCATTGCCATGCATTACCCAGGGATTTCCAGGCATTGCTAGGCATTGCCAGGCATTGCCGAGGCATTGCCAGGCATTGCCCAGGCATTGCCAAGCATTGCCCAGGCATTGCCAGGCATTGCCAGGCATTGCCAAGCATTGCCAGGCATTGCCCAGGCATTGCCAGGCATTGCCCGGGCATTGCCAATCATTGCTTGGAATTGCCAGGCATTGCCTAGGCATTGCCAAGAATTGTCCAAGCATTGCTAGGCATGCCAAGCATTGGCCAAGCATTTGGAGGCGTTCCTCAGGCATTGCCAGGCATTGTCCAGGCATTGCCAGGCATTGCTCAAGCATTGCCAGGCATTGTCCAGGCATTGTCTGGCATTGCCCATGCATTGCGAGGCATTGTCCAAGCATTGCTAGGCATTGCCCAGGCATTGCCAGGCATTGCCCAGGCATTGCCAGGCATTGCCCAGGCATTGCGAGGCATTGCCCAGGCATTGCCAGGCATTTCCAGGCATTGTCAGGCATTGCCATGCATTGCCAGGCATTGCCCATGCATTGCCAGGCATTACCCAGGCATTGCCAGGCATTACTTGGCATTGCCAGGCATTGCCAGGCATTGCATAGGCATCACCAGGCACTGCCGAGGCATTGCCAAGCATTGCCCAGGCATTGCCAGGCACTGCCCAAACATTGCCAGACATTACACGGGTATTGCCAGGCATTGCTAGGCATTGCCAGGCATTGCCTAGCATTGCAAAGAATTTCCAACCATTGCCCAAGCATTTCCAGGCATTGCCAGGCATTGCCAAGCATTGTCAAGGCATTGCCAGGCATTGCCAAGCATTGCCAGGCATTGCCCAGGCATTACCAGGCATCGCTAGGCATTACCAGGCATTGCCCAGGCATTGGTAGGCATTCCTAGGCATTGACAGGCATTGCCAGGCATTGCTAGGCATATCCCAAGCATTGTCGCGCATTGCCCAGGCATTGCGAGGCATTGCCCAGGCATTGCCACGCATTACCCAGGCATTGCCATGTAGTGCCAGGTATTGCCCAAGCATTGCCAGACATTGCCCACGCATTGCCAGGCATTTATAGGAATTGCAAGGCATTGTCCAGGCATTGCCCAGGCATTGCCTAGCATTGCCAGGGCATTTCACAGGCATTGTCCAGGCATTGTCCAAGCATTCCCCAGGCATTGTAAGGCATTGCCCAAGCATTGCCAGGCATTTCCTAGGCGTTGCCAGGCATTGTCCATGTCAATGCGCCGGATAGCAACGGTCTAGAAAACGGGTCCCGACATGGGAGGCCGCCAACCGCTCTTGGTATTGCAACCAAGATAACATATCACCCTCGAACGAGGGATCCACACTTTAGGTTCGTTTGGTTTGCAACCTCACGAAGTCCGCATGTTGGTCTTTAGTGTCTACCTTTGGTTGGACACTCTGTGAGGAGTCTCAAAGGCAAGAACTGTAAATGGATGCATGCAAGGTACAGGCTTTTATACTTGCAGAGCTTTGCTAAAGCTTCTGCTTGTAGTGGCTCCACTGGAGCCAACCTCAACCTACAATCCTACTTGGCGCGTCCTTAGACCGCCAAGTGTCATCCTCAAGCCAGGCTTTTAGTAAGCTTCATAGAAGCTTCCTGTCCAAGTTTTGGCCACAACAAAATGTGGCCGTCGCGGGGTTTGAACCTGCGATCTCTCGTCTGAGACTCCGGTGCCTATTCAACCATGCCAAAAAGGTATGGTTCCTATGATGAGCCACAGGGGACATACCCATTATGGGCAGTGCATTCCTGGCCCATCTCAAAACAGACCAAGGGGACGTACTCCACAGAGCAGTGCATGCCTTGTCTGTATGTGTAGCTAGCCAGCTAGGCAGTGGACAAGGTGCATACTATTTCAACA
>SZWC01000533.1:147690-164919 GCA_023375785.1 Penium margaritaceum
TCTTGGTGGCACATGCGAGTCCCTCATCCAACGCCTTGGTGACTTTGGTTTGAAGCACGTAGAGGCCGTCGACTCTTGGAACTTGAAGCATGAGGTCGTCTTTGGTGTACAAAATCTGGATGTCCTCGTTTTTGAGGGCCACCGCTTCCTTGTTGGTGAACACCACCGTCATGTTGTTGTCGGTGATTTGTGAGACGGACAGCAAGTTGGCTGCGAAGGAGGGCATGTACACCACCTTTTGAAGGTTGACCGCCTTCTCCGCACCGTTCACGTTGAACGTAATCACCTTGTCTCCTTCGCCCATGGCTTGGACGACGCCGCCGTTTGCACACTTGATGCGCATGACAGATTCGGCCATGGAGACAAATCTACCCTTCTCTTTTGATGAGTGGTGGTTGGTGCCCGAGTCAAGGGCAAATGCCCCGGGCCTAAGGATCACTGCCCCCTTCATGGGCAGCCCCCTAGCCCTCATGTTGGTGAGCTCTTTCTTCTCCTTTCCACCTTTTTTCCCGCCTTCTTTCTTGAGAATACGGCAGTCCCTAGCCCAGTGCCCAGCCTTGCCATAGTTGTGACAGTTGCCGGGCTTCTTGGAACTCTTCCCGCCACCGTTGCCTTTCCCTCCACCGCCACCGCTTCCGCTGTTGCCTTGACTGGAGCGAGAGCTTGCACTTTGTCCACCGAAGCGAGAGGCATAGGCTGAGATGTTTGCCTCACTGCCACTGCGTCGCATGGACTCGTTGCGGATGTGTTCGGCGACAGCCTCGTACGTCAGATCTGCCTCCTTCCAACCACCAAATACGGTGATCAAGGACCCCCAGCTTTCCGGTAGCGCCATTAGAAGGATCATGGCACGCATGTTGGAGTCGAGCTTCCATTCCATTTGCTGGACCTCTTGCAGCACGTTGTCGAACGACTGCAAAAATGCGGGTATCGATTCTCCTTCGCTCACCCTCATCGACATCAACCGTTGGAAGATGAAGAGTCGGTTTGCTAGGGCGTTTGATTGATGCACGCGTGNAGCGCCATTAGAAGGATCATGGCACGCATGTTGGAGTCGAGCTTCCATTCCATTTGCTGGACCTCTTGCAGCACGTTGTCGAACGACTGCAAAAATGCGGGTATCGATTCTCCTTCGCTCACCCTCATCGACATCAACCGTTGGAAGATGAAGAGTCGGTTTGCTAGGGCGTTCGATTGATGCACGCGTGAGAGCTTTGCGTAGGCCTCGGCAGCCAACGTGCATCCTGTGATGTGGGAGTGTTGAGTCTCGTTGATGGACGTCACAAGAATGGCGAGAGCCATGTTGTTCTTCATCGTCCATGCTGCAAGGTCAGCCGCATGCGTCGTCACGGTCGCATCGGCGGGTGCTGTCTCGATCCCTTTTAGGATGTCGAGGTAGCCACGCACGTTCATGACAATCTCAAATTACCATTTCCACAAGGGAAAACCTGTCCTCGTAAATTTGGACATACCCGCCTCAAGGCGGGCTGGAGTCGGATCCGCCATTTGTTGGCAGTTGCTCGTCTTCTCTGCTTCGCTGCTACTCTGCTTCGTTGAGGCCGATGAGGCTGATGAGGCTGCTGACTGCGACCGTTGTCAAAGGTGCAGTTGGTTCCGTTGCATACCCCTCCAGCCGATGATCGCCTAAGGCGATGGTGCCGTCGTGAGGGAACGGACTCGGGGTCGTACCACCTTCTAAAAAGGGGTAGAGCTTAATCCCGTTGGGGCTCTAGGGTCTTGTCCAACATGGACAGAGCTGATCCTCGTCCCCTAGTCCACCACGTGCGCGCACCCTACCTGAAGAAGCCGATGGAGCCGATGGAGCAGATGGAGCCGTCCGATGGTCGTGTCCCTGTTGTACATGTGCGCCCTGCAAGACCACGCGCTAGTCGGTCTTGGAAGCGTGCCTTAGAACCAGAAGTGTGGGCCCATAACCCTTTGTCAATGCGCCGGATAGCAACGGTCTAGAAAACGGGTCCCGACATGGGAGGCCGCCAACCGCTCTTGGTATTGCAACCAAGATAACATATCACCCTCGAACGAGGGATCCACACTTTAGGTTCGTTTGGTTTGCAACCTCACGAAGTCCGCATGTTGGTCTTTAGTGTCTACCTTTGGTTGGACACTCTGTGAGGAGTCTCAAAGGCAAGAACTGTAAATGGATGCATGCAAGGTACAGGCTTTTATACTTGCAGAGCTTTGCTAAAGCTTCTGCTTGTAGTGGCTCCACTGGAGCCAACCTCAACCTACAATCCTACTTGGCGCGTCCTTAGACCGCCAAGTGTCATCCTCAAGCCAGGCTTTTAGTAAGCTTCATAGAAGCTTCNCTCTTGGTATTGCAACCAAGATAACATATCACCCTCGAACGAGGGATCCACACTTTAGGTTCGTTTGGTTTGCAACCTCACGAAGTCCGCATGTTGGTCTTTAGTGTCTACCTTTGGTTGGACACTCTGTGAGGAGTCTCAAAGGCAAGAACTGTAAATGGATGCATGCAAGGTACAGGCTTTTATACTTGCAGAGCTTTGCTAAAGCTTCTGCTTGTAGTGGCTCCACTGGAGCCAACCTCAACCTACAATCCTACTTGGCGCGTCCTTAGACCGCCAAGTGTCATCCTCAAGCCAGGCTTTTAGTAAGCTTCATAGAAGCTTCCTGTCCAAGTTTTGGCCACAAAGAAAAAATGTGGCCATCGCGGGGTTTGAACCCGTGATCTCTCGTTTGAGACTCCGGTGCCTATTCAACCATGCCAAAAAGGTGTGGTTCCTATGATGAGCCACAGGGGACATACCCATTATGGGCAGTGCATTCCTGGCCCATCTCAGAACAGACCAAGGGGACGTACTCCACAGAGCAGTGCATGCCTTGTCTCTATGTGTAGCTAGCCAGCTAGGCAGTGGACAAGGTGCATACTATTTCGACAGTCCAGGCATTGCCAGGCATTGCCATGCATTGCCAAGGCATTGCTAGGCATTTCACGGCATTGCCATGCATTGCGCAGGCATTGCCAGTCATTGCGAGGCATTGCCCAGGCATTGCGAGGCATTGTTTGGCATTGCCGAGGCATTGCCAGGCATTGCCCATGCATTACTAGACATTGTCAGGCATTTCCCAGGCAATGCAAGGGATTGCGAGGCATTGCTTGGCATTGCCAGGCATTGCCACGAATTGCCCAGACATTGCCAGGCATTGCCCGGGCATTTCCAGGCATTGCCATGCATTGTCTAGGTATTGCCACGCATTGCCAGGCATTGCCCGAGAATTGCCAGGTAGTGCCAGGCATTGCCAAGCATTTTCCAGGCATTGCCAAGCATTGCCAGTCATTGCCCAGGCATTGCCAGGCATTTCCAGGCATTGCCATGCATTGCCACGCATTGCCCAGGCATTGCCAGGCATTGCCCAGGCATTGCCAAGCATTGCCCATGCATTGTTAGGCATTGCCCAGGCATTGCTAGGCATTGCCCAGGCATTGCCAGGCATTGCCAGGCATTGCCCACGCATTGTCAGGCATTGTCCAGGCAGTGCCAGGCATTGCCAGGCATTGCCCAAGCATTGCCACGCATTGCCACGTATTGTCCAGGCATTGCGAGGCATTGCCAGGCATTGCCTAGGCATTTCCAGGCATTGCCAGGCATAGCAAGGCATTGCCAGGCATTCTCCCGGCATTGCCAGGTAATGCCCAGGCATTGCCACGCATTGCCCAGGCATTTCCAGGCATTGCGAGGCATTACCAGGCATTGTACAGGCATTGTCAGGCATTGCCCAGGCATTGCTATGCATTGCCAAGCATTGCTAGGCATTGCGAGGCATTGCCCAGGCATTGCGAGGCATTGCGCAAGCATTGCCAGGCATTGCCCAGGCATTTCCAGGCATTACGAGGCATTGCCGAGGCATTGCAAGGAATTACCCGGGCATTGCCAGGCATTGTCACGCATTGCAAGGCATTGCTTAAGAATTGCCAGGCATTGCCCAAGCATTGCCAGGCATGCCAGGCATTGCCCAAGCATTGCCAAGCATTGCCCAGGCACTGTCATGCATTGCCAAGCATTGCCATGCATTACCCAGACATTGCCAGACACTGCCCGGTTTTTATCAGGCATTACTAGAGATTGCATGCATTGCCCAGGCATTGCTCGGCTTTGCCAGGCATTGCCAAGCATTGCCTAGGCATTATGAGACATTTCCATGCATTGCCCACGCATTGCCTGGCATTGCCCAGACATTGCCAGGCATTGCCAGGCATTGCTAGGCATTGCCCAGGCATTGCCAGGCATTACCAGGCATTGCTTGGTATTGCCAGGTATTGCCTGGCACTGCCGAGGCATTGTTAGGCATTACCCACGCATTGCCAAGCATTGCCAGGCATTGCCAGGCATTGCCCAAGCATTGCCAAGCATTGCCCGGGCAATGCCATGCATTGCCTTTATTGCCAGGCATTGCCCAGGCATTGCCAAACATTGCCAGGCATTGTCCAGGCACTACCAGGAATTACCCAGGCATTGCTATGCATTGCCAGGCATTGCCAGGCATTGCCATGCATTGCCAGGCATTGCCCAGGCATTGCCAGGAATTGTCCAGGCATTGCCAGGCATTGCCCAGGCATTGCCAGGCATTGCCCAGGAATTGCCCAGGCATTGCCAGGCATTGCCTAGGCATTGCTAGGCATTGGACACGCATTGCCAGGCATTGCCTAGGGATTACCAAGCATTGCCACGAATGGTCTAGGCATTGTCACGCATTGCCAGGCAATGTCCATGCATTGCCAGGCATTGCCACGCATTGCCATGCATTGCCTAGGCATTGCCAGTCATTGCCCAGGTATTGCCAGGCATTGCCCAGGCATTACCCATGCATTGCCAGGCATTGCCCATGCATTGCCAGGCAATGCCATGCATTTCCTGGCATTACGAGGCATTGCCACGCACTACCCAGGCATTGCCAGGCATTGCCCACATATTGCCTGGCATTGCCCAGGCATTGACAGGCATTGCCCAGGCATTGCCAGGCATTGCCAAGCATTCCCCAATCATTGCCAGGCATTGCCAGGCATTGCCAGGCATTTCTAGGCATTTCCCAGGCATTCCGAGGCATTGCCCGGGCATTGCCAAATATTGCCCAGGCATTGCCAAGCATTGCTTAGGCATTGCCATGCATTGCCAGGCATTGCCTAGGCATTTTCACGCATTGCCTGGTATTTCCAGGCATTACTAGGCATTGTCCAGGCATTACCAGGCATTGCCATACATTGCCCAGGCATTGCCAGGCATTGCCAGGCATTACCAGGCAATTCCAGGCATTTCACAGGCATTGCCAGGCATTTCCCAGGAATTGCCAAGCATTGCCAGGCATTGCCCAGGCATTGCCAGGCATTGCGAGGCATTGCCCAGGCATTGCCAGGCATTGCCGGGCATTGCCAGGCATTGCTGGGCATTGCCCAGGCATTGTCTAGGCATTTCCTGGCATTGCCCAGGCATTGTCAGGCATTGCTAGGCATTTCCAGGCATTGCTAGGCATTGCCAGACATTTCTCAGGCATTGCCAGGCATTGCCCGGGCATTGCCAGGCATTGCCCGGGCATTGCCAGGCATTGCCAGGCATTGCCAGGCATTGCCCTAGCATTGTCAGGCATGCCAGGCATTGCCCAAGCATTGCCACGCATTGCCCAGGCATTGCCAGGCATTGTAAGGCATTGCCAGGCATTACCCAGGCATTGCCAGGCATTGCCAGGCATTGCCGAGGCATTACCAGGCATTGCCAGACATTGCCAGGCATTGTACAGGCATTGCCAAGCATTGTCCAAGCATTTCCAGGCATTGCCAGGCATTGCCAAGGCATTGCCAGGCATTGCCCAAGCATTGCCAGGCATTGCTAGTGTAATGAGGTGCCCCTATTGTTTTGGCATACTCAGGACCTCGATCGAGTTCCAGGGGCATCTGGGCCATTTTCCGTTTTTCGGAAATTTGGCTCTTGGTCGAGCTCACCTCCGCTCGACCGCAACTTTGCGGATGCAGAGATGCGAGGACGCGAGGACGCGAGGAGCGAGCAAGCAAGTGCAAGCTCCACACGCCAAGGGCGTATTTCGCTCGCACCTTCGCGTGGCGTTCCGAACACGCCACGCGAGGGTGGCTTCTCCTCCTCTCGGCGAGTGGCGTACCGGTGACGCCATCTGCCGAGGGGTTGTTTCGACGGACGGCCCCGGCAACGGACGCGGTCAACGGTGGCAGTAAAACTGGTGACTGCGACCGTGCGACGGTCGCAGTTTTCTTGTGGCATGTACAACAAGGCGACCGCACCCACCGCCGAGAGCCATACGAGGTCAACGCGGCGGCTCGCCAAGAGAGAAGACAGATCGTCGATCTCGACGATCGACGGCCAATCATTTCTCGCACTAGGCATTAGGTGCAAGTAGAGCACCAGGTTCAGGTGCAAGCTGAGAACCGAGTTCAGGTGCAAGTAGCTTGTCGTAGCAAACTAAGAAAGCAGTAGGCTGATGCCTGGGCTAGCCAACCGGACAGTATAAATACCCTGTACTCAATTCAATCTAATTAACCTGTATTGTCCAACTTTGGCTTCCAGACATCACCAAGTCTATGTTTCCGCTGCGACTGTGCTCTCCACACACAAAGGCTAAATCTCCAGAGAGCACCCACTCTCACATCAGGTATCAGAGCCAGAGCCACGCGTTGGGCGGAAGCGCTGCCGGAGCTCGTCAAACTTCAAGGAGCGAAGGCACGGACTACGCCTGACAACGTCGAGGCTGATTGAGAGGGAGATTGCTGGACCAGACTTCAAAGCCAACGTACGAGCCAACCTCTGGAAATTTTTCTACATTTCTGGAGCGTCCACACGGCCTAGCGTACGTGCGCGGGAGACGACGGGTGACTCCTACGCACTTCGAAGACCTCAAATTTTCTTCCCAGACTGCCGAATTACTGCCGGATGTTTTCCGATTGCTGCCGAAACGCTGCCAAAATTTTCCGAAGGATCTCCAATGGCTGAAAGTCATTAAGAGCCATAGAGCAGGCCCTGCAGCAGATCGGAGAGCAGCTAGGAGCCCTCAAGCTGGAGAACGAGCGGCTCAATCGACAGATGGCTGACCTGCGGGACGGGACTGACGCTGGACAGGTTCGGGTGGCCCGGTGAAGGCGTCTTCCAAGACCAAAGTCAAAGGCTCCGGAACCGTTCAACCCCTCAGTCAAGGATGCGAGCGTACAAACCTGGTTGTTCGCGATGAACAGCTACTTTGGGGCTCTGGTTCACCCCCCAGAGGACGATGCTGTGCGTGTGTCATTCGCGGTGACACTGCCACGCGGAGCAGCATTGGAGTGGTGGAGGCAGTTGAATATGCTGGCCACTTGAAGTGGATGTGGGAACGCAGCTGTGCAACATGCTGTGTTGTGGCAACCAAGCGTTGTGCAAGCTGAAGCTCACATACCGACGACATGGGAGCAGTTCGAGCAAGCCATCAGAGATCGATTTGATCTCGTGAACGCCTCCATGGTCACACATAACAAGCTGAAGCGGCTGAAGCAGATCGGCTCGGTGCAGGAGTACACACGTTGTTTCTTGGCGTTGTGCTCGGAGATCGACAACATGAGCGAGCCGGAGATGGCAGACAAGTACGATGACGGCTTGAAGGCAGAAATTCAGTGCACGCTGGCACTCAGTGGAATCACGGAGTTCCAAGCGATGGTGGCCACTGCTGAGCGCGTTGACGCGCTACGCTATCATCGAGGGGGCTTTTGTGAAAAGCAGGAGAATTTTCAGCGTCGAGCGCAGCACCAAAAAACTGAGCCCATGGAGATCGACGCAATGCAAGGAGGCCAGCAGCAGAGCAAGCCGCGTAGTGGGAACTGTTGGATCTGCGGGAAGGCTGGGCACCACAAGAAGGACTGCAAGAAGAACCAGCAGGGAAACGACAACCATCAGTGAGAGGCGGACGGCCAACTGCTGGAAAAGCTTCGTCCGCATTAGCGAACACCAGTCCCGAAAGTCCTTCGACAACTAGGGAGCTGCCGAGTGTATTGCCGCAGAGCGAAGGAAGCAGGAGCGTTCTGGGAATCCTCCTGAAAGCTGAAATCGCATCGGCTGGTTCTGCGAACGGCGAGGGACGCCAGACTCGCCGGCAAGTTAAAGCATTGCTGGATTGCGACACGTCGCACTCATTCTTCAGCGACGAGATTGCAAAGATGTTGGGGCTTGCACGGCTGCCTGGGAAGCCAACTACGGCCAAGTTGGTACAATGGGAGCGGGAGTGCAGACTGCCTCTGAAGCCTCTGAGGGTCCGTCTGGGCAAGCTGTCGTGCGAGGTGAACTTTCGCACGTGCCCAATGGATACCTATGACGCCATTTTGGGACGTGATTGACTACACCGGTGGAATCCTGCTGTGGATTGGGTGCGTAGCCAGGTGAAAGTGAAGAAATGCGGAGAGCAAATTGTTTTGCCGTTGTGGGCAGAGGAGAAGGACTCCAAGGCAGGCAAGGTGCCGCAGTTGAGTTATGTGTAGCTGAAGAGCTGTCAGCGCAAGGGGGGACCAAGTGTACCTTGTGTGAGTGCGGTAGAAGGAAGCAGCTGCAGAGGTGGAAGTGCTGGCAACGGAGATAAAGTAATAAGAGGGCGAGCAACAGAAAGCACCAGCAGTAGAGTTGTCGGAATGCATGAATGGATTATTAGACAGCTACAATGACGTGTTTCCTGCTGAGCTGCCAAAGGGTTTTTCCACCAAAGCGGGACATCGACCACAAAATTGAGCTTGTTCCTGGAGCAACTCCAACGATGCGGGCTGCTTATCGCATGAGCGATAATGAGCTGGGTGAGCTGAAAACGCAGTTGGAGGAGCTGAAGGAGCAGGGGTTCATCAGACCGTCGGTGTCATCCTATGCTGCACCGGTCCTCTTTGTGAAGAAGAAGACAAGGGAGCTGCATATGTGTGTGGACTATCGCGCACTGAACAATGTAACGATCAAGAACCGGTACCCGCTGCCAAGGGTCGAGGAGCAGTTTGACCAGCTGAGGGGAGCGCATTTCTTCAGCAAGATTGACTTGCGCTCGGGGTACCATCAGATCCGGATTGCGGAGCCGGATGTGGAGAAGACGGCGTTTTCGACGCGGTACAGCCATTTCGAGTACCTCGTGATGCCGTTTGGGTTGACCAACGCTCTTGCAACATTCATGAGCCTCATGAACAGGATCTTCCACCCTCACTTGGACCAGTTCGTTGTAGTGTTCCTTGACAACATCCTCGTCTACTCCCGATCTCTGGAAAAGCATCAGCAACACCTTCGTCAGGTGCTGGATATTCTTCGGAAAAAGAAGCTGTTTGTAAAGCTCTCCAAGTGTGAGTTCGAGAAAAGGGAGGTGGAGTTCTTTGGACACATCATGAGCGGCAAGGGTCTCCGCATAGATCCAAAGATGGTGGAAGCAGTAGAGCAGTGGCCGACACCAAATTGCGTGCGTGACATCCAGGTCTTCCTGGGGTTTGTTAACTACTACCGGAAATTCATCCGGAGGTACGCAGAAAAGGGTGCGCCGCTGACTCAGCAGCTGAGGAAGGATCACCAGTGGGAATGGGGCGATCAGGAGCAGAAGAGCTTCGAGGAGCTCAAGGTTGCCATGTGTGACGCTCTGGTCATGGTGTATCCAGATTCATCCAAGGAGTACATCATGGCGACGGACGCAAGCGACTATGCCATTGGGGCGGTGCTCATGCAGGATCACGGGAAGGGGCCGCAGCCGATTGCGTACGCGTCTCGTAATTTACGAGGTGCGGATCTGAATTACACAATCCATGAAAAGGAGATGCTGGCGGTGATCCATGCGTTCAAGCACTGGAGGTGCTACCTCAAGTCGCGGCGCTGTGTGGTCTTCACGGAACATTACGCCCTGAAGTACCTCAAGACGCAGCCGAACCTCGGTCGCCGACAAACTTGCTCGATGGAGTTTCTTGAGGGGAGTTTTGACTACGAGATCCAGTACAAGCCTGGGAAGGTGAACCCGGCAGATCCTCTGTCAAGGAGGCCGGACTTGAGCCTCAACTCCATCTCAGTGCTGATGGGATCTCCAGTCATGCATAGCCTGTTCAAGCACGGCTATGGCGTGGACAGTGAGTTCACGGGTTGTGCACTGAAAGACGCCACGTGGGATGGAGTGTATTGGCAAAGGGGGCAGGAGCGGAAAATTATTGTGCCGGACTATGCGCCATTGAAGCAGTTGTTGCTGGAGGAGGCGCATGATACCCATTACTCTGGTCACTTCGGCTTTGACAAGACGCTGAACGCCTCAACACGCCAATTTTGGTGGTCGTCAATGGCAACTGATTACAAGAGGTTTGTGAGTAGCTGTGATGTGTGCCAACGCATCAAGGCACGGAGGGCCAAGCCACCAGGGGAGCTGCAACCATTACCTATACCAGAGAGGCCATGGACAGACATCTCGCTTGACTTCATCGGCGGATTGCCTGTGACGCAGCAAGACAACAACACGGTGGTGGTGGTGGTGGACCGGTTCTCCAAGATGGCACACTTCATCACATGTCCTGAGAACATCACAGCTGCCGGGATAGCTCAACTCCTCCTCAGTCATGTCATCAAGTTGCATGGAGTTCCACAGTCAGTGGTCTCAGATCGCGATCCACGCTTCACTTCGCGATTCTGGAGAGATCTCATAGAGAAGTCACCGTTTGAGGAAAGTCACCGTTTGAGGTGGTCTATGGCCACCAGCCACTCAGCCCAGCCGCCGTTGCTACGGCAGCATCTCTTCCGGCTGTGCAGCAGATTGCTGAAGGGTTTTCCACCACTTGGGACGTGGTGCGGCAACGGCTGTTGCAGGCATAGAAGCAGCAGAAGCGGCAGGCTGATAAGCATCGCTCTGCGGAGGAGTTCCAAGTGGGAGATCAGGTGATGCTCAACTCTGCAAACCTGCAGCTGATGGGAGTTGGGAGTCCCAAGCTGAAACCACGATAGGTGGGTCCGTTCCGCATTATGGAGATGCGGTCGGCTGTTTCATACAAGCTGGAGCTGCCAGCTCATTATACCATCCATCCGGTGTTACATATCTCCCTGCTTCGTGCCTATCGCGACCCCAACACCTTCTTCCAGGGTCGCGGGACAGCTCCCCCTCCTACATTTCAGGTTGAAGGAAGTGAGGAGTTTGAGGTGGAGAAGATTCTGGCAGACCGCCTGAGGGGACGACGGCGAGAGTTTCTGGTGCAGTGGAAGGGGTACCCGGCAGAGCACAACTCTTGGGAGCCAGAGGCCAACTTCCATGTCAGGGGTATCAACACTGTTCTCCAGGAGTATCGCAGGCGCGCCGGGACGTTGCGCCTCCGACGAGAGGGGGGTGAATGTAATGAGGTGCCCCTATTTTTCTGGCATACTCGGGGCCTCGACCGAGTTCGAGGGGCATCTGGGCCATTTTCCGTTTTTCAGAAATTTGGCTCGCGGTCGAGCTCACCTCCGCTCGACCACAACTGTGCGGATGTGGGGATGCGAGGACAAGAGGACGCGAGGAGCGAGCGAGCAAGTGCAAGGTCCACACGCCAAGGGCGTGTTTTGCTCGCACCTTCGCGTGGCGTTCCGAACACGCCACGCGAGGGTGGCTTCTCCTCCTCTCGGCGAGTGGCGTACCGGTGATGCCATCCGCCGTGGGGTTGTTTCAACGGACGGCCCCGGCAACGGACGCGGTCAACGGTGGCAGTAAAACCGGTGACTGCGACCGTGCGACGGTCGCAGTTCTCCGGTGGTGTGTACAACAAGGCGACCGCATCCACCGCCGAGAGCCATATGAGGTCAACGCGGCGGCTCGCCAAGAGAGAAGACAGACCGTCGATCTCGACGATCAACGGCCAAGCATTTCTCGCACTTGGCATTAGGGGCAAGTAGAGAACCAGGTTCAGGTTCAAGCAGAGTACCGAGATCAGGTGCAAGTAGCTTGTCGTAGCAAGCTAGGAAAGCAGTAGGCTGAGGCCTGGGTTGGCCAGCCGGACAGTATAAATACCCTGTACTCAGTTCAATCTAATTGACCTGTATTTTCCATCTCTGGCTTCCAGACATCTCCAAGTCTATCTTTCCGCTACGACCGTGCTCTCCACACACAAAGGCTAAATCTCCAAAGAGCATCCACTCTCACAGCCAGGCATTGCCAGGCATTGCCTGGCATTGCCAGGCATTGCTTGGCATTGCGAAGCATTGCCAGGCATTGCTCATGCATTTCCAAGCATTGCCTAGGCATTGCCAGGCATTGCCCACGTGTTGCCAGGCATTGCCCAGGCATTGCCAGGCATTGCCCAGGCATTACCCAGGCATTGTCAGGCATTGCCCAGGAATTGTCACGCATTGCCCACGCATTGCCAGGCATTGTCCAGGCATTTCCAGGCATTGCAAGGCATTGCCATGCACTGCCATGCATTGCCAGGCATTGACCAGGAATTTTCAGGCATTACCCAGGAATTGCAAAGCATTGCTTGGCATTGCCAGGCATTGCCCAGACATTTCCAGGCATTACCAAGGCGTTGCCAGGCATTACCCATGCATTGCCATGCATTGCCAAGAATTGCACAGGCATTGCCGGGCATTGCTCGGGCATTGCATGGCATTGTCAGGCATTGATAGGCATTGCCAGGCATTGCCAGGCATTGCCCAAGCATTTCCAGGCATTGCCAGACATTGCCAAGCATTGCAAAGGCACTGCCAGGCATTGCCAAGCATTGCCAGGCACTGCACAGGCATTTCCATGCATTACCAGGCATTACCCAGGCATTGCCAAGACATTGCCAGGCATTGCCAGGCATTGCTAGGCATTGCCAGGCATTGCAAGGCATTGCCAGGCATTGCCAGGCATTGCCAAGCATTGCGAGGCATTGCCCAGGCAATGCCAGGCATTGCCAGGTATTGTCAGGTACTGCCCAGGCGTTGACAGGCATTGCCCAGAGATTGCCAGGCATTGCCAGGCATTGCCAGGCATTGCCCAGCATTACCCAAGCATTGCCAAGCACTCCCCAGGCATTGCCAGGCATTGCCCAGGAATTGCCAGGCATTGCCAGGCATTCCCAGGCATTTCCAGGCATTGCCCGGGCAGTGCCAGGCATTGCCCGGGCATTGCTATGCATTGCTAGGAATTTCGAGGCATTGCCTAGACATTGCCAGGCATTGCCCAAGCATTGCCAGGCATGCCAGGCATTTCCCAAGCATTTCAAGGCATTGCCCAAGGATTGCCAGGCATTGCCACGCAATGCCCAGGCATTGCCCAGGCATTGCCAGGCATTACCCAAGCATTGCCAGGCATTGCCAGATATTTGTCAAGCATGGCCAGGCATTGCCACGCACTGCCTAGGTATTGCCACGCATTGCACATGCATTGCCAGGCATTGCCCAGGCATTGCCAGGCATTGCTCAGGCATTGCCAAGCATTACCCAGGCATTGCCAGGCATTTCCCAAGCATTGCCAGGCATTGCCAGGCATTGCTATGCACTACCAGGCATTGCCCATGCATTGCCAGGCATTACCCACGCATTACCAGGCATTGCCCAGGCATTGCCAAGCATTGCCAGGCATTGCCAAGCATTGCCCATGCATTTCCAGGCATTGCCAAGCATTGCCAGGCATTGCCCAAGTATTGCCATGCATTGCCAGGCATAACCAGGCAGTGCCACGCAATTCCCAGGCATTGACAAGCATTGTCAGAATCAAGCGACTCCGTCAAGGTGACTCCTCACTTCCTAGGAAGGAGAACAACCTCTAACGCTGGTACAGGTCAGATAACTTCTCCCCTGCTCCAAATCCCTCGGATACTCCGAGTTCTCAATAACGGTTCAGGTCCGAGACCGAACCACCTTGACCCAACGGCCCTTGGTCAGACTAACCGTTGAGCCCTACATGTCAAGTCATCCTCTAATAACGTGACATCTGTCACCTGCGTCCGGCTAGCAGAAAGAAGCCGTTGCTCTGCTCATTTGTCCTGTTCTGTCCTTTTATGNAACCTCTAACGCTGGTACAGGTCAGATAACTTCTCCCCTGCTCCAAATCCCTCGGATACTCCGAGTTCTCAATAACGGTTCAGGTCCGAGACCGAACCACCTTGACCCAACGGCCCTTGGTCAGACTAACCGTTGAGCCCTACATGTCAAGTCATCCTCTAATAACGTGACATCTGTCACCTGCGTCCGGCTAGCAGAAAGAAGCCGTTGCTCTGCTCATTTGTCCTGTTCTGCCCTTTTATGACCGAGGATGTTCATTCCCTCGAGTTAACCAGAACAGTTCTGCTCATCCTATTCCCCTTTGGTTCCGCGGCTTCGCTGCCGTGTCTTCGCTCTGCTCGCTCCTCGCATTTCCTGTCTTCGCCAGCCCCTCCCAACTCTTCGCTCCGTCACTCTCGCTCCTTCGCTCAGCTCTCTTACTCCGCCAACCATCACTCATCTCGCCAGCACTCTCTCTCCCACATCAACCTGTCTACCTCGGCTACCTCGCGTCCTAGCCTCTGTCAGCCTCCGCGACTAACTCCTCGGACCGCTCTCGCCTACGTCACTCTGTTGACGTATGCTTACATGTCCTGACGCTTCTGCCTACTTCTGCTGCCGCTGTCCTCGTGCCTGCATTCTTCTGACATGGTATCAGAGCTTCAGGCAACATTACGTGAAGTCCCGTGACCGCGTCATCGCTCTGCCGACATCCTTGCTTCACTGCTTCGACTCGCGTTCTCTTGCCGCCGCTACCGCCATCCCGCGCCTCGCCGCTTCGCTAGCAGCTGACAACAGCAGCTCTGCTTGACGAGTTCTCCACGCTGAAGAAATGCCTCGTCGTCCTAAGAAGACCCTGCACCCATGTCCGTGCCCGTGGCTAATAACCGGTGACGTGTCGCTCACATCAGCCGCAAGCAACTCTCGAGCCGCCGCGTGCCGTCAACTACCAAGAAGCTTCCTGCCGCCTGCCATCCGCTGCCCCTCATTACATCTGCCTCCGCAAACATCTCCTCCTCGCTCATCCTGCCTCATCAGCTTCATCTGCTCCTTCCTTGCTGTCATCCTCTGTCTGCCTGCGCCCATCATCTCGAGCCGCCTCCTCGCATCGCTGTCTCGCCTCGTCAACACCTGCAGCCAAAACTGCCGGCGTCAGGATATCGGACACCACCAGTCTTCCTGCTCCCATTTCTGAGCCAACTGGGGAACAAGCCGTCACTCTCCTGACATCAGCGGTCTAGTGCCTCTGCCCGCTTTCTGACTCCCTCTGCCACAGCCAACTTCTTCCAACTGACAGGATATCGGACACCACCAGTCTTCCTGCTCCCATCTCCGAGCCAACTGGGGAACAAGCCGTCACTCTCCTGAACGCAGAAGAAGTAGTGTTGCTCTGCCTCCCTGCCGCATCGCCTCTCGTATCGGCTCTCTCAGCTTGCGTCGCTCCCTGCCTCTCGATTCTTTCATCATCATCAGCCTTCGGCCTTCATCTTCACTCGCCTCCGTCATCTCTCCTCCTCCTCCTCGCTCCAGTTTCCTCTGCTTCATCAGCCGCCCGTTCCTGCCTCATCTCTGCCTCTCCATCATCTGCATCCTCCGCACCGCCTTCACATTATTCATCGTCATCAGCATCATCCGCGCCGCCTTCCCATCAATCATCCGCATCAGCATCGCTTTATCGCGCACGTGGTTCCGCCCCTGCGCCCACTCATCAATCAATCACTTCCTCCGCTTCCGCAATCGCTTCCAGCTCGGCACAAGGATCCGCCCGGTCGCATCGCCTTTTTTTGCGACGACCTGCGGCCACGCCAAAATCTCCTTCAGCGCACGCGGTTCGCCCCTGTGCCCACTCCGCAATCATCATCAGCTTCCGCTTCAGCAATCATTATCAGCATCTGTAGCCAGCACAAGGATCTGCACGAGCTAGCTGCCCACTTCGCAGCAGCCTGCACCCACGCCGGCAGCAGATTTCTCGTGGCGCGTTGGCCTCTGCCTTCCCCTTGCCGCATTCTACTCCCCTATTTTAAATCGCGCATGTGGTTTCGCCCCTGCGCCCACTCCATCATCCATCGTTCCTCCGCCATCATCCGCCTTCATCATCCGCTCGGCACACGGATCTGCCCGGTCGCATCGCTCGAGTCGCGACGACCCGCGCCCATGCCGAAACTTCACTGCGCACGTGGTTTTGCCCCTGCGTCCATTTCATCATCCATCGATCCTCCATCAGCATCATCCTCTGCTCGGCACAAGGACCCGTCCGGTCGCATCGCCCATTCTGCGACGATCTGCGGCCACGCTTAAACTTCAAAAGCGCACGAGGTTCCATCCCTGCGCCATCTCTCAATCATCAACTGTCTTCTTCACTCCTCTCTACAGCTTCCTCAGCATCACCTAATTAGCACTGTCACATCGCCCACTTCCCAGCAACCTGTCCCATCATGACTGACTGGGAAACGTGTCTTGTCAAATTCCCACCAAGACAAGAGCGAACCATCTTCTTCAACTCTCTCGCTCGAAACTATGGTCCACTCAACTTCGACAATTTCCGAGAAAACTTCCTCATCTCACTGCCCACTCTCCACTTCTACACGACCAGCAAGGCACGCACCAACATCTTCCAATGGTCAAGAGACTTCCTCACCATGTATTCTCCCATCTACGTCCAAGGAGAATCCATCATTGCTGCCCTTCAACCTCCATCGAGCAACTCAACCACACCAAGTCAGCAAATGGAGCAGTCAATCAGAAGGTCTCTGTGCTGCATTGCAGACACAGAATTTCATCCACACATCAATGCTCATCCTGGTAACATACGGCAGATGTGGATTGACCTTCTCAAGGCATGCCTGTGTCCACTGCCAGACCCAATCATACCACCTCCGCTGCTACCAAGTAGCCTCTATCTCAAAGGGTTTGCGCTCCATCGACACTGCTCAAGGTCGTGCTGCACTGACCAACCTCCACACACACAAGTCCTCTCTCCTTGTTACCTTGACGAAGTCACAGAGGGTGTCAGAATCAAGCGGCTCCGTCAAGGTGACTCCTCACTTCCTAGGAAGGAGAACAACCTCTAACGCGGGTACAGGTCAGATAACTTCTCCCCTGCTCCAAATCCCTCGGATACTCCGAGTTCTCAATAACGGTTCAGGTCCGAGACCGAACCACCTTGACCCAACGGCCCTTGGTCAGACTAACCGTTGAGCCCTACATGTCAAGTCATCCTCTAATAACGTGACATCTGTCACCCGCGTCCGGCTAGCGGAAAGAAGCCGTTGCTCTGCTC
>SZWC01000533.1:164960-179204 GCA_023375785.1 Penium margaritaceum
AGGTCAGATAACTTCTCCCCTGCTCCAAATCCCTCGGATACTCCGAGTTCTCAATAACGGTTCAGGTCCGAGACCGAACCACCTTGACCCAACGGCCCTTGGTCAGACTAACCGTTGAGCCCTACATGTCAAGTCATCCTCTAATAACGTGACATCTGTCACCCGCGTCCGGCTAGCGGAAAGAAGCTGTTGCTCTACTCATTTGTCCTATTCTGCCCTTTTATGACCGAGGATGTTCATTCCCTCGAGTTAACCAGAACAGTTCTGCTCACCCTGTTCCCCTTTGGTTCCGCGGCTTCACCGCCGTGTCTTCGCTCTGCTCGCTCCTCGCATTTCCTGTCTTCCCCAGCCCCTCTCAACTCTTCGCTCCGTCACTCTCGCTCCTTCGCTCAGCTCTCTTACTCCGCCAACCATCACTCATCTCGCCAGCACTCTCTCTCTCTCACACATCAACCTGTCTCCTCGGCTACCTCGCGTCCCAGCCTCTGTCACCCTCCGCGACCAACTCCTCGGACCGCTCTCACCTACGTCACTCTGCTGATGTATGCTTGCATGTCCGGACGCTTATGCTTGCTTCTGCTGCCGCTGTCCTCGTACCTGCATTCTTCTGACAAGCATTGCCCAAGCATTGCCAGGCAATGGAAGGCATTGCCCAAGCATTGCCAGGCATTGCGAGGCATTGCCCAGGCATTCCCAGGCATTGCCAGGCATTGCCAGGCATTTATTCGCATTGCCAGGCATTGTCCAGGCGTTGCCAATTGTCCAGGCATTGCTAGGCATTGCCCACGCATTGCCAGGCAATGCCAGGCATTGCCAGGCATTGCTAGGCATTGCCAGGCATTGCCAAGCATTGCCCGGGCATTGCGAGGCATTGCTAGGCATTGCCAGGTTTTGCCTAGGCATTGCCAGGCATTGTCCAAGCATTGCCAGGCATGCCAGGCATTGCCACGCATTGCCCAGCATTGCCCAGGCATTGCCAGGCATTGCCACGCATTGTTAGGCATTGCCAGGCATTGTCCAGGCATTGCCAAGCATTGTCCAGGCATTGCCAGGCATTGCCCAGGCATTGTCAGGCATTGCCATGCATTGCCCAGGCATTGTTAGGCATTGCCCAGGCATTGCCAGGCATTGCCAGGCATTGCCCGGGCATTGCCAGGCATTGCCAGGCATTATCTAGGCATTGCCCAAGCATTGCCAGGCATGCCAGACATTGCCCAAGCATTGCCACGCATGGCCCATGCATGGCGAGGCATTGCCAGGAATTGCCAGGTATTTCCAAGCATTACCCATGCATTGCCAGGCATTGCCAGGCATTGCCTAGGCATAACCAGGCATTGCCAGACATTAACAGGCATTGTTACGGCGTTGCCTGGAATTACACAAGCATTGCCGAGGCATTGCTAGGCATTGCCAGGCATTGCCCAGGCATTGCCAGGCATTGCCCGGGCATTGCCAGGCATTGCCTAGGCATTGCAAAGCATTGCCAAGGATTGCAAGGCATGTCAGGCATTGCCCAAGCATTACCAAGCATTGCCCAGGCATTGCCAAGAATTGCCCAGGCATTGCCATGCATTGCCAGGCATTGCAAGGCATTGCCTGGCATTGCCAGGCACTGCTTGGCATTGCTCAGGCATTGCCAGGCACTGCCAGGCATTACCTAGGCATTGCCAGGCATTGCACAGGCATTGCCAAGCATTGCCGAGGCATTGTCAGGCATTACCCAGGCATTGTCAGGCATTGCCCAGGCATTGTCAGGCATTGCCCACGCATTGCCAGGCATTGCCCAGGCATTGCCAGACATTGCCAGGCACTGCCATGCATTGCCAGGCATTGCCGGGAATTGTCAGGCATTTCCCAGGCATTGCCAAGCATTGTTTGGCATTGCCAGGCATTGCCCAGGCATTGCCAAGGCGTTGTCATGCATTGCCCGGGCATTGCCGGGCATTGCCAGGAATTGCCCTGGCATTGCCAGGCATTGCTTGGGCATTGCCAGGCATTGCCAGGCATTGGTAGGCATTGCCGGGCATTGCCCAGGCATTGCCAACTATTGCCCAAGCGTTGCAAGGTATTTCCAGGCATTGCCAAGTATTGCGAAGGCATTGCCAGGCATTGCCAAGCATTGTCAGGCATTGCACAGGCATTTCTAGGCATTACCAGGCATTGCCCAGGCATTGCCAGGCATTGCCCAGGCATCACCAAGACATTGCCAGGCACTGCCAGGCATTGCCAGTCATTGCCATGCATTGCCAGGCATTGCGAGGCATTGGCAAGCATTGCCAGGCATTTCCCAAGCATTGCCAGGCATTGCCGGGCATTGCAAAACATTGCCCAGGCATTGCCAGGCATTGCCAGACAGTGCCAGGCATTGCCAGACATTGCTAAGGCATTGCCAGGCATTGCCAAGCATTGCCAAGCATTGCTAGGCATTGCCCAGGCATTGCCACGCATTGCCCGGGGATCACCAGGCATTGCCATGTATTGCCAGGCATTGCCCAGGCATTGCCAGGCATTGCCAGGCATTGCTCAGGCATTGCTAGGCATTGCCAGGCATTGCCCACGCATCGCTTGGCAGAACCAAGGCATTACCCGGGCATGCCCAGGCATTGCCAGGCATTGCCAGTAATTGCCAGGCATTTCCCAAGCATTGCGAGGCATTGCCAGGCATTGCCCAGGCATTTCCAGGTATTGCCAAGACATTGCCAGGCATTGCCCATGCATTGCCAGGCATTGCCAGGCATTGCGAGGCATTGCCAGGCATTGCCGAGGCATTGCCACGCAGTTATAGGCATTGCCCATGCATTGCCAGGCATTGCTTGACATTGCCAGGCTTTGCCAGGCTATGCCAGGCATTGTCCAAGCATTGTCAGGCATTGCCCAGGCATTGCCAGGCATTGCCCAGGCATTGCCAGGCATTCCCAAGGCATTGCCAGGAATTGCCCATGCATTGCCAGGCATTGCCAGGCATTGCCAGGCATCGCCCAGGCATTGCCACGCATTGCCCAAGTATTGCCCAAGCATTACTAGGCGTTGCCAGGCATTGCCAATTATTGTCCAGGCATTGCCAGGAATTGCCAGGCATTGCCCAGGCATTGCCTATGCATTGCCAGGCATTCCCAAGCATTGCCACGCATTGCCCAGG
Source organism: Penium margaritaceum (assembly GCA_023375785.1). Lineage (NCBI taxonomy): Eukaryota > Viridiplantae > Streptophyta > Zygnematophyceae > Desmidiales > Peniaceae > Penium > Penium margaritaceum. The sequence goes on from SZWC01000533.1 coordinate 168,100, forward strand.
CATTGCCAGTCATTGCCAAGGCATTGCCAGGCATTGCCCAGGCATTGCCAGGCATTGCCCAGGCATTGCCAAGCATTGTCCATGCATTGCCAGGCATTGCTAGGCATTGGTCGGCATTGCCAGGCATTGCCCAGGCATTTCCACGCATTGCTAGGCATTGCCCAGGCATTGCCAGGCATTGCTTGATATTGCCAGGCTTTGCCAGGCATTGCCATGCATTGCCAGGCATTGCCAGGCATTGCCAAGGATTGCCCAAGCATTGTCAGGCATTGCCCAGGCATAGTCAAGCATTGCCCGGGCATTGCTAGGCATTGCCAGGCAGAGCCAGGCATTGCCCAGGCATTACCCAAGCATTGCCGGGCATTGCCAGGCATTGCAAGGCATTGCCGAGGCATTTCCATGCATTGCCATGCATTGCCCATGCATTACAACGCATTGCCAGGCATTGCCAGGCATTTCCCAAGCATTGCCAAGCATTGTCCAGGCATTGCCCAGGCATTGCCAGTCATTGCCCAAGCATTTCCCAGGCATTGCCATGCATTGCCAGGCATTGTCAAGCATTGTCTAGGTATTGCCAGGCATTGCCAGGCATTGCCCAGGCATTGCCATGCATTGCCAGGCATAGCGCAGGCTTTGCCAGACATTACCAGGCATTGCAACGCTTTGCTAGGCATTGCCAAGCATTGCCAAGGCATAACCAGGCATTGTGTAGGCGTTGCCAGGCATTACCCAGACACTGCCAGGCATTGCCAGGCATTGCTAGGCAATGCCAGGCATTGCGGGGCATTTCCCAGGCAATGCCAGGCATTTCCAGGCATTACCCAGCCATTGCTACGCATTGTCCAGGCATTACCCGGCATTGCCCAGGCATTGCCAGGCATTGCCAAGCATTGCCCAGCCATTGCCAGGCATTGTCCAGGCATTGCCAAGCATTGCCCAAGCATTGCCAGGCATTGCCAGGCATTGTTCCGGCATTTCCAGGCATTGCCATGCATTGCAAGGCATTACCGGGCATTGCCAGGCATTGTCACGCATTGCTCAGGCATTGCCAGGCATTGTCCAAGCATTGCCAGGCATGCCAGGCATTGTCCAAGCATTGCCAGGCATTGCCTAGGCATTGCTAGGCATTGCCAGGCATTGCCAGGGATTGCCAGGCATTACCCAGGCATTGCCAGGCATTGCCACGCGTTGCCCAGGCATTGCCCAGGCATTTCGAGGCATGGCCCGGGCATTGCCAATTTTTGCTTGGAATTGCGAGGCATTGCCTAGGCATTGCCAGGCATTGCCACAGGATTGCCAGGCATGCCAGGCATTGGCCAAGCATTTCGAGGCATTGCCCAGGCATTGCCAGGCATTGCCCAAGCATTGCCAAGCATTGCCAAGCATTGCTCAGGCATTGCCACGCATTGCCCGGGCATTGCCATGCATTGCCAAGCAGTGCCAGGCATTGTCCAGGCATTGCCATGCATTGCCAGGCATTGCCAGGCATTTCCAGGCATTGCCAGGTATTGCCAGGCATTACCCATGCATTGCCAGGCATTACCACGCATTGCAAGGCAATGCCAGGCATTGCCCAGGCATTGTCAGGCATTGCATGGGCATTGCCATGCATTGCGAGGCATTGCCCAGGCATTGCCAGGCATTGCAAAACATTGCCCAGGCATTGCTAGGCATTGCCAGACAGTGCCAAGCATTGCCAGGCATTGCCCAGGCATTGCCAAGCATTGCCAGGCATTTCCCAAGCATTGCTAGGCATTGCCTAGGCATTGCCTGGCATTGCCCAGGCATTGCCAGGCATTACAAGGCATTACCAGGCATTGCCAAGCATTGCCAAGCAATGCCAGGCATTGCCCAGGCATTGTCAGGCATTGCACGGGCATTGCCAGGCATTGCCAGGCATTGCCTTGGCATTGCCAGGCATTGCAAAACATTGCCCAGGCATTACCAGGCATTGCGAGGAAGTGCCAGGCATTGCCAGGAATTGCCAAGCATTGCCAGGCATTGCCCAGACATTGCCACGCATTGCCCAGGCATTGCCAGGCTTTGCCAAGCATTGCCAAGCATTGCCCAGGCATTGCCACGCTTTGCCAAGCATTGCCCAGGCATTGCTATGCATTGCCAGGCATTGCCCAGGCATCGCTTGGCATTACACAGGCATTGCCCAGACATGCCCAGGCATTGCCAGGCACTGCCAGGCATTGCCAGTCATTGCCAAGCATTGCCCAGGCATTGCCACGCATTGTGAGGCATTGCCCAGGCATTGCCAGGCATTGGCCAGGCATTGCCAGAGTTGTTCCAGAGTTTAGCCAGAGTTGTGCCAGATTTGTGCCAGAGTTGTGCCATAGTTGTGCCATAGTTGTGCCATAGTTGTCCTAAAGTTGTGCCAGAGTTTTGCCAGAGTTGTACCATAGTTGTGCCAGAGTTGTGCCAGAATTGTGCCAGAGTTGTGCCAGGTTTGTGCCAGTGTTCTGCCAGAGTTGTGCCAAAGTTTTGCCAAAGTTGTGCCAGAGTTGTGCTAGAGTTGTGGCACATTCGTGCCAGGGTTGTGCCAGAGTTGTGCCAGAGTTGTGCCAAACTTGTGCCAGAGTTGTGCCAGAGTTGTGCCAGAGCTGTGCCAGAGTTGCGCCAGAGTTGTGTCCGATTTGTGCCAGAGGTGTGCCAGAGTGGTGCCAGAGTTGTGCCAGAGCTGTGCCAGAGTTGTGCCAGAGTTGTGCGAGAGTTGTGCGAGAGTTGTGCCAGAGTTGTGCCAGAGTTGTGCCCAAGTTGTGCCAGAGTTGTGCCAGAGTTGTGCCAGGGTTGTGCCAGAGTTTTGCCCGAGTTGTGCCAGAGTTGTGCCAGCGTTGTGCCAGAGTTGTGCCAGAGTTGTGCCAGAGTTGTGCCAGATTTCTGCCAGAGTTGTGCCAGAGATGTGCCACAGTTGTGCCAGAGTTGTGCCAGAGTTGTGTTAGAGTTGTGCCAAAGTTGTGCCAGAGTTTTGTCAGAGTTGTGCCAGAATTGTGCTAGAGTTGTGCTAGAGTTGTGCCAGAGTTGTGCGAGAGTTGTGCCAGAGTTGTGCCAGAGTTGTGCCAGAGTTGTGGAAGAGTTGTGCCAGCGTTGTGCCAGAGTTGTCCAAGAGTTATGCCAGAGTTGTGCCAGAGTTGTACCAGAGTGGTGCCAGAGTTGTGCCAGGGCTGTGCCAGAGTTGTGCCAGAGTTGTGCCAGAGTTGTGCCAGAGTTGTGCCAGAGTTCTGCCAGAGTTTTGCCAGAGTTTTGCCAGAGTTGTGCCAGAGTTGTGCCAGAAATTTTCCAGAGATATGCCAGAGTTGTGCCAGAGTTGTACCAGAGTTGTACCTGATGTGCCAAAGTTGTGCCCTAGTTGTACCAGAGATGTGCCAAAACTGTGCCACAGTTGTGCCACAGTTGTGCCAGAGTTGTGCCAGTGTCGTGCCAGAGTCGTGCCAGAGTTGTGCCAGAGTATTGCCAGAGTTGTGCTACAGTTGTGCCAGAGTTGTGCCAGTGTCGTGCCAGAGTCGTGCCAGAGTTGTGCCAGAGTATTGCCAGAGTTGTGCTACAGTTGTGCCAGAGTTGTGCCAGTGTCGTGCCAGAGTCGTGCCAGAGTTGTGCCAGAGTATTGCCAGAGTTGTGCTACAGTTGTGCCAGAGTTGTGCCAGTGTCGTGCCAGAGTCGTGCCAGAGTTGTGCCAGAGTATTGCCAGAGTTGTGCTACAGTTGTGCCAGAGTTGTGCCAGTGTCGTGCCAGAGTCGTGCCAGAGTTGTGCCAGAGTATTGCCAGAGTTGTGCTACAGTTGTGCCAGAGTTGTGCCAGTGTCGTGCCAGAGTCGTGCCAGAGTTGTGCCAGAGTATTGCCAGAGTTGTGCTACAGTTGTGCCAGAGTTGTGCCAGTGTCGTGCCAGAGTCGTGCCAGAGTTGTGCCAGAGTATTGCCAGAGTTGTGCTACAGTTGTGCCAGAGTTGTGCCAGTGTCGTGCCAGAGTCGTGCCAGAGTTGTGCCAGAGTATTGCCAGAGTTGTGCTACAGTTGTGCCAGAGTTGTGCCAGTGTCGTGCCAGAGTCGTGCCAGAGTTGTGCCAGAGTATTGCCAGAGTTGTGCTACAGTTGTGCCAGAGTTGTGCCAGTGTCGTGCCAGAGTCGTGCCAGAGTTGTGCCAGAGTATTGCCAGAGTTGTGCTACAGTTGTGCCAGAGTTGTGCCAGTGTCGTGCCAGAGTCGTGCCAGAGTTGTGCCAGAGTATTGCCAGAGTTGTGCTACAGTTGTGCCAGAGTTGTGCCAGTGTCGTGCCAGAGTCGTGCCAGAGTTGTGCCAGAGTATTGCCAGAGTTGTGCTACAGTTGTGCCAGAGTTGTGCCAGTGTCGTGCCAGAGTCGTGCCAGAGTTGTGCCAGAGTATTGCCAGAGTTGTGCTACAGTTGTGCCAGAGTTGTGCCAGTGTCGTGCCAGAGTCGTGCCAGAGTTGTGCCAGAGTATTGCCAGAGTTGTGCTACAGTTGTGCCAGAGTTGTGCCAGTGTCGTGCCAGAGTCGTGCCAGAGTTGTGCCAGAGTATTGCCAGAGTTGTGCTACAGTTGTGCCAGAGTTGTGCCAGTGTCGTGCCAGAGTCGTGCCAGAGTTGTGCCAGAGTATTGCCAGAGTTGTGCTACAGTTGTGCCAGAGTTGTGCCAGTGTCGTGCCAGAGTCGTGCCAGAGTTGTGCCAGAGTATTGCCAGAGTTGTGCTACAGTTGTGCCAGAGTTGTGCCAGTGTCGTGCCAGAGTCGTGCCAGAGTTGTGCCAGAGTATTGCCAGAGTTGTGCTACAGTTGTGCCAGAGTTGTGCCAGTGTCGTGCCAGAGTCGTGCCAGAGTTGTGCCAGAGTATTGCCAGAGTTGTGCTACAGTTGTGCCAGAGTTGTGCCAGTGTCGTGCCAGAGTCGTGCCAGAGTTGTGCCAGAGTATTGCCAGAGTTGTGCTACAGTTGTGCCAGAGTTGTGCCAGTGTCGTGCCAGAGTCGTGCCAGAGTTGTGCCAGAGTATTGCCAGAGTTGTGCTACAGTTGTGCCAGAGTTGTGCCAGTGTCGTGCCAGAGTCGTGCCAGAGTTGTGCCAGAGTATTGCCAGAGTTGTGCTACAGTTGTGCCAGAGTTGTGCCAGTGTCGTGCCAGAGTCGTGCCAGAGTTGTGCCAGAGTATTGCCAGAGTTGTGCTACAGTTGTGCCAGAGTTGTGCCAGTGTCGTGCCAGAGTCGTGCCAGAGTTGTGCCAGAGTATTGCCAGAGTTGTGCTACAGTTGTGCCAGAGTTGTGCCAGTGTCGTGCCAGAGTCGTGCCAGAGTTGTGCCAGAGTATTGCCAGAGTTGTGCTACAGTTGTGCCAGAGTTGTGCCAGTGTCGTGCCAGAGTCGTGCCAGAGTTGTGCCAGAGTATTGCCAGAGTTGTGCTACAGTTGTGCCAGAGTTGTGCCAGTGTCGTGCCAGAGTCGTGCCAGAGTTGTGCCAGAGTATTGCCAGAGTTGTGCTACAGTTGTGCCAGAGTTGTGCCAGTGTCGTGCCAGAGTCGTGCCAGAGTTGTGCCAGAGTATTGCCAGAGTTGTGCTACAGTTGTGCCAGAGTTGTGCCAGTGTCGTGCCAGAGTCGTGCCAGAGTTGTGCCAGAGTATTGCCAGAGTTGTGCTACAGTTGTGCCAGAGTTGTGCCAGTGTCGTGCCAGAGTCGTGCCAGAGTTGTGCCAGAGTATTGCCAGAGTTGTGCTACAGTTGTGCCAGAGTTGTGCCAGTGTCGTGCCAGAGTCGTGCCAGAGTTGTGCCAGAGTATTGCCAGAGTTGTGCTACAGTTGTGCCAGAGTTGTGCCAGTGTCGTGCCAGAGTCGTGCCAGAGTTGTGCCAGAGTATTGCCAGAGTTGTGCTACAGTTGTGCCAGAGTTGTGCCAGTGTCGTGCCAGAGTCGTGCCAGAGTTGTGCCAGAGTATTGCCAGAGTTGTGCTACAGTTGTGCCAGAGTTGTGCCAGTGTCGTGCCAGAGTCGTGCCAGAGTTGTGCCAGAGTATTGCCAGAGTTGTGCTACAGTTGTGCCAGAGTTGTGCCAGTGTCGTGCCAGAGTCGTGCCAGAGTTGTGCCAGAGTATTGCCAGAGTTGTGCTACAGTTGTGCCAGAGTTGTGCCAGTGTCGTGCCAGAGTCGTGCCAGAGTTGTGCCAGAGTATTGCCAGAGTTGTGCTACAGTTGTGCCAGAGTTGTGCCAGTGTCGTGCCAGAGTCGTGCCAGAGTTGTGCCAGAGTATTGCCAGAGTTGTGCTACAGTTGTGCCAGAGTTGTGCCAGTGTCGTGCCAGAGTCGTGCCAGAGTTGTGCCAGAGTATTGCCAGAGTTGTGCTACAGTTGTGCCAGAGTTGTGCCAGTGTCGTGCCAGAGTCGTGCCAGAGTTGTGCCAGAGTATTGCCAGAGTTGTGCTACAGTTGTGCCAGAGTTGTGCCAGTGTCGTGCCAGAGTCGTGCCAGAGTTGTGCCAGAGTATTGCCAGAGTTGTGCTACAGTTGTGCCAGAGTTGTGCCAGTGTCGTGCCAGAGTCGTGCCAGAGTTGTGCCAGAGTATTGCCAGAGTTGTGCTACAGTTGTGCCAGAGTTGTGCCAGTGTCGTGCCAGAGTCGTGCCAGAGTTGTGCCAGAGTATTGCCAGAGTTGTGCTACAGTTGTGCCAGAGTTGTGCCAGATTTGTGCCAGAGTTGTGCCATAGTTGTGCCAGAGTTGTGCCAGAGTTGTGCCAGAGTTGTGCAAAACTGAGCCAGAATTGTGCCCGAGTTGTGCCAGACTTGTGCCAGACTTGTGCCAGAGTTTTGCGAGACGTGTACCAGGATTGTGCAAGATTCGTGCCAGAGTTCTGCCAGGGTTGTCCCAGGGTTGTGCCAGGGAAGTGCAAGAGTTGTGCCAGAGTTCTGCCAGAGTTATGCCAGAGTTGTGCCAGAGTTTTGCCAGAGTTGTCCCAGAGTTGTGCCAGAGTTGTGCTAGTGGTTTACCAGAGTTTTGCAAGAGTTGTGCCAGAGTTGTGGCAGAGTTGTGCCATAGTTGTGACAGAGTTTTTCTAGAATTGTGCCAGAGTTGCAAAAAACTGTGTCACAGTTGTGCCAGAGTTGTGCCAGAGTCCTGCCAGAGTTGTGCCAGAGTTGTGCCAGAGTTGTGCCAAAGTTGTGCCAGAGTTGTGCCAGAGTTGTGCCAGAGTTGTGCCATAGTTGTGCCAGAGTTGTGCCAGCGTTGTGCCAGTGTTGTGCCAGAGTTGTACCATAGTTGTGCCAGAGTTGTGCCCGAGGTGCGCCAGAGTTTTGCCAGAGATGTGCCAGAGTTGTGCCAGAGTTGTGCTAGAGTTGTGCCAAAGTTGTGCCAACGTTGTGCAAACGTTGTGCCACAGATGTGCCAGAGTTGTGCCAGAGTTGTGCCAGAGTTGTGCCAGAGTTGGGCCATGATTGTACCATAGTTGTTCCAGAGTTGTACTAGAGCTGTGCCACAGTTGTGCCAGAGTTGTGCCAGAGTTATGCCAGAGTTGTGCCAGAGTTGTGCCAGAGTTGTGCCAGAGTTGTGTCAGAGCTGTGCCAGAGCTGTGCCAGAGTTGTGCCAGAGATGTGCCGGAGTTGTGCCGGAGTTGTGCCAGCGTTGTGCCAGAATTGTGCCAGAGTTTTACCAAGGTTGTGCTAGAGTTGTGCCATTGCTGTGCAAGAGTTGTGCCAGAGTTGTGACAGAGTTGTGCCAGAGTTGTGCCAGAGTTGGGCCATAATTGTACCATAGTTGTTTCAGAGTTGTGCTAGAGTTGTGCCACAATTGTGCCAGAGTTGTGCCAGAGTTATGCCAGAGTTGTGCCAGAGTTCTGCCAGAGTTGTGCCGGAGTTGAGCCAGCGTTGTGCCAGAGTTGTGCTAGAGTTGTGCCAGAGTTGTGCGAGAGTTGTGCCAGAGTTGTACTAGAGTTGTGCCAGGGTTGTGCTAGAGTTGTGCCAGAGTTGTGCGAGAGTTGTGCCAGAGTTGTACTAGAGTTGTGCCAGGGTTGTGCTAGAGTTGTGCCAGAGTTGTGCGAGAGTTGTGCCAGAGTTGTACTAGAGTTGTGCCAGGGTTGTGCTAGAGTTGTGCCAGAGTTGTGCGAGAGTTGTGCCAGAGTTGTACTAGAGTTGTGCCAGGGTTGTGCTAGAGTTGTGCCAGAGTTGTGCGAGAGTTGTGCCAGAGTTGTACTAGAGTTGTGCCAGGGTTGTGCTAGAGTTGTGCCAGAGTTGTGCGAGAGTTGTGCCAGAGTTGTACTAGAGTTGTGCCAGGGTTGTGCTAGAGTTGTGCCAGAGTTGTGCGAGAGTTGTGCCAGAGTTGTACTAGAGTTGTGCCAGGGTTGTGCTAGAGTTGTGCCAGAGTTGTGCGAGAGTTGTGCCAGAGTTGTACTAGAGTTGTGCCAGGGTTGTGCTAGAGTTGTGCCAGAGTTGTGCGAGAGTTGTGCCAGAGTTGTACTAGAGTTGTGCCAGGGTTGTGCTAGAGTTGTGCCAGAGTTGTGCGAGAGTTGTGCCAGAGTTGTACTAGAGTTGTGCCAGGGTTGTGCTAGAGTTGTGCCAGAGTTGTGCGAGAGTTGTGCCAGAGTTGTACTAGAGTTGTGCCAGGGTTGTGCTAGAGTTGTGCCAGAGTTGTGCGAGAGTTGTGCCAGAGTTGTACTAGAGTTGTGCCAGGGTTGTGCTAGAGTTGTGCCAGAGTTGTGCGAGAGTTGTGCCAGAGTTGTACTAGAGTTGTGCCAGGGTTGTGCTAGAGTTGTGCCAGAGTTGTGCGAGAGTTGTGCCAGAGTTGTACTAGAGTTGTGCCAGGGTTGTGCTAGAGTTGTGCCAGAGTTGTGCGAGAGTTGTGCCAGAGTTGTACTAGAGTTGTGCCAGGGTTGTGCTAGAGTTGTGCCAGAGTTGTGCGAGAGTTGTGCCAGAGTTGTACTAGAGTTGTGCCAGGGTTGTGCTAGAGTTGTGCCAGAGTTGTGCGAGAGTTGTGCCAGAGTTGTACTAGAGTTGTGCCAGGGTTGTGCTAGAGTTGTGCCAGAGTTGTGCGAGAGTTGTGCCAGAGTTGTACTAGAGTTGTGCCAGGGTTGTGCTAGAGTTGTGCCAGAGTTGTGCGAGAGTTGTGCCAGAGTTGTACTAGAGTTGTGCCAGGGTTGTGCTAGAGTTGTGCCAGAGTTGTGCGAGAGTTGTGCCAGAGTTGTACTAGAGTTGTGCCAGGGTTGTGCTAGAGTTGTGCCAGAGTTGTGCGAGAGTTGTGCCAGAGTTGTACTAGAGTTGTGCCAGGGTTGTGCTAGAGTTGTGCCAGAGTTGTGCGAGAGTTGTGCCAGAGTTGTACTAGAGTTGTGCCAGGGTTGTGCTAGAGTTGTGCCAGAGTTGTGCGAGAGTTGTGCCAGAGTTGTACTAGAGTTGTGCCAGGGTTGTGCTAGAGTTGTGCCAGAGTTGTGCGAGAGTTGTGCCAGAGTTGTACTAGAGTTGTGCCAGGGTTGTGCTAGAGTTGTGCCAGAGTTGTGCGAGAGTTGTGCCAGAGTTGTACTAGAGTTGTGCCAGGGTTGTGCTAGAGTTGTGCCAGAGTTGTGCGAGAGTTGTGCCAGAGTTGTACTAGAGTTGTGCCAGGGTTGTGCTAGAGTTGTGCCAGAGTTGTGCGAGAGTTGTGCCAGAGTTGTACTAGAGTTGTGCCAGGGTTGTGCTAGAGTTGTGCCAGAGTTGTGCGAGAGTTGTGCCAGAGTTGTACTAGAGTTGTGCCAGGGTTGTGCTAGAGTTGTGCCAGAGTTGTGCGAGAGTTGTGCCAGAGTTGTACTAGAGTTGTGCCAGGGTTGTGCTAGAGTTGTGCCAGAGTTGTGCGAGAGTTGTGCCAGAGTTGTACTAGAGTTGTGCCAGGGTTGTGCTAGAGTTGTGCCAGAGTTGTGCGAGAGTTGTGCCAGAGTTGTACTAGAGTTGTGCCAGGGTTGTGCTAGAGTTGTGCCAGAGTTGTGCGAGAGTTGTGCCAGAGTTGTACTAGAGTTGTGCCAGGGTTGTGCTAGAGTTGTGCCAGAGTTGTGCGAGAGTTGTGCCAGAGTTGTACTAGAGTTGTGCCAGGGTTGTGCTAGAGTTGTGCCAGAGTTGTGCGAGAGTTGTGCCAGAGTTGTACTAGAGTTGTGCCAGGGTTGTGCTAGAGTTGTGCCAGAGTTGTGCCATGGTTGTGCCAGAGTTGTGCCGGAGTTGTGCCAGAGTTGTGGCAGAGTTGTGCCAGAGTTGTGCCATAGTTGTGCCAGAGTTGTGCCAGAGTTGTGCCAGAGTTGTGCCAGAGTTGTGCCAGAGTTGTGTCAGAGCTGTGCCAGAGTTGTGCCAGAGTGGTGCCAGAGTTGTGCCGGAGTTGTGCCGGAGTTGTGCCAGCATTGTGCCAGAGTTGTGCCAGAGTTTTACCAAGGTTGTGCTAGAGTTTTGCCAGAGTTCTTCCAGAGTTTTGCCAGAGTTGTCACAGAGTTGTGCCAGAGTTGTGCCAGAGTTATACCAGGGTTGTGCCAGAGTTGTACCAGAGTTGTGCCAGAGTTGTGCCAGAGTTGTGCCAGAGTTGTGCCAAAGTTGTGCCAGAGTTGTGCCATAGATTTGCCAGTGTTGTCTTGGCCTTGCTCTAGTTCTCTTGGCCTTGCTCCAGTTGTCTTGGCCTTGCTCCAATTTTCGCGGGCTTCCTCCAGTTGTCTTGGGCTTCCTCCAGTTGTCTTGGCCTTGCTCCAGTTGTCTTGGCCTTGCTCCAGTTGTCTTGGCTTTGCTCCAGTTGTCTTGGCCTTGCTCCAGTTGTATTGGCCTTGCTCCAGTTGTTTTGTACTTGCTCCAGTTTTCTTGGGCTTGCTCTACTTGTCTTGGGCTTGCTCCAGTTGTCTTGGCTTTGCTCCAGTTGTCCTGGGCTTGCTCCAGTTGACTTGGCCTTGCTCCAGTTGTCTTAGGCTTGCTCCAGTTGTCTTGGGCTTACTCCAGTTGTCTTGGGCTTGCTCCAGTTGTCTTGGGCTTACTCCAGTTTTCTTAGGCTTACTCCAGTTTTCTTCGGCTTGCTCTAATTGTCTTGGGCTTGCTCCACTTGTCTTGGGCTTGCTCCAGTTGTCTTGGGCTTGCTCCAGTTGTCTTGGCCTTGCTCCAGTTGTCTTGGGCTTGCTCCAGTTGTCTTGGCCTTGCTCCAGTTGTCTTGG